>CAWUFW010001385.1:180000-450000 GCA_963921515.1 Calotriton arnoldi
AATACAAGAGCTGTTTATGCTCAGCACACATTCTGATTTAGGCCACACCCATAATTGTGAAGGTCATGCCCCTTTAACAGGCTTCCCACACACCTCTTCGAGACCCCCCCGGTTTTTTTGTTCCCACTTAAAGCCCTGCATACGTACTCTCAGTGACTAGCATATTGGTTCTCTCAATCCACGTGGGGTCCAAAGAGAGCAAGGAGTTAAGGCGGTCTGCTAATGAGCCTCACTAAACTCCACAACTGTGCACAGAGGTCACTGATCATTAAAGATGATAAACTCGGAGTTAATTAGGATGGACTGGGTGGACTAGGAGATAATCTGGCCCATATACATCAAAACACTATTGAGAAGATTGATAAGCGGTCTAGTGTAGTGGACCAGTATAAAATACTGTGACCGGAAAAACACTCTTGCCTGGCTGTAAGAGAGAAAATGTCCCTGAGAAGAAGAGAGAATGAGGGACCTGGTACAAGCTTTGAGTCGCAGCTGCAGTGCTCTCCTTAGGAGTACACCAAAAACATCAGAAACTATAGTATTCTTGATGACAGTGAAACATCATGTTATCTGACTACCAAATGTGCAAACAGATAAGCTACAGCAATTAAGGCTGACCATGAATTGAAAATAATTAAAAAGGGACATCAGTTTATCATCAACTAACTAGGGTACCAGCTTCCTGCAGATGTCGAATGACACTCCTTGATCTGATCTGCCGTTTACCACAGCTAACTGCATTTCAAGTTCAATCATTCATTATTTGTGAAAGAAGAGGGAAAGAAGTTGGAATACTAGAGGACGACCGCCACAGAAAAGCCAAAAACAAAGCGTACATTTCAAAGAAAGCACAAAGAAAATATGGGCTGTATGTCATTGTTTATTCTAGTTGTTACAATGCATAGGCTCACTTTGGTGAGCCGGTCCCTTATACTGGTGGGAGTAACTCTGACATAGCAAGATCAGACTCTGCACTCCTTCGTCATCTGTATACTCTCATTCATTCTAGAAGTCCTCTTGGTTTTACCCGAAGCTTAACACACCTTGCTTCCAGGTGCTTCAATACAGGGACATTGGTCTGTTTGTCTGGGACCATCTGCTTGCACCTGTACCCAGACCCCCGTATTCTGTTCATTCATACTTTGTACTCCTCCATGGTCAATACCAGTCCCGATGGTGTGATTTAGGTCACTAGCCTGTAATACCTTTACAACTTAAGATGCCGCCCCCCTTTATTTAGGCTTCCTTCTTTCATAGTTCCTTCCCAGCATCCTTTCTCAAAGCAGCCATACTTTGGTATAGGGTTAGATCAGGTGTCTCTAACCAGTCCAACGCTGGCTACCAGTAGCTCACAGAACCTTCAAAGTAGCTCCCAGCCTTGAGTTCAGTCTTAACTAAGAATTGCAATAAATAAGTGCTGCATTTTACTTTTAAAGTTAAGGAAAGGCTGTTTATTTTGCATTATTATCAGGCTGCAGATAGCAGAGCCTGATAGTGAGCAGTGCTCCACTCTGATTTATGACCCATGTGGGTCATAGAGGTTCAGAACTTAAGCACTCTGAGGTATTTAACTCTTTAATAAAAATTGTCAACTCAATGCTGGAACATGAGAACAAAGTAATGCTTCTTAATGCTTTTAAATGAGAGAAAATTCAAGTGAAGCCTTAACTTAATGAATAAGTTAATGCATCATTTTAATTTATTCTCTTTTCAAAGTGTGGCATTTACAAACAGCAGACATCTTGCTTCCAGTGGCCGGTAGACACAGTGCCATATAACTGAAAAAATACAGTCGTCATTTTCTTTTAAATGGGAGCAATTTAAAGTGAAGATAAATATTTCTATGAAACATTAAGTTTTAATGTTTTTCTCTACTTAACTTAAGCCTATTAAGTATTGATGTTTTATAAAGCATGTTTCTTCACTTTAAATTCATCACATTTAAATAGATAACTGTATTTTTCTTTTATAAGCATGGCATGTCTACAGGCCACTGCGAGTAAAATGTCTGCTGTTTGTAAAGACTCTGACATGGGAGAAACTTAAAATGGCAAGTTTTATGTAATGCATATAAACATAAAGGTAACTCTTCAGTTGAATTTTCTCCAGTTTCAAAGTGTCACATTTACAAACAGCAGGCATCTTGCTCTCAGTGGCTGGTAGACATGCTACCATATTTGTAAATGGAAAATACAGCCATTTGTTTTAAATAGGAGAAATTTATAGTGCAGAAAATGTTTCCATCAAGTGTAGAATTTTTTTCCTGAATATGAACATTTTTGCAGAACATTTTTCTGCACTTTAAATCTCTCCCATTTAAAAACAAACTGGTTGTATGTTTGTGTTGTACATGTAACAGTGCCACGTATAGCGAAAGGTATGTCCTGTGCCACAATTACATACAACACAGGCTCTTAGTCACCAATACACACATATCCCATTCATTCACACACATGTTCAGGCATCCCACAGACCATGCACTCACTGACTAACATGGCAGCCCTATCATATTACCCCTTGTCACAGTATTTTGTGCAAACCATAGCATCTGGCTCCAATGACATTAGGTTTAAAGCTGGGCGAGGGGCTGCTAACAATGCACGAGTTGCTTGGCCTTCGGTAGCTCACAACGATTTTCACTGATTAGAAGTAGCTCTCATTACAGAAAAGGTTGGAGATCCCTGGTTTAGATAAACCCATTGCTGTTTTATGCGCATGTATCCTGTGACGATAGTATTTTTATATACTGCAAACTCTGTTATGTCACAACTCTCCTGCCTTGTTTTTTTTTTTTTTTTGCATGAACTGGTTTCCTGCTTCAGGATTATTTTTTGCCAGTCATTTGTGGTTCTTATTTCATTCACTATTCCCATGTTGTTCTAGTACTGTCTGACCCCATCTTCAGCAGCTTTGGCCTTGATTCGCTAGTTCAGCTTTTACATGTGGGAAGTCTTTGATGAAGAAGCTGAAATAGACCTGCATCTTACTGTGCTTCAATTGTAGTCCAATCTCTATAACATTAAATTATAAACCTTGCTGGTAGCACCTGAACTACAAGAGTTTTGCACACACCCTTGCGTGTAGCTCAAGTTCGATGAGGGGAATCCAATCACTTCTTTGAATAAGGTAACAGAGCAGATCTTAGCAGCATGTCCAAGTCCGCCAGGGCCAAAGGACCACAGCAGTGGGACAACCCACAGTGGAGGTTGGTTCAATAATTAGCTCGGGCAGGAAGAGAAACTTGATCAAGCAACTGACACGCCTTAAGGGGCACCTTAAAATGACTATCGGGAAGTCCATGTCACAGAACTCCGTCAGTATTAAAAAGAGATCTGGTTGGCAAGGAAATAATTTCATGAGGAGTTCCAAGCTATGTATGCTTTACAAGTTGGTTGTGAAAAGTGAAGAAGTCCTTGACTCATTGAAGGGATCGATAATTCATCCCAGCTACAAGAGTTGAAAAATGTCAACCTCGCAATTATCGATAAATAGCCATTTTGGATAATGAGGGCAAGTGTTTTGCCACATTGTTTCAAGATCTACAAAAGTGGCCATCAGATCTCGCAGTGGTTCCCTGGAATCAGACCGGATTCCATCCAGGTGCAGGGACTTTGTCCAATCTAATGGCTCTTTCTTTGTGTGTGGAGAACACCTTTACCACAAGGACTGCACTTTACTCCTGTTTTGTAGATTTCAAGCGGCGTTTGACAGCTGACTAAAAGCTTCTGTAGCTGGATGAGTGGGGTATTCCCTCCCCCCTCCCCACTTGAGGTTTTTGTGAAGGCCATACAAAATCTGTACACTACATCTGGCTGCAGATTAAAATAGGTGACAGGAACAGGCTGTCCAGGAAAATACCCACCCGGTCTGGACTGAAGCAGGGGTGTGTTTTAGATTAATTAATTTTCAACTTGTTCATTTTAGACTTCTCGCAGAAGATCGGTTTGGTGAACATGCATCCACCCAAATGGGTGGGGCAAACTGGTTATAAATCTTCTGTACGCTGACGACCTACTACCAATGAGTAAAATATGTGTCGGACTTCAAAGATTATTGAAAGTACTACATGCTTTCACAATCTTAAATTAACGTGAAATTAATCTAAACAAAACCAAAATGTTAAAACTTGGCAGGAAAATAAATAAAAAATTGGGGTCTGGAATATTAATGGGAAGTCGGTTTGTGGAAAATTAATTTGTATCGATAAACATTGTCTGCGCCATCTTGCCCTTTTTCCCAATGCCACACTTTCGTCGTCCGCGGCGGCCATTTTAGCTACCTTGATCAGACCCACTCTCTGCACACCGCTAATCCCCAGCGCGGCTCCACATCCTCGCAAGCCCCCCCCCCGCACTGGTCACCCTCTCTCTCTCTCATGCACGGGCCATTAACCCCCTCCAACTGCGCTGCACTTCCCTGGGAATCTCACCCCGGGCCTGCCCGACACCTCCCTTTCCTCCTATACACTATCACACCCTCTGACACCCCTCTTCCTCCGTATCCGATTGTCCAGGCCGGTCCCAGGCTATCACCTAGCCCTGCGGATACAGTTTATGGCCCCGACTGTAAGGAATCGCCCCTCTTCAAAGGAGTTACAGTAGATCAAGGCCCCCACCCCATGAGATCCGTCACACCACATGCATTCCGGGAACCGGCGGAATGCCCTGCTGATCCTGCCGTCTGATGACGATTCTGTATGGTGAATGGGGAGGGGATTCTCACTGTAAGGGTGCGTGGGAACGGGTCTGAAGCAGAAGATCCCAGGGATGTCTTTCATACTTCAAAGTATCTTTACTGTAATAAAGAATGTCTTCCTGCCATAAATGCGTGTATAAGAGGCCAGGCCTCAGAGATGCAGTAGAGCACCTCGTGAAGATTCCCTGTTGGTCTGATCTGACGTGTTCTCCTCCGGAGAGAATAAACCTTTGTTTCCTGCCTTCCAGTCTCCAGCGCCTGCCTCTTCATTGATTCATATTTTGGGGAATAGAGGCGACATCGCCGGGCAATACTTAAGGTTATTCCATTCGTCGATTGCCTTCCTGTTTTACAATTGGCGTCCCAAGCGTGGGGCCCATCAGCGACACGTGGATCCAGTGGGAGAGGTCCTGACGACAGAGTGAACGACTGCAACGATCGGGAGAGCTCCTGTCCGATAGACCCTCGTCTGACAGCCGATCATCCGAACTTCACTGGTTCCGAACAGACCTCTCTCGAGTGATCTACGGTCCTGACTGGGAACCATCAGGAGTGCCGCGATAGAAGATAGAGGACGATCGGGCGCTGGATTCGGAGGACAGGAAACAGCCCATGCGGTCCGGGTAAGGTCGTACAAAGCGACAAATTGTGAAACGATAACGGTTCTTTGAGACATTTGCTGCTTACAAACGAGGAAGAGTACAAATACTCTATCTTCCTTTGTGAACAGTGAAGGGTGGGTAACGCTGACTTTTGTCCCCCTTTGTAATCTGTCGTACCTATCTTTTCTCCCCACTGATTGTTTGTTTGATTGATTGTCAAGGGTAGCTCCCTTTTCTTTGAGTATCAGAGTAGCTCCTTTTTGAGGCATTCCCTGTCTACAAACGGTGAGGGATAGGAATATTCTCTCTCCCTTTACAGATAGTGAAGGATGGGTAACGCGGACCTTTGTCCCCCTTTGTAATCTGTCGTGCCTATCTTCTCCCCACTGATTATTTATTTGGATCTAGTTCTCTTGAAACATTTATTGTCTGCAAACAACCTGGAATAGCAATATTCTGCCTAGTCTTTTGCAGGTAGTGAAGGGTAGGTAACGCGGACTTTTGTCCCCCTTTGTAATCTGTCATGCCTATCTTCTCCCCACTGAGTGGTAGCTGGTTCAGCCCGGACCGCTTGTTAGAGGTGGATCATCCAGTCCCACTGGAAGGCACCCCTAACAAAGACATGTTCACAAAGCATGGACTAGTCGCTATAGCATATTGCAAATTATGGCACAGGTATACGAAGAAGGAACCCCAGAGTCAGTGGCCACTGATAGGATCCTTTGAAGAAAGCAAACTAGATGCACTAGATGAAGCCCTAAAAACTCGTAGAACGACACCGACCATGCTAGACAGCGTTGGCCTGTGGCGCAAAGAAACTGTACAGCGAAAGAAGAAAGAGGAAGCTAGGTTAGACAAAGAGCTACGTAAAGCAGCCCACCTTGCTGCAAAGAAACTAGAGGAAGAAATAAAGAAGAGAGAGGAGGCTAAGCGAAAACAAGAGATCGAAACACCGAGCCAGTGTCCTGTTAGAACACCCTCTGCGCTCTACCCTGAATTACCTTCGAAACAGCGAACCAACGATGATCTCTTATTAGGTCCTCCGATCATCTACATGCCCCCTCCATATGCCCCTTCCCAACCTTCAGCGCAACACTCGCGACCCCCAAGCACAGACGAGAGTAGCGCCAGGGCCTCGGCCCCCAAGGCCTCCGCACCGGCGGAATCCCTCGCACCAGATACAAAACAAGCAGCAATATTAGATGACCATGAGGCCCGAAACACAGAACCCACAAGGACGAACAGGTTGGGCAAAAGCGAGCAAGAGAGGATTGACAAGGTAGTCAGGACACTAGTAGAACGAAAGGAGAAGGAGGAACACGTTATGGATATATTCAACTCATATGCGGGAAGCCACAGACGACACTTTGTCGTACGATTATGTTATCATGTCCTAAACGCTTATGAGGACCGATATCGAGATAGAGGTCCGAGAGCCTAACGACTCTGTTTAGAAAAATTGATATCGGGGATGAGGGCGAGTGTGACGTGACGGACCTCCTTGCGCGTACACTTAGGGTTTTCTGCCACCTCACTGAATCAGAGGTGGAAGCTAAACCTACGACATCCGTAGCGGCCGAACCACGAATAGAGCAACCTAGCACCATGATGCCGATAAGAGAGGCCGCCCCCTATTGGGTCCCCCACGAGGTCAGGGAACACACGATGATGTTAACCATACGGATGCAAAAGGGAGGATAGTGTACAACTGGGTCTACCAACCATGGGATCGACAGGATATTCTGACGTTCCGAAAATCTCTGCCCGATTTACGAAAAAACCCCACCGCCTTCTACACTGAACTAGGTACAGCCTTAGGTTCCACTATCATGACCCTAACGGACCTCGATTTGTTCTTCGGGTTATGTCTGCCAGCTGATGTGTGGAAGCAGATCCGCAAGGTCGACCACCTTGAGCTGTTCGGACATACCTGGAAACAACTCGATGAGTTCGACAAGCAACGAGGAGCCGGGCAGAAACCCGTAACGGCCATCCTTGAACTCCCGGACAAGATCGTCCAGAAACTCAAGACCCTGATTCCCGAGAAGAAAATAGACTGGTCAATAGTGACGGCCTGTAGACAGAAACCACAAGAAGACGCTTCGGAATACTTCTCTAGGTTCGAAACGGTGTTCTCCGAATACAGCGGCCAAGATATGGCCACTGCAACCGGACACCACTTGTTCGTTCAGAATTTCGTGAAAGGCCTGGTGCAAGAAGTTTCTCAAAAATTGCAGGCGAGCGAAAGCAGTTGGGCAGCCTCTAAACCCACGGCTATCCTCCAGATGGCCCAATACTATGAACATCAGAAGAATGAGAATGATAGGGCATCCGAACGTAAAAAGAAGGAGTTGAAAGAGCGGGTCATGATAGCTCAACTGCAGGGGGTGACGATAGGTAGGGAACCCTCCAAGGGGAACTACCAGCCGACAGCCCCTAAAAATACACCCTCCAGAGAACGAATGCCCGTACCCTATACAAGCCGAAGGGACTTAGATGAAAACCAATGCGCGTTTTGTAAAGGATACGGTCACTGGAAGTCGCAGTGCCCGGTCCTTCATGAAGCAAACAAGAACCGAGAGGCTAGGGATGGGACAAACGGACAAAAGAACAGGGACCAGGGACGAGGACACACCAATGATGCTAACTATGACAGACCAAGCCGACCTAACACATTTGACCGCCCACGACAGAATCAGTATCAGCAGTCCGATTGCGAGAACGTCCGCGATTTCGCATAGGACAGCCAGGGACAAGGGAGGGATCCAGTCGGGCTTTGTGTTGACCAGCAAGGTCCTTATGTCACTGCTAAGGTCCTGGGTACGAAGTCCCCATTTTTGGTGGACACTGGGGCAACACGTAGTGCATTATCCAAGCGACTGATTCCAAGGGCACCCTTGTCTGGCTCACACGTGACATCAATAGGCTTTGATGGAACGCCCTCTACTAATCCCTTATCTACACCGATTCCCTTTGACTTAGAGAACAACATCACGGACACGACCTTCCTGCTATCTTCCAACACCCCGACGCCATTATGGGTCTTGACCTCCTGAAGCACTTTCGAGCCACCATTCGATGTTCCCCAGACGGAGTGCGAGTCATACTGTACGATAACCAGAATCTGTTCAGACCTTGTCCCACCCGACGCATGTTTTCCATCACTGACGCTGACTTGTCCTTACTAGACACTTTACCCCCGTACCTTTGGGCCAAGACCGACTCAGACGTAGGACGCATGATGATAGACCCTGTGCACATCACTGTACGGTCAGGCGCTATGCTCCCAAAGCTCCCACAGTATCGGATATCGCCCGAGGGCGAAGGCATTGGTAGGAATCATTCAGTCCTTAGTCGATGCAGGAGTGGTAGAGGAAGTAGTCAGTAATATCTGTAACAGCCCTATCCTACCCATTGTCAAGAAGCAAGGCGAGGGAGATGAGAAGGCTTATCGCTTCATCATTGACCTCCATGAAGTAAACAAAGTAGTCGTACCTCAGTACCCAGTAGTCTCTGACATCACCACCATCTTGACCCTGATCCCCTCCACTGCCACTGTTTTCACCGTCATAGATCTCAAAAATGCTTTCTTTTCTATCCCCATCCATCCAGACAGCCGATACCTCTTCGGCTTCACCCTAAAAGCCCGTTCATATAGATTCTGTAGAGCACCCCAGGGCTACACTGAGAGCCCCAGCATCTACAGCCAGGCTCTCAAGAGACAGCTGGACGCAGTCCAGCTCCCGGACGAGTGGTGTTAATCCAGTATGTCGACGACATTCTCCTGGCTGCCGACACTACGCCACTTGCCACCACAGCCACCATCCAACTCCTGCACTTCCTCGCGGAGAATGGTCACAAGGTCTCCAAGAAGAAGCTGCAGTTCTGCCAACCACAGGTGACATACTTAGGCCACCTCCTGTCCAAGGACGGGAGAAAGCTCACACCCGATCGGATCCGGACCATCCTAGAGACCCCCGTTCCCAAGACTCAAAAGCAGGTTCGCTCCTTAGTAGGCCTCACGTCCTTCTGTCGGCAGTGGTTACCAAACCTTAGTCTCATAGTCAGACCTCTACTCTCTCTGTTAGCGAAAGACGTTCCCTTCCCACTCCCTTGGACCCCTGAATGCCAATCCTCCTTTCAAGAACTACGAGATGCCCTCTGCTCAGCCCCTGTTCTAGGGACCCCTGACTACACCAAGCCCTTCTCCCTCTTCACCCACGAGAGGGAGGGGTGCGCTTTGTCTGTCCTAACGCAACCCATCGGTCCCAAACAACGCCCTTGTGCCTACTTCTCTGCCACTCTTGACCCTGTAGCCAGAGCTCTGCCCGCCTGCCTTCGAGCGGTAGCTGCCGCTGCCGTCTCTATCCGACAAAGTGAGGGGATCGTACTTCGAATTCCCTCACTGTGCTGGTCCCCCATGCTGTCGACACACTCCTGAACCAGACCAAGACTCAGCACCTGACTAGCGCACGACTGACTGGTTACGAGTTAACTCTGCTTACACCCCACATCACGTTGAAACGATGTACCACTCTGAACCCTGCCACTCTGTTGCCCCTCCCCGATGAGCGACCCCAATGTGCCCCCTATGCATGACTGTGTGACCCTCATGGACGAGCAAACTAGAAGTAGAGCTGACCTCCGTGACACTGCCATCCCAGACCCTGATGGAGAGCTATGGGTAGAGCGGCTCGTGCATTAAACTCCCGACGGCACGACCTCAGCTGCCTATGCAGTCACCACAGCCCGGACGGTAGTTGAGACGGCCCGCATCACCCAGCGGTCCGCACAAGCGGCAGAACTAATTGCCCTCCACACGTGCATGCGTCCTAGCAACAGGCAAAGTCGCAAACATCTACACCGACAGCCAGTATGCCTTCGGGGTGGTTCATCATTTTGGGCTCTTATGGAAGGAAAGGGGATTCCTGACTTCGCATGGTACACCCATCCTTCACGGAGATCTAGTCTCTACCTTGACCGAAGCAGTCCTCCTCCCCAAGCGACTTGCAGTCATCAAATGCCAGGCACACAAGAAAGTGACAGACATCATTGGACAAGGAAATGCACTAGCCGACATCACTGCTCGAACCACAGCTGAGAATAGGACGACGACACGCATGTACGTGACTAGGTCACAGACGGAAAAATGGAAGGACGCTAGAGAGCACATTAGAGACATACAAATGGCCTGCTCCCCCAAGAACTGACTGAATGGGCACGGGTGGGACTGAAAGATGATGAAGGCTGCTGGTTGACAAAAGACACAAACAAATGGCTGCTACCCAATTCCTACTTGATCCCCCATACTGACTATGGCACACTCCCCAGCACACATAGGATCTGCCCCCATGATTGAACTCATCACCCGAGTCTGGCACAATGACAAGATTCCCGACTCTGCTAGACGCCTAGTTCAACAATGCTTAATCTGCTTGCAACACAACCCAGGGAAAGGAACTGTTGTCCCTCGGGGTGGGTTCGGGGTCCCCGACCATCCCTTTGAAGTCCTACAGATGGATTACATTCAGCTAGACCGTTGCCTGGGTTTGAAGTACGTCCTTGTTGTCGTGTGCGCCTTCAGCAAATGGGTGGAGGCCTATCCCACACGCGACAACACTGCCATGACCACTGCCAAAGTCCTGTTAAAGAGTTTTTCCCGATATGGCCTTTGTCGGATTTTATGGAGTGACAACGGCCCCCACTTCATAGCTGAAGTCATCCAACTTATCTTAAAGGGATTGGGTGTAAAACAGAAATTTCACGCAGTCTTCCACCCCCAATCTGCAGGCCTGGTCGAGCGACACAACGCCACACTCAAGCTAAAAATCTCTAAGATTGTTGCCTCCACCGGACTGAAGTGGCCTGATGCCCTCCCATTGGCATTGCTATCAATGCGCTCCACCCCCACTAAGCACCACTTGACCCCTTACGAAGTAGTATTCGGGCGGCCAATGAATATTTGGGCCGCACCTAGGCCAACTTCGATCCATGACGTCCCAGACGTCCTAATGTCTGACTATCTGTGCACCCTCACTAAAACCTTAACTGTCATCCATCAACAGGTGCTACAAGCCATCCCAGACGCTTCCAGGGGCCCAGGACACGACATTCACCCAGGGGATCATGTCTTGATCCGCAACTTCCAGCGTGCCAAAAGCTTGGAACCTCGGTGGACGGGCCCCTGGCAAGTCCTGATCACTACACGGACGGCCCTTCGAGTGGAAGGCAAGCGTCACTGGGTGCATGCGCACCATTGTAAGCAGCGCCCCCCAACTCTGACGACGGAAGAAGACATCGCGACTCAGGAAGAGCTCCTGACAAAAGACAAACCATCGTTGAGCTGTCACACCGACACAGAAACGCTCGAACTGGCAGAGTTTCCCGATCCCACCGTACCGTCCAGGGAAGGGTACAACCTACGTAAAAGGGAGGAGCTTCGGCAAAGCAGACCACTGACTGGGTAAAATCTCAGAACGGTAGCCTAACACACTCAAGGTTGCCCGAAGAGAAGTCAGAGAAAGTCGGTGGTTCTGCCCGCTACCGAGCACTCTGAAGATGATGGAAGCGCCCGACTCCCCAATGATGGAAGCAACTGGATATCCGAAGAGGACCTACCGAAACCCAAAGACTAACAAACTGCACAGCTCAAAGACTATAGCCGTTTTCATTACCCTTCTCTTTTGCCTCCTCCTCATGACAACCTTCTGGATCATCGAAGAAAGCACACCCGCTCACAAAACATTGCTCCCCACTGAACTGCCGATAACTACCAAGGAACACTTCCTGATTGCCCTTTCTCCACCGCTCCGAGAGAGACGCAGGGAGTTCTGGAATAACTCTTTTGTGCAACTGCTGCACCAACACAACCTTGCCGCTAATGCCACTAATTGCTGGATCTGCGGGCTGCTGCCCCATGCAGCCGGACACTCCATCCCGTTCATTCCTTCGCCCTTTTCCATCCACGGCTCCTGTCTTGCCTGGCTGATTCTTCTGCAAGAAAGCTTTAAAGACAATGCCACATCAGAAAGAACTGTTTCGCATTTCTACCACGAGGCATGGCTGAATAAGACTGGGCGAACCGCTACTCCTTTTTACCCTCTGACCTCTGGTACCTCTATTCACATGGACATCCCTGCCAAAGAACGAGTGGAAATGCAAGTTTTCCATAACCCAGCCAGACCCACTTTCTCCTACCTCCGGAAACGAACAGCCACCACTCTGACAGTGGCCTTGTCTGTTGTCAACGTCTCGGGCCTTGTGTGCATCGAAGGCCTGGGGACGCAACTGGTGGGCCGCAGCGCCTGCGTCATCACCAGAACACTGGTTTCATCCGACCCTCCCTCCTTTGTTGCTTCTCCAAATATGTACTTTGTTTGTGGCACCAAAGCATACACCTGGCTCCCCAAAGGTTGGGGGGCACATGCTACATTGCCTTCATCCTCCCACCTACGTATGTGGCCCCAGCAAGCCATCACCGGCAAAAGCGTGCAAGGGACATCGACCAGGCCGACTCGACAGGAGCACAGTTCTTGGATGCCGCGAAAGGACTTGTGCCATTCTGGGGTCCGATGACGAACAGCCGCGCCATCCGACACTTGGCCCAGGCAGTTGAAACCACCATGAACATCACAGCTGGCATCTTGACCAATAACACTGCAGAGCTTCAGGCAGTCCGCCTGGTGGCTCTGCAGAACCGCCTTGTTCTAGACGTGGTTCTGGCAGACCGAGGAGGAGCATGCCGCATCATTGGGTCCAGCTGTTGCACCTACGTGCCAGACAATTCACCTTCTGTTTACAAAGCCATCGAACACCTCCATAGACTGTCCTCTGAAGTACACCGGGAGCAAGAAGGATGGTCGCTTGGGAGCTGGTTCTGGGACTTACTGAAAGCCTGGGGGTGGAGGTTGTTCACATTCATTCTGATTCCGATTGTGGTGCTATGCGGGTGTTGCTTAAGTATCCAATGTCTGCCTCCTCTGTGTTCATTATTTTCAAATTGCATTTGCCCAAAGACTTTGGACTTACAGGCTGAACACATGAAAACTTTGTATGAGACAGAAATACGTGGCATTATGGGGATTGACCCGAATTAACAAGTTGGCGAGAAATGTTAAAAGGGGGGACTGTGGAAAATTAATTTGTATCGATAAACATTGTCTGCGCCATCTTGCCCTTTTTCCCAATGCCACACTTTCGTCGTCCGCGGCGGCCATTTTAGCTACCTTGATCAGACCCACTCTCTGCACACCGCTAATCCCCAGCGCGGCTCCACATCCTCGCAAGCCCCCCGCACTGGTCACCCCTCTCTCTCTCTCTCTCTCATGCACGGGCCATTAACCCCCTCCAACTGCGCTGCACTTCCCTGGGAATCTCACCCGGGCCTGCCCGACACCTCCCTTTCCTCCTATACACTATCACACCCTCTGACACCCCTCTTCCTCCGTATCCGATTGTCCAGGCCGGTCCCAGGCTATCACCTAGCCCTGCGGATACAGTTTATGGCCCGACTGTAAGGAATCGCCCCTCTTCAAAGGAGTTACAGTAGATCAAGGCCCCCACCCCATGAGATCCGTCACACCACATGCATTCCGGGAACCGGCGGAATGCCCTGCTGATCCTGCCGTCTGATGACGATTCTGTATGGTGAATGGGGAGGGGATTCTCACTGTAAGGGTGCGTGGGAACGGGTCTGAAGCAGAAGATCCCAGGGATGTCTTTCATACTTCAAAGTATCTTTACTGTAATAAAGAATGTCTTCCTGCCATAAATGCGTGTATAAGAGGCCAGGCCTCAGAGATGCAGTAGAGCACCTCGTGAAGATTCCCTGTTGGTCTGATCTGACGTGTTCTCCTCCGGAGAGAATAAACCTTTGTTTCCTGCCTTCCAGTCTCCAGCGCCTGCCTCTTCATTGATTCATATTTTGGGGAATAGAGGCGACATCGCCGGGCAATACTTAAGGTTATTCCATTCGTCGATTGCCTTCCTGTTTTACAGGTTGTAATTGAAAGCTATTACAAATATCGGAGCCCTTATCGATTAATCATAGAGGGTCCCTTAATCAACACATGACCTTCATAAAGGCCATAGCAGGGTCTCTTGACCACACTTTTTGTCTGCTTTCAAAATCCCAGAAACGCCCGACTTATGAACCCCCGATAAAAATTATAAGCACCAAACTGGTCCCAACCCTGTCCTATAGGAATGAAGTTTTGCAAGAGCGAGACTCAGAGTTGCTAGTCCACCTTATTGCTAAAACACAGGGGCAGCTCCTCCACTAAGGTGGAGGAGCGTCGCCCAGCTACTCTTTGAGCTGGAAAAATAAAAAGATAATAATGTAGTTATCATTTTATTTTTCACAGGTTCAGGGCTAGGTTAGGGCGGGGCAGGCTTGGAGGAAGGAGTGGTTTGCACACTCCAAGTGGGCATGACTGCTTGGCCGGCGGCTGGACTGCTAAGCCAAGCAATTGAGACCATACGTTCAAATTGATCATGCTGTGTCACCCAATTAGGCGAATTGCCTTGTGGGGTTTTAAGTCCTATTACGACCTATCTCTTTTTTAATTCAGGAAAATATTATGTACTTTGAGCATATTAATACGTTATATATAACTTAAAATATTTACTTTTTAACAAATAGAATATTGTCCATAACAGTGTGGCCAATGAATCTCAGATGGCCCTTCAGCACTTGGTGTTGCTCTTTATTGGCATTCATGATGCAAACCAACCACAGCAAGGGACTGAGTTGAGTTCTTATTTTCTGGTTTAGTCCTTTATGGATTATGCTTTACTGCACTTTATACATTTTTCAGTTAAAGAGTTAAACGCCTGCCTGGTGCGTTCAGGAATCCCGGAACTGATCTAATAAGGCTATATGCTGTTGTGCACAAGTTTAAGCTAATTTTAATTGTCCTTGTGATTTTGTGTGTTGAGGAATTAGGAATAGTTTTCGAGGTTTTAATGTTATTTGTGTATATGTGTGGTATTTAGCAACTAGGAATAGCTCCCATGAGGTTATATTGTTACTTGTCTACATGTATGGTCCATGTCATGTAATGGTTTTAATTAACTATTGATGGAAGTAAATTAAATAAGTAGTCAAAGCTATAAGATTAAACTGGTGTGTAAGAACTAATCCTAACATAAGGACTTCAACCCAGAAGTGTTTTATTTCTTTTTGGCTTTTAACTTCTGGTGCCATTCTGCCCTACCTTACACATGGCCTCTCACTTCCACCCATGTTTCTGTTTTCATTCAGTGTTGCCTCTGGAAAAGGTCACCCTTGCTAGAAAAAGTTGTGTTGACATCTATGCTCCGTTCTTGACACTATGGTATTTACAATAACGATACTCGTTGCGTAAAAAGGCAATGCTCATTAGGGAGGAAGCAGTAATAAGAGACTGAACTACTTGCATTGTTCCTTTTTATGGGTAAGAGGAAAGTGACTGACTTGTTTCTGCTGGATCCCTAGCTCGCCAAACAGAGCTCGCACCTACCAAACAACAAATAGGCCATCCGTCCAGGAGCGCACCCATTCTCCAAGTCTTTGTGATTGTATAAATGCCAACACAACTACTAATCTGCTCTCTCAAAGAGCTACCATTCTCAACAAATTAGTTAATGATTATGAATGTATGCTGAAAAGTGAGCACCTCTAACAGGCCAGCTGAAATATTAGCCCATGCCCCAGATTTAATTGTGCAACAGTTTACTGTAGACTAAAAATGTGTGTTTAACTGAGTCTGCCCCTGGTGACCAAAAATGGTTAAAAGTTATATGTAACCAGATTGCAGTTTAATAACACTTTATTGCATATCCCAGTTACGTTGTTCTCAGTTCCAAACCCCAGGTTGGGTATATCTACCAAGAGGTGTATGGAACGCCAAGATACCCTCGCAGGTGATAGTGCGCTTTTGAGATGCACATAATATAACGCACACTCCTTACACCATAATGATTGGAGAACGTTGTCAGTTTGCTTATGGTCTTGCACACACCAGTTGATTGCAGATTACCCAGGACAGTTATTATCTGGTGCACCATGAAAATAGAAAATGCTACACAACCTTTATATTTCATCTAAAGAGCATTCTGCAGGCCTTTAATCTGTGGTTCTGCAGAGTGTTCAATAGCTAAATGCCAAAGTAAAGTCTTGCAATAACAACCTTCCTTTACATGGGAGCACTTTAGGTAAATCAAAACCCTGACATTTATATATTTTATTTAATCTTGTTGTGTTGAATTATCATAATAGCTGTAGGACTATTAGTTCCAGAAATATCAAAGGTATTAAAGCTAAATTATGTTTCTAAAAATCAATGTTTGGTTACATTCGCACAGTTCTTACTGATAAATGACATTATTTGCTAAAATCACTTGCACGATTGGCCTAAACCAGACAACCCTTGTTCCTGCTATTTAATTCTTGCAGCCTTATTATGTAATCACACAGTAAACATCACACACAAGGAACAAAACCAACCTGGGTGAGGTCACGTGGGTAAAAACACACTTTGTGCTGAAAGGGCTCCAAGCTGCTGTGAAGCAAATCAGTTAAATAAGAGACAAAAATGTGATGCTTTCAGTAAATTAAAGATGCCCTGGATATGAATGCATTGACTTGAAGGTTGAGGGGATCTTCTGTTGCGCGTCTGTTCAGGCTGTGCTGCATTGCGCTGGTATTGAATGCCCTCTTCTCCGACAATGGACTCGGGCAGGTGGATGGTGAGCTGGGGCAAAATGGTGGTAGATGGCAGTTGGTCGATGGTTTTTCAATTGGCTACTTCAGTGTAAATATTTCGACCTCAAAAACATGATTAATATCCTACGGCAGGCATGAGTAGATGAGTGATGGAGAGTGTTGGGAGTGGAAGTGGGGGGTTAATTCTTCTCACCTCAGTGTCCTTTCCTCCTTAGGCGATCTGTGGTAGGATAAAACATACTGTGGCTCATGACCATATTTACATCTCTCTGCCTTAAAGCGTAAATATCCACCTGATAAACCTTGTTGCTAGGAGGGCTTTTCAGCCAGTGACTCCCTGTCCTGCTGCATGTACACTTCACTCTGACTTTCTGTGAGCATGTGTGAACCCGAGGGTCCCTCTCAAAAGTAGCAACACTTAGTGCTCAACCTGTTCACTCTCTGCGATGAAGCAGGCCTACAAGAACGATGATAATGCCAGTGTCTATGGTGGGCTTGGGCTTAGTGGGAAGTTTTTTTTTTTTTTCCCACTTCCTTATTGGGATTTTGCAATTTTACACGTACAGCATTGCAACATGAGGTATCCAGTTTACAGTACACACCCAGCTTATTCTTAATAGGTAACACTCAAGGCCGTCTGTATTCAAGTATCACCCTTAGGCCTTACAGTTATTAATTATAAGGTACCTCCTCTTGTTTTTTCAGAGGGGGATATCCAAACGTTGTCATAGAGAAAATGATATGGCATTCAAGGAAAAAGAAAAGTTTCAGCCAATTTTCTTACTGAACAGTGGGGGAACGCAATAACTTGAAAATGCAATTCTTCTAATAAACATGCACTAAAGGAAAAAAAGAAGTGGGAAAAGGAAGAATGGAAGGGGAATAAGCAAGGGGGAGGGGGGGTGAACTGGTCGGAAGCACCCCACCCAACTTCACTACCCGTGGGTCACTGTCATCCATCAGCTGGGATATCTGTGCGTGGGAGGGAGGGGAGGCCCAGGGGGCAGACGCCCATGTCTGGGTCCCAGTCTCCTGGCCACAGGTTATGCGTATTCCCTGGTCTAAACCCTACTATCTATCTTGTCTGTTGGGCGGGGTGGTTTGTGAACCTCTAATCTGTTTATCTGGGCACGCCTGTGTCTAGCTCCCATGTATGCACTCCTCTATTCATCAGTCGTTGATTGGTTATCTTGTCTGTCTGATGCCTCAGTCTCTCCCCTCCCAGGCATGCTTGTGCTTATTTCCAGATCCTCTCCGGTGCCTCTTTCAGTGTGTTCTCACTCCATCACGTAAGTCCATAAATCTGCTATGGGGTGGATCCTCACCCCTCTGGCATCCTCCCCGATCAATGCCGTCTCTTCAGCCCTTGTCCATTGGGTTAAGTCTACCTTCCAGGGCTGGACTCTCGGTCCCCCCACTGATTTCCAAGTCGCAGCTATCCTCGTGCCCACTTTCTTTGAGGCTGGCCGTGGGAATAGTCCCAAGATGCAAGCTTTCAAGGAGCGGAGAGGGCGCCCAGGCATGGAGTTTATGGCAGAGAGCACCTCCTCCCAGTAAGGTTGTAATTGTGTGCAGCTCCACACCATGTGGACAAAGTCAGCATCCAAATGTCCGCATCTGGGGCAAGGGCAGGGGTCACCCCCCATAAACCACCCGTATCCTATGTGGTGTCATGTATGTCATATGTAAATAGTTGAATTGGAGGTATTTCAGTCTTGTGTTCCTAGAGATTTTTTTCGGGAGGCTAATATCTTCTGCCATTCAGGGTTTGTTAGCTCACGCTTCAGGGTTCGGTCCCATCTATTCCGAAAAGCAGTCAGTGTGTTACGGACCATATCCACGAGAGATCGGTAAAACCAAGTCATATGGTTGTGCCCATTGAGATCAATAACTGTAGGACAGCTTGTGTCATGGGTTGCACTCTATCTCCATCCCACAGGTCCCAAAACACTTGAGTGAGCACATTGTATGTAAGGAACTGGCCTGGTGGCAAGTTATAACAGTCTATCAAATCTTCCAGCAGAAGCCATGCGCCCTGCCAATAGCAGTTCCTGACCATAACCAGTCCAGCTTCTGTCCAGGCAGATAATTGCCAAGTAGTAAAGTAGGAAAGGGGTTCACGATGTGGGAGGTCTACCAAGGGCAGTCCCTGTGTGTATAAAGGTGTACCTCTGGTTTTTAGGACACATCTGCACAAGAAATGCAACGCTGTTGATAACAGTACCCCTGGACCACTATTGATGGACAAAGCAGTTTGGCCGTCAAGAGTTTCATGTGTGCCGACTGTCCATGTTGTCCCAGCTCCTTTTGGTTAGCCCCATCTAACCACAGTGTGATCCACTGAAGCTAGGATGACAAAAAGTAAAGTTCGAAGTCTGGTGCACCCAAGCCTCCTCCTTCGGGAGATCGCCCAAGGGTAGCCAGTGACACCCTTTGTTGGTTATCATCCCATATTGGATCTTGTAACAGGGTGCCCAATTGTTTGAACCATAACGCCGGCACTCCCATCGGCAGATTTGCAAAGAAATATACGAGTCTCGGGAGCATGACCATTTTGGAGACTGCTATTTGGGCCATAATGGGCAACTTAAGTGAGCGGCAAAAGGGCACACAGGATTTCAAGCAGCAGAGATCCGCCCCTAGGTTGCCATCTCAGAGGTCCTCTAGTGTGTGAAATAGCTAGATCCCCAAATACCTAAAGTAGGTGGGTGACCACATAAGATCTGAAGGGAGACCCAGGGGTCTCTTCACCGCAGGGGAGACAGGGAATACATGAGACTTAGTCTTATTTACCGGAAGGCTGGACACCACTTCAAAACCACGCAGGAGCTCTAAGGCTTCGGGAATGCCAGAGGTCCCATCTCTCAGGTAAAGGAGTAAGTCATCTGCATAGAGAGTGACGATATGTTCCCGTCCCTTGACCACCAACCACGGCCTCGACCTCCCTGTCTTAAACACTCTGCAAGAGGCTCAGTAGTCAGAGCAAACAGCAGTGGGGACAGTGGGCATCCCTGCCTTGTACCCCTGCCCACCTGATACTATGGGGACAGTGTTGCACCGGTTTTAACTCTAGCCGTCGGGCAGTATATATTAGTTTAACCCATTTAATCAATTGTCTCCCAAACCCATTTGCATCATCACGGTGAATAAAAAATCCCAGCGCACTGTGTCGAACGCTTTTTCAAGGTCCACTGACACCCGCATCGCTTCTTGGTTTGCAAGTATTGCGGGGTGATACATCACGTGATAAAGCCTCCTGATATTGTGAGATGTGCTACATGTGGGAATAAATCCGGTCTGGTCTGTATGTATTAATGTCTTCAGACATGGGAGCAAACGGACGGGCAGCACCTTACTGAGGATTTTGAAATCTAAATTCAACATAGACTGGGGTGGAACTTTGTGACCCAAGCTCCCTGCGTCTTAGCCTTGGGCAGGGGGATAACCACGGAATTGTTGGTGGAGTCTGGGAGAACACCAAGCCGCCTAGAATCTGCGTACAGCTTTTCGAGGCGCGGTGCCAAAGTCCCAACGTAGGTGGCATAAAATTCGATCGGGAGGCCATCAGGGCATGGCGTTTTACCCTTCGCCATTCCTTTGATGGTTGCTTGGATCTCCAGACTTAGTGGGAAGGTTAACATAATTTTAAACATTTTGAAATGTTTTAGAGACAGATCGGCATGGAATGACGCTGAATGAAGCAGATCACCTATAGAAGTTAAAGACCGAAATGATTGACATTTAAAAAATCCTGTGCGTAAATAAAGGAGCTTGTTTGAGCACCGTGAGAAAAGCATTGCATATGATTAGCATTAGACATCAGGAAAGAGACCTTTTCAAAGTGAGACGAAAGACCGACCAATAAGACAGTGCACAAGTGAGTGTTTGTGTCGGTCTGTCTGAATGATAGCATAATTCTCAAGTTTCTAACTTCGTTCTTCTGTGGCTGGGTAAAATAGGGGAGGAGAGACCTACTAGAGAAAGTGAAGATATCTGGTATTGCAGAAAATGTCTATTTGCCCTTACATTTGCCCTGGCATGTCCCTTGCAGCTCCCATAAAGACAGTCTTTAGAATCCATCGGTCTGAACATAGGTGCAGATCTTGTGCTAAGGAGTAAGTGAGCTGTAATCTGGAGCTCTAACTCCTGAGCTCAGGAGTGAATACAAAGAAGCACAGTATTTAGGTATTGCTAGTGGAGCACCTTGAAGAGCCCTGCCGCCAGTCACTAAATAGGTACATTTGGAACAGCAAGGACCAGTTAATATTTTGTATGTGTGTTTGCATGTGCCTGAATTTGTTCGACTGTATGTGTGTGGGTATTTATGTATGTGAGTGACCTGGCATTTGATCAACATTCCTGATAACTGCTGTGCATTCAACGTATCTAATGAGCTTTTGAAGACCATTGCTAAATGTCATTGTCATCCCTGGAGTATGATGGCCATCACTGGAATCTGACAGCTATCTGTGCAATCTATCTCTAAACTCCAGATTGTAATGAGTGATGTATAATTCAAATCCTTCTTCCATTATGGTTATCACCATTACACATTCCCATAAACATTCAACACCTTCTATGTCTACTTTATATGGAAGTATGGGGCAAAGGGCAATCTACTTAGGCTTAGTCCTGGAACCTCAAATGGTCTGCAGAAGGATTTTCAAGGCCTGGCATACCTAGCGCTGCACATCATTATTTCCCTTAGCCAGCTAGATTATTGTAGGATGCTGAATCTGTTGCTTGGCTAGTCGAAATTGGCACTAGAAGTAATCGGATATATTGCTATCAGCCATAGGGCGGGTTAACAAATACCAGAGATGTGATGGTATTCACCTTCTTTATCTTTAATAAAATCAGGACTCTCCTTCACTATTATCTAGGAGAATCTTATTACAAGACAGGAGGCTCAATTATGCAGCTTCAAGGCCTAAGCACAACTGCTAAAGCTGCATGCTGTATAGATTTGCAAAAGAAAGTTTTAAATGTAAACACCCTTGGCCAATCTGCTGCTCTAGATTTATCCCTCAAACTTGCCCCAGCCGAAAAAGCCTTAAAAGTCTTTGCATCCATTGCCGTGTGAGCCACAGAACATTCCTCCTCTCCCTATGCCATTACCATTTTACTTTTAACCCACTGACTAGTATAGGCTTCAATGTCTTGTGCAAAAGTGCGGATCATGTGTTCTCCAATTTTGTCTTATGTATATGTACTGCTTGAGACATCTGACCGCACACAACTTGGGTTGTACAGGAAAGGTAGGGAACTTGAGAGAAATTGAGGCATTTTTGTACTTCTTGATATTGTAAAATTAACCCCTACAAGAGAATGTATGGCATAAACATCCAGCACTCTAACAACTCATACCCTTTGAAAACAAACCAAACATAAGAACATTACCTGTTTTGGTGACAACCTTTTCAAGGACACCCTGCCATTTTCTTCCCATAATAGAAAAAAGCTTTATAACCACCTCTACATCTAACAAAGTATTATTTCTAGGTTTAGGTGCATGTGCATACCTGTTAACCTTCAATAATTTACAAATAAGTGTGTGCTCTCCAACCAGTTTACCTTGAACTTTCTGATGTCCTGTTGACATAGCTGATCTGCTTCCTTTAATAGTTCTATAAGCCCTCTGTTCCACTGCTTAGAATGCCAGAAAATTTAGAACATTGTATTGTCCTTCCACCAACCACCTAGACACCTCTGCTCCACAGGGCCCCTACTCACACACATCCCATGTAAACCGCTATATCAGGAGGGCTGGCATTCTTGCATCGCTCCTTAAGCATGAAACGGCCTCCCACTCCACATCAGAGCCTCCTCCTCTGTTACTGAATTCTGCACGAAGCTGAAGACCTGGCTTTTCATTTAACCAACTTGCCACATACAGGGCCAGACACACACCTGCTTAGTGCCGGGATGGCCTTGTGGGTGATAGTGTGCTTTACAAATACACATATCATAATAGCAGAGAAAACGGGATCAATATCTCTTCCCATACAACAACTACTCCAGGTATCCCAGGCTGACTTACAGGCCCTTGTTGTAGTATTTGCTCAGGACTATTTGCTTGTAGTACATGTAGAAGCTAATTCAGGAAGCCCTATCATGCCTGTGAGCACCCCAAAAGGCTTCATGACCCCAGAGTGAGCCTCTCCTCCAAAACCAGATTGTGAGACCTCCCAAAAGGTTCCCTCTGCAGCTGAGGAAAGGCTGAAATAAGAACTGGGCAGTTGGCTGACAATTCTAACAGTGAAGGGAAGTGAGGCTGTGCCCTCCACAAAGGAGTTAACATTATGAATGTTGCCAATTGTCTGTGGTTCTGGGAAACGCATCTTGAAATTATAACTGGTGGAAAAGCATAAAGATTACACTTGGACCAATTCTAAACTAAAGCATCTATTCCTAGAGCTTTATCTGGTCTCTTCTTAACTGAGCTGTCACGTGGGATGCAGAGAGGTATGCGCTGAAAGAACCCGATGTCTTGTTCAGATTCTGAATTACTTGGAGATCCATATATCACTCGCTGATCTCATGTGGTCCATGACTTCCAATCCACCACTGAATTTTTGGTCTCAGATAATTTTCTGCCACTTGAGAGATTTTGGTCTATGAACAAAATTCACAAAGAGGCCCGACTAGATCCGCCAATGGATTTGACCTTGTTCCTCCCAGTCGGTTTATGTACCTGCTTGTTGTCTTGTTGTTTACATTACGGAGGATCGCACTTTTGAAGCTATTCTTTGCCAAATCTTGGATTGCAAATAATTCTGCAAGAAGCTCTAAACAAAGTATGTGCATTAAGGATTGCTTCCTGGACCATCCTCTTTGAGTTGAGTAACTGCCATATCTTTCATGCTGGCCCTCCCAGACCTGCATCTGCTTCTAAGAAAAGATCTGGGGATGTAGGGAAGATGGCTGACCCATTCCATGTGTCTACATGACTTATGTATCCACCAAACTATCTCCTCTTATGACACCTGATCTAAACGAACAGCTTGTGAGTATTCCAGACCTTTCTAATTGTGTCTTTTCTTCAGGCTCTGGAGAGTATGGTAATAAAAGAGTTATGGAAAAATCTTCTGACTTGAGGACAAAGGTGAAGGAGCGGTGTTTTCTAGATCTTGATCTTCGGGTGTAATCATTAAATAACCCTCGCAATTGGTCGTATGTACCTTTGTTTGTCGACAAGGCGAAGTAAAAGGAGTGATCATCTACATCAAAACATATAGGCAATAAAATTGTCAAAGTTTTTTAGTACAGTCAAAGAATTTATGTGAGTTAAAGGGTTTTATTTTTCAATTCTTTAGTTTCATTATTTATTAAAAAAGTATTAGTCTTTCAAGTATCAGTATTAAAAATGAATATAATCCAATAATCATATACTTACAAATGTATTCTTCCTAAACCGGTAATATTGTTATAATAAAACCTGCTTGTTCCATAAAGGAATTTATTTAATCTAAATTAAATCAGTATTAAATAGAATAAGGTGGCAGTTCAGATACCCAATAAAAAGTTCTGAGGAGAGAATATATGCATAAGCATAAAGTCTTTGCACATCAAATAAAAGGAAAGATCAACCTGGAAAGTATTCTCAGCTATCAATCGGCAGACATCTAAGAAATATGGATAATAGCTAAGCAATCTCCTATAAAAAGAGAGGTAGGATCTTAAACTCAGATCAGTCTCTAACAAATGCGAGTGAGAGAAGCCCCCCTCTACTCTAGAACCACACACTAATATAAACGCACCATATTCTAGATGGTAACATGTTTCTCTTTTTTCTTTCACAACATCCAATGGGATTTCAATAAAACATTGGGAATAGGTAAACTTCCCAATTTCTCAAGTTTGCACAATGGGCCATAGACACAAGTCCTTGAAAAGATACGTTTTGCTGTTCAGACAGTTCTTCCCATGAATCATCCTTCCTGTTGTCTCCTCCTCTCCTGTTGTCTCCTCTCCTCGAGAACCTCACTATCAGTTATCTAGTACAAAAGCAAATGTATATTCACTAACTAACAGAAGGCTACTGGAAAATTACAGCATCGGCAGCGCAGCAATACTACTCTTAAATTACATGGCCCTGGAGAATGGGGTCCCCAGGCCTTCAGAGGCTCAAGGAGGGAGACCAGGTGGTCCCCTCACCCTCTTTTTTAGATGTGTGGCCCTGGGTAATGCGGTCCTCAGTGCCTAAAGCGGCTCGGAGAGCAGGGCTGCATGGCCCCCTCCTCTTTATTTAAATTAGTAGGCCCTGGGGGATGGGGTCTCCAGGGCCGAAAATGGCTCTGGGAGGGGTGGTGGCCCCCCTTATTTAAATAAGTGGCCCTGGGGATGTGGTTCCTGAGGCCGATAACTGCTTGGGGCGGGGTGGGTGGCAGCACTGCCTCCTTCCCCCTTTATTTTTGAAAATGGCCCTAGGGGGTGGGGTCCCCAGGGCCTATCAAGGCTCAGGGAGGGGGGACTGCATGGCCCACCTTCTCTTTAATTAAAAAACAAATGGCCCTGGGGGGATGGTGCCCCCAGAGCCTTACAAGGCTCAGGGAGGGGGGCCCTGTGCCCCCTCCCCTTTTAACATATATGTACGGCCCTGGGGGATGGGGTCCCCAGGGCCTAAAGAGGCTCCGGGAGAGGGGCAGTGTGGTCCCTCTCTACTTTTAACTTATATGTATGGCCTTGGGAGATGGAGTCCCCAGAGCCTAAGGAGGCGTGGGGGGGGGGAGGGAGGAGGCTGTGCATGGCTCCTTTTCCCCTTTAATAAAAAATAGGCCCTTGGGTCCCCAAGGCCTGGCCCTATGGCTGACCCACTGCTGTGCGTGGCCAAAGGCCCTGTTCAGAGTGGGTTTGGCTGCTTTTGGGGTGGTTGGCCATGCCAAAGGCCATGCACAGCATGGGGTTGACTGCATGTGGGTGTTGGTCGCAGGCCAAGCCCTAAGGCCAACCCCACCTCCGTGTACGACTGAAGGCTGTGCACAGCATGGGGTTGGCTGCAGGGCATGGCTGCAGGCTGTGCACGGTGGGGGGGGGTTACATTTACGTATGGTAATTAAATATTACTTAAGTTTTTTTTTAAACTCTAGAAATTCACTGAAAAAACAAAGGTTAAAGTAACATTATAGTTAGACTAATCTGACAGTGACGTTAACGTTTTGAACTAAAAAAAAAAATACTCACTGAAATTCACCAGTTATAGTTAACCGAGCTAACTATAATATAGCTTGCGCCCCCACCATGCACTGCTTATGACTTAACAAATTACATCACAGAAGATTCTCCTTTTTGCAATCCACTGGAAACCCCAAGAATTCCGTCCTTTTTGAGGGCCCCAACTTTTCAAATTGATGATGAAACCCAATGACTGAACCAATTCTATGGCCCCCTGAGCCCCCTTCGCCACCACCCTCTCGCCTGTCCCAGGAATGTTATTATCCAGGTACACCATCATCCTCCGTCCCTACACTCGGAGCGCTGCCGCCAGATGCCTTATCAACTTGGTAAAACACCAATCAGTTTACCCAAATGGAGAAAACTTCAATCTGTCACCTGTTCTTGCCACAGAAACTGCAGGTATTTTCTTTGCTCTTGACATATTGGCATAATTCCAGATGCTGCATCCTGTCTCCCGGAAGAAGGATGTCCTTCAGGCATACAATTCTCCATTCTGAAAGGCAGTACTGAGCGAATTGTTTGAGCTCCCTCAAATTAATTACCGGCTGATATTTTTGTTCTGCACTAGGAATAGGTTGCTGACAAAACGCTTATGGTGTAAATGGCCTGGTTCTCTAGCCCCCTTCTGTAACCAGTCCTATACGTCTATGGTGGCAAGATCCCAACCTTCCTGAGAAAAATATATAGGTGAAGGACACCTGGTCTGTATCTGGGTTGCATAGAACTCTGTGAAATCCTCCACCCATCTGCAATACCCATGATTCTTTTGATATTAAATCCCACTGTGGAACAAATGGGGTCTGTCTCCCTCTCCCTGTAACAAGAGGAGAGAACACAGCACTTACTTGGAGTTCCCCCCCCTCCTCTTGCTTGGCCTCTGTTGATGACATAGTGCCCCGCTTCTTCTTCATAGGAAGAACGTTGGCCTTGAGTATCCATACTCCTGGCAATAAAAGGGTATGTAAAAGGCCCCCAGCTTGCGAATCGCCACCCAAAACAATGGTCTCTGGGAGAAACCCATCCAAAACACTGGCCATGGATGATTGTGCCTTGTCCACCGAGGAAAAGGTCTTAATGTACTGCCCAATTTCTTTGGTTAACTCATTCTGAAACGGAGACCTTTTATAGTTGGCCCCTATATCTCGGCCTGCTAGCTTCCCAAGTTTGGGATCAATAGACCACAACAATCCTTTGCATCTCCCCAACAAAAGCCCGGCATTTGCATTCCCAAGAAAACAGACTACTTTTAGGGCTGAACCATAAATTGTTTCCGGGGCCAATAGACCCCCGAACTGCTTCACCTCTTCAGATGCGCAGAAAATGCTGGAAATTGGACCTAACATTTCCAATAATTTGCCTTACCACAAGGACTGTGCCTATCACAACTTTTCTGGGGTCTTTCCCACCTTGTATGTTGAATGAGCCCAGCTTCAAACATGGGAGTACCTCTCTCATCTAAAATAACAATATGAGGCTTGTCCCTAAGTTTTGTATTTCTTATTTTAAGGACATTAGTACCATCATCAACACCATTGTAATAATTGTCATTTTAAAGTCTGTGAACATAAATCGTCATAGAGCCTCTTACTTGGGCCTCCGATGTTACCCACAATAGGATTTTATCAAATCATTATCTCACTGCGAAACGGAACCAACACCAAATTCATCTCACTCATATCCCTGAGGGGTAAACCAAACTTCTTCATCATTTGTTTGCCGCCATGGCTACATAATTCCTCTTCCTGGGAATGTAACCTAATATCTGCAGGAATTCGAGAGCTTGGAATAACATTTGCCATGGAATTTCCTACCTCAGTGGCCACATTTCTAAATGATGGACACTCTTTTAGGAGTAGAATTAAAAACCGAATTGTCCAAAAATGCACAAAGGTTTTACTTAATGTCATCCTCCTCATTATTAAGACTGCAGTCAGCCGTTTTAATCAGCAAACAGGAAATTGAACCTCCACAATATTTTCTTTGAGTAAGTTATATCAAACAAACTAAAACAAGCACAGAGAAAAGTTTGTGCATTTAAATGAAATTCACATAAATCCAGGCAGCTGCTTGCATAGACACTTCAGCAGGCAAGCTTCTACTTTGCAACAAATAATACAATGTATCGTACCATAAAATGAATGCAAGCAAAACTCGCCAGGAGCCTTGAGCTGCTACAATGTAATTATTCACATATGAGCCTTGAAAACAGGCAAATTTGACCTTTACTAAACAAACCAGCCACAGTGTGCTGAAACAAAGTAACAATTTCACTGAATAGCTGGCTAATTGCCTCAAAACAAAGTATTAACTTCACCCAGTGCTCTTGAAGGCAGGCATCTGTGTGATAAGTCCAACCACTTAGCTGTATCTGGCCAGGGAATTTGGGATGGATTGTTCATATTGGAGCAGGGGCAAGACTGATTTTGATCCCAGCCATATGCAATTTAGGTGGCATGGTGGGCAAAAGTACAAAGGACTGGAATGTTACCCCTAGTGATTGCCAATAGTTAGACAAACTGCAAGCACCTTTTGTGTTGTTGAGGTAATATCCTAAGTGGCAAGGGCATGCCCAGACTTGAGTCCTTTGCTCACTGTGCCACTGGAGCCAAGTTACCCCCGACTGATCAGCCCCAATCAGAGCAAAACCCATCTTGTGTTGCTTGTGCTCCGGTTCAGGGAAGACTTGGTCTGGCAGTTCAGGATGGTTTGTTCCTGTTGGAGCAAGGCCAAGACTGATTTGCATATGGCCGGATCCAAACCGAGGTGGCGTGGGTGGCAAAAATACAATGGGTTGTAATGCTATCCCAAGCGATTGACAGTGGTTTGAAAAATTGTAAGCATTCCTCCCATCACCTTTTGCGTGTTTGATATAGAAAACATCTCTTTAATTTTATGCATTGTCAAGATAAGTATCTATGAGAACTTCATCTTTGTTGAAATATTTTTGCTCTTTTTCGTGGCCAGATCTTTTTGGGGATTTTTTTCCAGATCTAGAAAATTTGTTGATTCAAGGAACAGTAACGGATGAAAAAAAAAAGTTCACTAAGAAAAAGATCTCGACTGCACAAACTAGGTTGACGGCTCCTAAAATTGTACATGAATAACAGCTCTTCATTTCCAGTCGGAACTAAACAGCCTACCACTCCATTTCATAAATTCAAACCTCTGTTCCCAAATTCCCAGTGACCTTGCCATAGTGCCCCTGCTTGAGAATGCTCACACATGCACCATAATGTTCAGGGCTGGACTGGCCTTTTGGAATTTCCCCTGTGGGCTGGAGCCATTGGAGGCCAGATTTGAAGGTCCAGGGCCCTCTGCTTGGTCTTTTGTCAGTTTCTCCAGCTCCTCGAATTTAATTGCAGCAGGTGCACTGGGCTACAGGACGAGAGAGAAAGAGGGGCGAGAGGGATGGTGAGGGAGGATTAGTGAGGGACAAAGAGAGAGTAAAGGAGGGAGAGAGAATGGATGTATGGGAAAAGAAATATGAGCCAGGAAAGGAAGGAAACTGGGATGGTTTGAGAATTTCTGGTTCCCAGTCCAGTCCTGACCATGTTGAATTGTTAAAAAGACCCACTTCTCAGAGGCTTTTTCAGACATTGGTGCCTTTTATTGTCAGAACTGTGCAATTCCCAGATACTGAATCGCAACACCAAAATCTGTGCAATTTACATGTCGAGATGCCTATCAGAACTGGTGCTTACCACAGTTCCCCTCTCTTGTAGTCTACCAGTAAGTCAGGATGTTATACAGCTCAATAGATTGGAAAAAAAGACATAATAAAAGCCAGGTAATTGTGTCATGTAGATAACAGGAGTTAACAAATCTGCTTTCTTCCTGGAAGCTGGACCATGTATGGGGGATGAGCAGAGTGTCTGAATGCTAAAATATCCATTGAGTTGTTGCAGACTCTATTTGTTTTTCGCATCCATGAAGCAAACGGTAACGTCGTTCTAGATGGTGGAATTAATTTATTTTTCTGTTTAGTTTTTGTCTTTATGTAGCGCATTAGTGCCATAAATTCTAGCCTTAATGCACATATTCTCTACAAATAAACAGTACAACATATATGCGTAGCTGTTTTACTGTAATTCTCATATTCTGGTGCTAGCTGACAGACAGAAGCTAGCAAATGGTCATATCCATCACCTAGTAGTGTACTATTTCACAGCAATAAGCCACCCATTTCCATATGATCAGGCATGGGATAAATGAAGAGATCTGCTACATACCACTGGCCAAAGGAGCAGTGGCGGGTCCTCCGCTAAGGCGGAGGAGCGTCGCCTCACTGTTCGTGGAGCAGTGTAAAAAGAAAATAATAATAAAACAGAAGTTATTTCTGTTATCTTTTTTTTGGGTCAGGTTGGGCGGGGCTGGGACTCCTGTGATCTCCGGGAGGATGAGTGGGTGCTGCACACCAAAGTGCGCAGAACTGCTTGGCCGTCCTGCGCACTTTGCATGTTCCCCCACCAAGCTGCATTACATGGCCTGGTGGGGATCATGCCCACCCTCCCATTCCCCGTCTGAGCGCCGAGCCACAGCGCTCAGACCAATCGCAGTGCTGCATTGCAGCGTTATGATTGGCTTAGCAGAGGGAGCTGTGTGCTTCCTTGTTCCGGTGGAGAGGGGACTGAGGAGATGTGGTGAGGAGGTGTTTTAAAAAAACATTATTTTGTAATTCCCCCCTCAGCCCCCACCCGTGACCCCCACCCATCCCTCTACTCCTGTTTCCTGCCAGCCGCTACTGCAAAGGAGGACTCTAATTTAGTCCACTGCTGTCGGTCCAGACTAGCTACATACTATTGCCACTTCTTGGCATCTCACAATGACAATCCGATTTGGCATGATATTAAAGAAGTCCATCCTATCAGGTCTCTCCACCACTTCTGCCTCTAACCTATGCCTGCTCAGGACCATAAACTGTAAACAAAATATCTCAGAATGGACAACCCAGTACAGTAACGAGGTAAGTGGACTATGAACCTAAGAAATACCAAAAAGGAACCTGCAGAGATGCTCAAAGCTGCCAGCTTACTGAAACCCATGAACTACGTGCATATCTCACACTTCATCCAGCACACTGCTTAGCTCTGTGCCTCATAACACGCTAACGGCACCTCTGTGGTTCTCACACACAACATGGAAACACTTCCCATATAAGATCAAAACAAAGACAACCTCCTTCCAACCACACAACCTACATGGTGTAGCATGTTACCCATGTAGGCAAACGGGTAGTAAGCACTATGTAAATGTTGTAATACAGTGCATTAATGATGTAAGGGTCCTGCCTTTCAGGTGCTTATAGAGAGATGAACATTTCAGCTTTCACAGTTTCATATATGGAGATTGTGTGCTTCCTGTTTTTCATGTTTTTGATGGCTTGAATTCCTACCTTTCAAATGTAAGCAGAAAGGCCATGGACTTAAATGAGTTAGCTGTCTTTTCAGAAGGAGGTGCATCATGCATCTCAGATGCCCAGCCAGAAGATGTGGGAGCCTCGCCTTTCTTGTATAATTAGTGCCTGTCTCACATTCGGCCTGAGTAAAGTAGGTCTGTATATATGTGTATATATATGTATATGTATATATGTATGTATATATATAATATTATCTACTGGCGGTCGCCAGTAGATAGTTATAGTTAGGACCTATTTTCCATAGGAAATCCGCAACATTCTATTTGAAATAACGTTGGCGCCGGTTGACGAATCTTCGCGAAATTTTCCAACTTGTTGGGGTGCTCCGGTCCGCTCCTATCCTGAAAGTCTCGGGGTGATTCGGCAAGCGGGGCCGAGAAAAAGGGGGTCCCAAAGCGTGTTTTCCCCATGCAATTTTCCGTAGGAACCTTTAGTCGCAGCTACAGCCCGAACTGCTGAACGGAATTACACCAAATTTGCCAAAAAGGTAGCCCTTGGTTCAGGGTCGTGCCTTTTGCTTAAATGGTGTAAATCCGTTCAGTAGTTCCTGAGAAATTTGAAAAAGAAAACACATATATATCTGGGCGGAGCCTAACCACACATGTCATCGTGAGATCTGATTGGCTGTCAGCACTTCATCCTGGAATTGCTGGCAGCCATCTATATAAATGATAGTACCCCATTGAAATGCATTGTAGTGAATCGAAGATTTTGAGGGTTACCAAAAGGAGAACTATAAAGGGTGATAACAGACTTTAGTTACATTAGAATTCATTTGTTGATGGTACCATACTAATTTCAGGAATTGTGGTGTGTTCTAAGGTGATTTTACCCTGTGAAAAACCTTCTGCTGGGATATCATGAATCATGTTTGAGAGAGAACTATTTTCACATGCTTGTCCCATACAGTTTTGGAAGGTGCTCCAGAGGCTAAAATGAGAGCATATTTTCTGTAAATTCACATTATTTTTCTCAGTCATGTGAGAATGAAGTCTGACATTCTCAGTAAAACATGTACATCCAACAAGGGCAGAGACTGTCAGTTGATTCCTTTGTGTTCTACTGCAGCTTCCCAGAGTGTTCTAAAGAACAACTAGAGAGCTAACAGCCTTACTTATGACACAAGTATGGCACACCTGAAGCCATCTTGGATGGAATAAACTGGTAACACTTAAAACATTTAATTTAAAAAGGAACAAAATGATGGGGTTCATTTTGTCATAGAATTATGGTTAGTGCTGTAGAAAGAAAAATTAGGACATGTTTTAAGTGAGATCTCAAATATCTTCCGGTTATATTTCAACAGGAGCAGCCTGTCAGTTGATGCCTTTGTGTTCTACTGCAGCTTACCAGAGTGTTCTAAAAACAACTAGAGCGCTAACAGTCTTACTTATGACAAAATTATGGCACACCTGAAGCCATCTTGATTGGAATAAACTGGTAACTCTTAAAACATTTAATTTAAAAAGGAACAAAATGAGGGAGTTCATTTTGCCATAGAAATTATGGTTAGTGCTGTAGAAAGAAAAATTAGTGCTAAAACACTACCCCCAGCACGACACCCTACACTACCCAAACATAACTGCACTACCCTAAAACACTACCACCAGCACGACTCCCTACACTACCCAAACACCACTGCACTACACTAAACCCTAAAAATACCCCAGCATGACCACCCACACTACACAAACACCACTGCACTACCCTATACCCTAAAACACGACCCCCTACACTACACAAACACGACTGCACTACCCTAAACCCTAAAACACTACCCACAGCATGACCCCTTCACTACACAAACCCCACTGCACTGCCCTAAACCCTAAAACACTACCCCAGCACTACCCCCTACACTACCCAAACACCACTGCACTAACATAAACCCTAAAACACTACCCCCAGCACAACCCCCTACACTACACAAACACCACTGCACTACCCTAAACCCTAAAACACTACCCCCAGCACGACTCCCTACACTACCCAAATACCACTGCACTACCCTAAACCCTAAATCTACCCCCAGCACGACCCCTACAGTACCCAAACACCACTGCACTACCCTAAACCCTAAAACACTACCACCAGCACGACCCCCTACACTACTGCACTACCCTAAAACCTAAAACACTACCCCCAGCACGACCCCCTACACTACCCAAACACCACTGCACTACCCTAAACCCTAAAACACTACCCCCAGCACGACCCCCTACACTACCCAAACACCACTGCACTACCCTAAACCCTAGAAAAGAAACCCCCACCCCATGCCCAATCACCCTTACCTCTCACTCCTCATGGTTCCTCTCTCCTCGTGGTTCCTGCTTCACGTCATCTCTGAGGGGCGGTGCACGTTGTTCTGAGGAAACAGAACAGCCTCTGTTTCCTTACAACGACATGGATCGTCTACATGTTTTTTAGAATGCATGGTCATTTACCATACATACCTTTACAACAAAATTCGTTGTAAAGGCATGCGTGGTAAATGACCATGTGTTCTAAAAATGCGTAGTAATGACTTTGTGATGTACAACGCATGCGTGGTAATGCATGCGTTGTAATGGTATCGCAAAGTAAAAAGTCGTTGTAACGGCTGTTTACCGATCGAAGCTGGCCCCTGTTCTTCAGTGAGACGTTTATTTGATTAACTAGGAGGAAGGAATGTGGTTTTTTACCGAAAAGTGCATTCCCGGCTGTTGTATTGTGAAAGTGTCCGCGTGGCCTGGTTTCACTTCCGGTGAGAGAGTGGAAGAGTCTGTTTGGATCTAAAGGAGTTCTGTTGTTGGACGGGGCCGGCGCGACATGTCATCAGAAAACATAGCTAATGGAAAGCGTCCTCCCTGAAGTGTGGAGCAGTGCCATGAGAGGTCAACGAGTGTGCGTCTCACCGCAGTATGACCATACCGCGTGACCCATGTGCTGCCTCCAGGGTACGGGAGGCAGAAGCGGCATCGCAGGTCCTCTTGAAGACCGTTGTAGCACTAATTCTACATTTTGGTACTAGGGCATTTTAACTTCGTTGTTCCTGCCAGATACAAAGAGAAGATCCTGTGTTATTCAGTGCCCTCGTTACCTTTTTTGTGGGTTGTGGTGCTTGTCACTTCGCTGCCCGCCGGTGCACATGACTGGGCACTCCACCTCGTGTGCCATCTGCAGGGCCTCTGCCCTCGGATCACTGGTTTCGGTTTCTGGAGTGGCAACATAAACAGTTGCTCCCAAAGGACTAGCCTGAACACTTAGGTGAATATCCCTGCACCAGCATTCCACGGAAATTCTTTCCTAGCTATCCCACGTCAACGAGCACGGCTCCGCTCGCGACACCGTATGACGTCATCAGAGCCATAAGAGGACCTCGTCGGCGTGCTGACGTCAGTTCCACCCATTTTTCCGTGCCACCGAGGCAAACAGGGGACCGAGACATTTTCACATGTATACATAGTATAATAAATATATATATATTCACTGAAAAAACCATAGGTTTCAGGCATGTTATAGTTAGAAATTAGCATTTAAAAACCTTAGAAATTCACTGAAAAAACCATAGGTTTCAGGCACGTTATAGGTAGAAATTAGCATTTAAAAAACCTTAGAAATTCACTGAAAAAACCATAGGTTTCAGGGGCGGTATAGTTAGTTGGACATTTCACTCGTACAAAACCATAGAAATTCCCCCGTTATAGTTAGTTCAGCTAACTATAACTCGCGCGCCCGCAATGCACTGCTGATGGCGTCACATATTACATCACTCATGACATGGTCAGTGACATCACGCATGACATCACGCATGACATCACGCATGACATCACGCATGACATCACTCATGACATCACTCATGACATCACTCATGACATCACTCATGACATCACTCATGACATCACTCATGACATCACTCATGACATCATTCAGTGAATGTGTGTTTTTCTGAAAATTAAATATGTTTTATATATGTATATCTCAAGGTCGATGGAAGAATAAATGGGTATATAAGTGTCTAAATGGATGATTTTTTTTATTTGTAAAATTGATTGTATAACTGACTAAGTGTATCTTAGTGAATACATGGGTTAGTGAGTAATGTTTAAATATGAAAATATCTGTATCAGTCTCTCACTTTGTGTATAAGTGGCTGCATGGGTTGGTGAGTAGCTACATGAGTGTCTATATGGGTTATTAGTTGGTTTTGAGTATCAGTATGAGTGTCTGAGTGTCTGTATGGTTCGGTGGGGGGTATTACTTAGTGCATAGATGCATGAATGAGTGACTCACTGTTTGTATGTGTTGAAGACAGCATGTGTGCAGGACTGTATAGGTGGATGAGTATGTGTATGGGTCTGTTAGTGAGTGAATGACTGTCTCAATAGTGTCTTTATGAGTAACTACATACGTTTTAAACTAGTATATGTGAGTATTGGTGTATATAAGTGAGTATATGTGAGAGTGAGAGATTGGAAGAGTTCCTGTACAAATGTGTTTCTATAAGTGATTGTTTAAGAGAGTAAGTATGTGTAAGTTTCTGTAGAAGTAAGTGTGGTAGTGTGTGTATAACTGTACATGCAAGTAAATGGATGTTTGATACTTTGTTTGCATGTGTGACTATGTGTGTGAGTAACTCTATGGATGAGTGGCGGTGTGTAACAGGATGTATGGGTGTATGAGTACATATGATGAGTGAGTATTTGTATGAGTGACTGTATAGGGACTGTTGGTGGATGAGTGGCGGTGTGTGTAGATCTTGGAATTAATGAATAGGTGTGTTGTAACTGGTATTGGTATGTCCATTGTTTTGAAAATGTTAGTTTGTATTTTTGAGTGTGTGTATCAAAGGTTATATTAGGGTGAGAGGAGGTCTGCCACTCTATCACAAGGATTTCATCAGTGATGTCATCAGTGATGTCATTTGAGATGTCATCAGTGATGTCATGAGTGATGTCACTGACCATGTCATGAGTGATGTAATATGTGACGTCATCAGCAGTGCATTGCGGGCGCGCGAGTTATAGTTAGCTGAACTAACTATAACGGGGGAATTTCTATGGTTTTGTACGAGTGAAATGTCCAACTAACTATAACGCCCCTGAAACCTATGGTTTTTTCAGTGAATATATATATATATATAATCTGTATTTGTGTGTGTGTGTATGTATATATCTCCACCACCAAATGCTTCGCTAAGAGCCTCCAACCTTACTGGGGCGGCTCGATGTAACTGGAACGAAGCTTCCCGATAAGGTATCACCACACTCTCTTCTGTGTTTTCTCAAGAAGTGCACAGGCTGTAGGGGTAAAAGTAGTTTTATTCACGTAAAGATATGCAGGCAGGAGGCTCTCAATTCCCACGCGTTTCTGCTCTACTGAGCCTTGGTCACGGAAAAGTCTCTTTGGTTTTTGAAATTGCCCAAGTGATTTAAACCGCAGGTCGTATTTCTCCTACAGAGCACGCATTGGAGAACAATGAAGGCGTTCAGGTAAGGAAAATAGCGTGTTTCCAATTCATCAGTTCAATTCCAAATGCTATAATCCTTGTTTTTATTTGAATTATTTAAAGAGACTTTCCCGTGACCAAGGCTCGGTAGAGCAGAAACGCGTTGGGATTGAGAGCCTCCTGCCTGCATATCTTTACGTGAATAAAACTACTTTTACCCCTACAGCCTGTGCCGGTGTACTTCTTGAGAAAGCAAAGAAGACCAAGTGGTGTTCTATCTATTTATCTATCTATACATTTTTTTAGATGTTCTAGTTAAATGAAAATGTCACATAAAACATACCATTTGAAACTAACAAAACCACTGAAATTCACCAGTTATAGTTACCATACTTTAACTATAATTCATACCCTAAAGTAACTTTAACTCGCACCCGCACCATGAGTTATAGTATTATCCACAATGATGGCTTTTCAGACGTGATTAGGGATGTTATAAATGTAGTAAATGAAGATGTCATGATTTAATATGTGAGGGTAAAAGCAGTGTATGGCAAAGGCGCATGTTACAGTTATTTTAGGGTACTCTCACAGCAGAGGACCAATAGCTGGGTGGCGAGTTTGTGAAGGCTCCTTCCAGCAGCAGGATGTCATTTTGCTTTTTTCAAGGCTCAGTGAGATGTTCTCTTTCAACTATTGATGTGTAGTCTAGTCATGTGGGAATGTTTGCCTGGTATACTGACTTGTTTTTCATCTTGCAGTGGGTTTGTGCATCATCTGTGTACATATGCATGATCTATATATGTATGTTCATGTGGTGGTACTTAAGGAGAAAGACCCAGAAGGTGTATGCAGATACTAAATGGCAATCTGAACAATGAGAACCCACGTGGCACTCCACTGGCCACCTCGAGGGATGAGAACTCACGTCATAAACCAAACTATCTGACCGTGGTCAATTAGGAAGTGTCCGATCCATTTCCAGGTGGTTCTGGAGATGTTATCCCTTTCCTCATATCTTTTCAGAAGTATGTTGTCGTTCAGAGTGTTGTAAGCTTCTTGTTTTTATGCAAGGAAATCAGGCATTTTTCCTCTGATGTTAGTCAGGTTCCATTCAGAGTCCCATACAGCCCTTGACCCAGACTGATTGTTCTGCAGGATGTGAATAATTTCCACATATTGTTTCACCTGTCTCATTAACTCTCTGTAAAAGATTTTACTGGGACAGGGAAGGTTACATACTAAGTGGTAATTTGTCAGCATCTTTATATTGGACGTTGCTTTCTTTACAAACGATATAACAATGGGAGGCCAGGGACACATCCACTGAAGAAAGGGAAGCATTAATTATGGATTTGAGGTTTGCTGCAAGTAAGGTAAGATACTGGTTGAAGCATCTGGCTGGAAAGAGCTCAGCAGGAAATCTGGAGAGCTCATCTTTGACCATTGGGAGAAATGATGTGAAAACAAACAGAAGCAGGTTCTTTCAGCTTAGCAGTCTCAAATTTCACCACTCGCTTGCGGTATGATACTTTGCTTCATGCTCTGCTTTTGAGAGGGGTGAGCGTGTCCCTAATTTAACTTGTAGTAGAGGTATCTCAACAAGACTTGAAGGTCAGAGGCATTTGGAGAGTTTATAAAGATAGTGCTGAAAATTCAAATCTACTTAAACTTTTTGGGTCAAAATAGAAGTTTTTGGGAATCAATTAAAAGATGGTTTTGGGACATTCTCTGTGCACAATGGAAGAAAAAAACAATAGCATGTAAATATTCACATGATGAAACAAGCATTGGCAAAGCCCATAAGTCTCGCCTCTGCGAGATTTATTGGCTTTGTCAATTTTTTTATAGTTACTTTGTATGATAGGCCATACCATGCTATATAATGACAGACCATGCCATACCATGTCATTGTATGGAATTGTATAGTATGGCCTGTTATTGTGTGCAATGGTGTGACATGGTATTGTATGGCTTGTCATTGCATTGCAAGGCATGGCATTCCATAGTTTGGTATGGTATGGCATGGCCTATATATTATTGTATGAATTGTCCTTGAATATTATAGCTTGACATGCCATTGTATTGTATGGTATGGCCTGTCATTGCATGGTTTGGTATGATATGGTATGTTATGGTATGGCCTGTTAGGGTATGGTGTGGTGTGGTGTGTGTGTGGTGTGTTGTGGGATGTCATGTTACAGTATGTTATGGGCTGTCATATTACGGTACGTTATGTGCTGTCATGATACGGTATGGTATGGGCTGTCATTGTATAGGTTGGTATGGCCTGTCATTGTGTAGTGTGGTATGTCCTGTCATGGTATAGTGTGGTAGGTATGATTTTTTTTTTATGACCTGTCCTTGTATGGTAAGGCCTGTCATGTATTTTATGATATGGATGGTGTGGTATGGTCGGTCATTGTGTAGTGTAGTATGGCCTGTCATTGTATAGTATGATATGGTGGGAGGTGGGGTTCGATACCTGGAGGGGAAGTATTCTGAGGCTCCAGACCGGACACTCTGTGGAGGCCATTTTTGCGCAGAGTGCGGTCTAGTTGTCGAACTGGGGCAGATAAAACGGGACGCTGTGCGAGCACGCAGCGGACGCGCGCCGCTGGCGCACCTAAGGCAAGCCCGTCTGCGCCCGTCAGCATCCCGGAGGCGTCTGGCGCCAGGAGCGCTGCCTGGCATACCCCCAGCAACTCCTCATCGTACAAGGTATGGGCGAGCTAGTGTACTGGCCATTGGTAAGTGTGTGAGCTGCCGCTCCCACTTTTCGCTTACAGTAGACACTGACCGCCTTGCCGGCAATCATTGTAAGTGGATGGCCTTTCCCCCCCATAGGCGCAGTGCACATAGAGGGCGGAGGGAATTCTGATTACAGCGTACATCAGGTTCAGAACCCGGGGGAAGGGAGCTATCTGAAAGCCATTCTGCTTAACACCCGATCAATAAAAAAACACGAGTTTCAGCTCTTTGATCTCCTAACTGACCTAAAACCTGATATTATGTTTACAACTGAAACTTGGCTAAACAACGATTTCCAATCCCACCATCGCTTATGCGATCTCTCCTGGGTATCTAATCATAAGAAACGATAGGCCAGGGGGTAGGGGTGGGGGCGTGGCTATAGTGTATAAGAACATTTTCTCATGCTCTACACTACCTACTGCAGAGTTAGAAGGGGCCGAGGGGCTCGGCTTCTTTCTGACCGTGTCGTCCCACCAATCTATCACTGGCGTTGTAATATACCGACTACTGGGGCCGGCAGGAACGTTCTTGGAGTAGATCGGACCTGCCATCACCCCTATTGTGACCAAATACAGACACTGCTTGGTACTTGGGGACTTTAATATCCATATGGACCAATCAGCTGACCATGAGCCCACGTTGTTGCGTGAATCCCTTGGCGTCCTCAATTTGACCCCCTATGTCTTACTTCCAACTCACGAAAGAGGCCACATTCTGGACCAGATTTTTTCTACGTCCAGGATTGAAATGGACGCACCCCTCCCCATTATTTGGTCTGACCATTTTTTGCTTACCTTTCAAGTGCGCAAAGATGCAGGTAGGCCTCAATCATATTGTAAGTCGTGCGCCAGTAGGTTTAGGCCTTTTTATCAGCTTACCCCGGAGGCACTGTCTAGCGCACTTAGGCACCACCCTATTCCGTTTAGCGGAAATCTGGAGAGCGATGTGCTCTCCCTTGAGAGCTGGCTTCAGGATTGCTCTATGGAACTAGCCCCTCCCATAACGCGAGCAGCAAAAGCCAGCAGAGCCTCAGCTCCATGGTTCACGGAGGCTCTTAGAGCAAAAGCTCTTGCAAATGCCTTGAGAGAGCATGGAGGAAGAACTTTAACCCCATGGACAAAATAACCTATAAATCGGCTCTGAAAGTTCACTACGCCAAAGTCCGGGAGGAAAAGAAGCTCTTCCTGGCCACAAAGATTGAACAAGCGGGGAACAGCAGTAAGGAACTTTTTAAGATTGTAAAAGATTTCTCCTCCCCGAACGAAGTTGACAGCCCATTCACCCTTACTAGCGACTGGACTAACCTCATAGCGCGCTATTATTACAACAAAATTAAAAACATTCAAGATTCTTTCATGGAGCTCCCTCATGAAATGGAAGTTAACTTGGGTCCACCCCCCCCGTACCACCCCCAATTTAGGTGCGTTCTCTTGCAGTTTCCTCCCATCACGCTGGCCAAATCTCTCAAGATAATGAAAGTTCTTAAATCTGGCTCACCCTCGGACCCTTGCCCAGCGAAAGTACTGGCATCCTTTGCTGAGGTGATCAACCCAGCTGTGAATTCGGTTCTGAATACCTCGGTCGGAGGGATTAATGCCTGAAAGCTGGAAACATGGAAAAATTCTCCTGCTTTTAAAGAAACCTTCAGCAGACCCGCTGGTAGCCAGTAATTACAGACCTATATCATTGTTGCCTTTCTTCTCCAAAGTTCTGGAGAAATATGTAAACACTGTCATCCCAGAATTTGTAGAGGTAAACCATGTACTGCACCTGAGTCAATCAGGGTTCAGAGCCAACTTCAGTACAGAGACGGCCTTATTGGAACTCTCTGAAACGATTAAAACACTTGACAGAGGGGGCAAAGCGGTACTGATACTGTTGGACCGCTCAGCGGCCTTTGATACCGTGCCCCATGATCGACTCCTGCAAAGACTGCAGGACTGTGGGATCGGGGACACAGCCCTCAGATGGTTTATCTCCTTTTTGGAAAGTCGGCAGCAAACAGTATGGTCCCCTCCTTTCTCGGTCCCCATCACCCCTATGAAAGTAGGAGTCCCACAGGGATCAATTTTGAGCCCCACCCTGTTTAATGTATACATGGCCCCCCTGGCGCTCTTAGTAGAAGATCACGGCACAAAAATATCCTACGCTGATGACGCGCAACTGTTGTTCACATGCGAGAAGGGCACCACGCTGAGAGGAAGTGAGATTAATGCCTGCCTGACTAAGGTGTTTGCCTGGTTCAGACAGAACCAACTGATGTGTAATCCTGAAAAGTCGGAGATTATCTTCTTCGGCCATAACCCAGGCGAGGAATTGCGCCAATGGTGGCCTCGGAATATGTCTCCCCCGGCAAGTTCAGTAACCACCGTGAAAAATCTTGGGGTCAAATTGGACACTGATATGTCCATGAAGTCCCAGGTCCAAACGGTGGCTGGTACGTGCTTTGGGGTACTGAAAATGTTGAGGAATTTCCTCCCTCTGCTCCCTGTCCAACACAGGAAGACGGTGGTCCAGGCCTTGATCACCTCTAGGCTGGACTACGTCAATGTCCTGTACCTTGGCCTCCTGGACTATTTACTTGGGTGCCTGCAGGTAGTACAGAATGCGGCGGCCAGAGCCATACTTATGCTCGGCCCTAGGACACACATGTCCTCCCACCTTAGATCCTTGCACTGGCTGCCGTTCGGAAGAGGATCCATTTTAAAGCCTTAGTTCTGGCCTTCAAGGCCCTTCACAACTTAGGGGCTCCTTACATCAGGGACAGGATTCCGTACTATGCCCCACTAAGGACCTTGAGGTCCTCTGCCCAGCAGCTGTCGATCATTCCAAAGTTTCTCCGCTCTCGTATGGGAGGTTGCTCCTTCCAAGTGGTGGCTTCTCAGCTTTGGAATGGCCTGCCGCTTTCTTTAAGACAGGCGCAGGATCTCCTTGTCTTCAGGAGAAAACTAAAAACCTGGCTCTTCCAACATTAGAATGAGGTCTATCTGTCTTTGTGCACACTATCTGTCTAATTGGTCCTTTCAGCGCCGGGACACTCTATGGAGTAGCCGTGCGTTTTATAAGTACCCAGTAACGTGGTATGGCCTGTCATTGTATGGTAAGGCCTGTCATGGTATTTTTTTTATGGTGTGGTGTTGGATAGCCTGTCATGATACGGTGTGGTATGGCCTGTCATGATACGGTGTGGTATGGCCTGTCATGATACGGTGTGTTATGGCATGTCATGATAAGGTGTGGTCTTTCATTGTACAGTACAATACAATGCCCTTTCTGCACCTTGGACTGCAGTAGAGGCTAAAGAAGGGTGTTTTGACAGGAACGTTAGTCGCCAGGGCTGTGCTTGGGAACGCCTCGCTCTGCACCAGAGAATTGCCCCCTATGCGCCTTATACTGTGAAAGATGCGATGGAGGAGTGTGGGGCTTCCAGGTGCCCATACGGTCATTGAAAACAGCTCACTCTGTACCATCAAGTTGCCATCTCTGCATCTTATTCTGCGGAAGATGCGAAGGAGGAATATGGGCGCTTCTAGGTGCCGGGGATGTGGTCAGAAACACCCTGCTTTATACTTTATACTGCGGGAGATGGTAAGGAGGATTGGGGGGGGGTTCTAAGTTCTAGGCACCTGTGCTGTGCTTTGAAACACCTTGCTCCACCACAAACAGTTAATTGACCCCTCTGCACCTTATTTGGTAGGGAGATTCTAAAGAGGAGTGGTGTGTGCGGAGGACTTTTAGGCAGAAGGGCTGTACTATAAATAAGAATCTCTTCCTCTGAGCCCTACTGTCATTAAAATTATCGGTTTCAAACAGAAAATGTGATTTGCCAAAGCGATGTTTTTTTTTTTTTTTTTTTTTTTTTTATTTAAAACAATATTTCACGCCCTCTCTTCTCTAGTTCCAACCCATAGGAATGGGGCATAATTGTCCCATACCCCAAAAGACTATGCCTCAGAAAAGGCTGGGTGATGATAGAACATGTTGCCATCAGGACAACAAGATTGGACTGCAATCTGCTTCATTTTTGCCTTTTTCAAGCCCTAGTTTGGAGGTTGGAGGGCTGCTTGTTTGCTTTTATCATCTTATTCTGTAAAATAAATATAAGGCGTATGTCCTGCTGAAGCCCTCGTTCCATTGAATTAAAACGTGGCAAAGAGCTGCACCTGACACTTATCACCCTGGTACTTGTTAACTCATTCTTCCAATGCTTGTTGCCGGGCACCCCTAAAGAGAGCGACTAAGGCGAGCTCTGCAGGAGCACAGAGTGCATGCCTAGGGGCACACGTGGCACAGCAGCTGGCAAACATCTGAGCGTATTTGTTTGCACAATGAAAAAACAAATGGACTTTGCATATCTCTGAAGACAGAATATCGCCACCTTATGAGAAATCAGTTTTGTGATTGAATTTATCTTATTCGATGAATAAATCACACGATGTAAACTTAATTTCCTGTTTCAAAATTGCAGTCTGCACGTTCGACCCAAAGTATTGGTGCCAGACAATACCTCAAATTGTAAGTTGCAGTCTCTAAACACACAGCTTTCCCTTTTAAACCCTCCTCACTCCCAATCATCTTAACAATACTTCAAAGAGGCGGTCATGTGGCCTCCAAGATCTATGCCAAGATCAGACCTGTATCCACCTCACACTGTGACGCCACCCAACAGAAATGGCAGAAGGACTGGTCTCGGGATGGTCTACACAATCGGTCAGACAGTGACTGGCCTAAGTTATGGACTTCCCATTCACCAGAAAATAACCCCAAATCTCACCCAGACCAAACTGAATATCCTACATAAAATCTACCCCACCCCACACAGACTTACCACACTGGGCCTTCTAGTTGATGATGATTGCTGGCACTGTAATTCATCCCACGCAGACCTTAGTCACATTCTATAGGATTGTCCCTTGCTACACAATTTCTGGACTAAAGTCTATGACACCACTGATGATATCCTCCAAACTAAACTCCCTTGGAACTTTTTATTTTCCATCTCATGGAGCCTCCAACCCCTCATACACGAAGGACTTAATGTGTGAGGACTTATTACTAGCTGATTTATTATTCACCCACAAAACCATCCTCTCCTTTTGGAAGTCATTGGGAAATGCCTCCAACAATATCTGGTGTGAGTGGTTGAGATACATTAGGGGCACACACACTATCCCCTCTACCCATTACCCCTGGATTTCAGCTAACTAGGCCCTATGGAACAGCCTCGACTGATACCTGGAGGTAATTAAACCCCCATGAGCTATGTTCACTACTTCTATCCCCTTCACCTTGTTAAGCAGAGCTATTGTCACTGACTGCGAGGTCCGGACAAGATCTCTAACCCGTCCCCCAGATAATGATCGGTAATCACAATATTTCACGCCCTCTCTTCTCTAGTTCCAACCCATAGGAATGGGGCATAATTGTCCCATACCCCAAAAGACTATGCCTCAGAAAAGGCTGGGTGATGATAGAACATGTTGCCATCAGGACAACAAGATTGGACTGCAATCTACTTCATTTTTGCCTTTTTCAAGCCCTAGTTTGGAGGTTGGAGGGCTGCTTGTTTGCTTTTATCATCTTATTCTGTAAAATAAATATAAGGCGTATGTCCTGCTGAAGCCCTCGTTCCATTGAATTAAAACGTGGCAAAGAGCTGCACCTGACACTTATCACCCTGGTACTTGTTAACTCATTCTTCCAATGCTTGTTGCCGGGCACCCTAAAGAGAGCGACTAAGGCGAGCTCTGCAGGAGCACAGAGTGCATGCCTAGGGGCACACGTGGCACAGCAGCTGGCAAACATCTGAGCGTATTTGTTTGCACAATGAAAAAACAAATGGACTTTGCATATCTCTGAAGACAGAATATCGCCACCTTATGAGAAATCAGTTTTGTGATTGAATTTATCTTATTCGATGAATAAATCATACGATGTAAACTTAATTTCCTGTTTCAAAATTGCAGTCTGCACGTTCGACCCAAAGTATTGGTGCCAGACAATACCTCAAATTGTAAGTTGCAGTCTCTAAACACACAGCTTTCCCTTTTAAACCCTCCTCACTCCCAATCATCTTAACAATACTTCAAAGAGGCGGTCATGTGGCCTCCAAGATCTATGCCAAGATCAGACCTGTATCCACCTCACACTGTGACGCCACCCAACAGAAATGGCAGAAGGACTGGTCTCGGGATGGTCTACACAATCGGTCAGACAGTGACTGGCCTAAGTTATGGACTTCCCCATTCACCAGAAAATAACCCCAAATCTCACCCAGACCAAACTGAATATCCTACATAAAATCTACCCCACCCCACACAGACTTACCACACTGGGCCTTCTAGTTGATGATGATTGCTGGCACTGTAATTCATCCCACGCAGACCTTAGTCACATTCTATAGGATTGTCCCTTGCTACACAATTTCTGGACTAAAGTCTATGACACCACTGATGATATCCTCCAAACTAAACTCCCTTGGAACTTTTTATTTTCCATCTGCGGAGCCTCCAACCCCTCATACACGAAGGACTTAATGTGTGAGGACTTATTACTAGCTGATTTATTATTCACCCACAAAACCATCCTCTCCTTTTGGAAGTCATTGGGAAATGCCTCCAACAATATCTGGTGTGAGTGGTTGAGATACATTAGGGGCACACACACTATCCCCTCTACCCATTACCCCTGGATTTCAGCTAACTAGGCCCTATGGAACAGCCTCGACTGATACCTGGAGGTAATTAAACCCCCATGAGCTATGTTCACTACTTCTATCCCCTTCACCTTGTTAAGCAGAGCTATTGTCACTGACTGCGAGGTCCGGACAAGATCTCTAACCCGTCCCCCAGATAATGTTCGGTAATCACCTCTCTGCCAAGCTCTTTCCTCTTCACTTTCTTTCTTTCCTACTTTCTCCTCTCGCTTTTATTTCTTTCCCACCTCACGGTTGTGCAATAGAGGTATTCTTACCTAGCTGAGATCACCGATAACTGCATACCAGCATTTGTACCCATCAAGAATACAGCTTTGTGACCGTATACTTTGTATAGATTGTACTCGGCTCTTGAATGTATGCCAACCGTCTTTTGTGTATTAAAACTTTCAATAAAAACATCTGAAATAAAAAACAAAATTTGATTAAACAGTAGCACTGAGATAGGCTGATAAATAATCTGGATTTGGGGCTTGATGTTAAAATGCATAAACTTGCAGAACCACCTGTGGTCACACTTACAAGTGAAAATGTTCAGAAAAGAACTTGCGATTTAATACAAGTAGAACTAGAAATGTAATTGGTTTTGATTATTCAGCTTTGAAAGCAACAGCAGCATTGCTACTTTGTGTTCCTCCCCTTCTCCTACAGTATAAAAGAAATGAAATATCAGCCCAGCAGCAAAGCTACAGGGAATGTCGCTGAGTGGAGCCTAATCTGATTCAGTTGGATAATGTCTTAAGAAAAATTATGAAAGATTGGTTTATACAGAACCTCTACTTGTACTAGAATGTTGTATATCAGTTCATGGAAGTGTCTATATGCATGAGGTAGAAAATGGAGCAATTGTATTGGCTATAGCATTGAAAGATTAAAGTAATGTGCACTGGAGTGCATGGGCGTGTTTATAAAGCACTAGAAGACTAGTGGTTCTGCATTGGCCTTTGAAGGACAACTCAAGTCTGTGACGTGCTTTCAATGGTTGAAGGGATTTTGATGTGTGCCAATGAAGTATATACCATGAAGGTTGGCTTAGTGAAAATGGGAAGGTTCTTCTCAATTTTGTCTGCACTGGTGCCCTGGTGAGCATTGTTGCAGAAATTGTAGTTTTTCTAGTGCACTACTAGAGTACTGTAAAGGGGACTTTTGAGGGACTCTGTCAAGTTCAAGTGAATTAAAATACAATTCAACCTATTTGTTCTATGGTAAGTCGCTAAAATAGTTGGCGTACAACTTGCACCATTATATTGCAAGAAAAAGTAGTACAAAATTTGTAAAGCAATAAAACATTTACATTTTGCAGGGACTGATAAACTGCTCAATCACAGAGAAGTAGTGCTACTAAAAATGAGGAACAGGGAAAGACTGAAGCACATTGGAGAAGCTTTCATCATGACTGTTTCATTTCTATTGTATTTCTATCAAAGGTTTTTTTATCTTGTGTATTTCAACTGAAGTTTATAGACCAGCAGGTCGGTATGATAATGACTCTAATTACATGCCCGAAAAACTAGAGAGCCTGTAAAATCAACATCCAAAGAGACTGAGTTTCCTTTTCTTTTTCTTTTGTTATTATGTTTTACAGCCTCTAAATAATTTTGGTAAGACCAGTTATGTGGGGAAGACCGGTTGTGGTAAAGTTTAATATTTAAAATGGATATTTCTAGGTCTTTATTTCTGCTTAATATCTCAAAGTCCCCTTGTTGAAGCCAATTATGATAGTCGTGTAAGCCCTGCTCTTATATGATGACTCCTTTCAGCATAAAAGATCTCTGGTCCGGATCATAACCAAGGTTAGGTTTGTTTTGTAATGACTTCCAGGGTTTCATTGATTTGGATTGAGAGACCTCGGTAAGACTAGTGCTGCATCATTCTTTTAGATGGGACCTTAGCTGTCACTAATTTATAGTTGTTCGACTAGAACTCATAAATTGACTGAATACTGTTGATATTACATTTAGATAGTTCACATTTGCAAAACATGTTTTAATACTTCCTAATTGTACGTTGCTAAGTTTGGTGCTGACTGAGATGGGTGGTCTCCAAGGTTTGTTACCACTTATAATAGTTGCCTTCATTTGAGGTGAGGTAAAGAATATGGGTGTGGTGTGTGGGAAAGATGGCGTACACAACCACAGTAATTACAATTAAACACAATTAGTTTGTTTGAAAATGTCCATAGGTATCTGGTGCTCTAGGAGGAGGACAAGCCACAGAGTCTTCCTCTGCTGGAAGAATTCCAAAGGTCAAAGAAGGGGTTCTCTGAGCACTCAAGAATTCAGAGTTGAGGTCGTGGTTTCAAAATATGTTCTTCATTTGATATCCATTAGTCCGTTCGGCCCTTGCCAGCATGTGTTTTGTCTAATGCTGACAATGTTTCAGCAGACTTCATCAGGGTTATTAACATAAATATAATTACATTTAGGCAGGAGCACCTAAATCTATGTAATCCCACCACCAGGGTCTGAGACCCATAAGGCATCTCGTGTCTCAGAAAATTGACGTGATCAATCTCGGTCCTAAATTTGTAAGGATGGACTTTTTTTAATTCTAGTTGGAACATTGTGAGTCATTTTTTAGAGCCCATTAATGTGGCATTAGTTGTGAAGAGCATAGTCGAATAATATCTTTGTATTAGTACCAGATGGCAGTCAAGTCACCCTATGACATGCACGTGTCCAGGAACAGGCAGGAACAGACGTGCGTAATCCGGCTAACTATCAACCTATTTCCCAACTGCCATATCTCTCCAAAGTCATGGAAAAATTGGTTAACAAACAGCTGTCTAACTATCTCTAGTCAAATGATCTATTAGACCCCTCCCAAACTGGCTTTAGACCCGCTAATAGCACGGAAGCAACCCTCCTAGCCGTATCAGACAATATAAGATCCCTGGTTGACCAAGGGAAAGCCGCCGCCCTAATTTTATTAGACCTGTCGGCGGCATTCGACACTGTTTCACACAATCGCCTATTGGAGATTCTTCATGGAAAAGGAGTCTATGCTAAAGCCCTTCAATGGCTGAGCTCCTTCCTGAATAGTAGAACACAGAGAGTACAAATGGGGGGGTTCTCATCTAAATCAAAACCCATCAGTTATGGTGTTCCGCAGGGGGCTTCCCTGAGCCCCACTCTCTTTAATGTCTGTGTCATCTCTGGCAAAAATCAGCGAGAAGTGGGGCTTCAGTATTTGCTCCTATGCCGATGACACTCAACTGCTGATAACTATCGAAGAACAGCATGATAACACAAGACTAAAACTAAATAACTGTCTCTCGGAAATGGCAACCTGGATGGCAGAGCATTGTCTTAAATTAAACGCAGGAAAATCCGAGATTTTACTCTTTGGTGGAGCCAAACTTGTCTGGAACTCTACTTGGTGGCCCCAGACACTGGGGGATGCTCCAGCCCCAAAGCAATGCGCAAAAAATCTGGGGATCCTCATGGACAACACCCTATCCATGCAGGACCATGTGTGGGCCCTGTGTGGAAGATGCTTCGCGATGCTGAAGCTTCTAAGAAGGCTATTTCCCTGGATCCCGCAAGCTTGTAGGAGAACTGTCACGCAGGCTTTACTTACCAGCAGACTGGATTATGTTAATGCACTATTTGTAGGCATGGCAGATTACCTTTTCACACGACTACAGGTGGTGCAAAATGCCGCAGCCAAACTGGTATGTAATAAAGACAGACTTAGTTCATCGTCCAAGTGCCTGAAACTACTCCATTGGCTGCCAATGCGCCAAAGACCGAAATTTAAGCTGCTCAGCTACACACACAAGGCCTTGCACCAAAGGGGACCCCTCATCCTACAGAGGAAAGTTAAATTCTATGTACCCACGAGGTGCCTAAGATCGCGGTCCCTTGCCTTGGCTAGAACAAAACGCATTAAGAAGACAAGAACAGGGGGTCGTAGCTTCTCATACCTGGCAGCTAAACATTGGAATGACCTACCACAAGAACTCTGCCTCATAGAGAACTATCTTGTGTTTAGAAAAAAACTTAAGACTTATTTGTTCTCCGGAAAATAATATCGGCCAACCGCATAAATCACTCATGAACCACTTAACCACACACCAGAAGTCTTAGCACAGCGCCGTGATATCCTCTGGATGAATGTCGCGCTTTACAAATACGTGCTTGTGTCCCCAATCATCATATCATCAGGATCATTATAATAGTCAGAAAAGGTTTGAAGACTCACCTACTCTTCTGGTGATGTTGCAAGTAATATTAAAAAGAAGTCAAATAGTCCATAAGTATAATGTCTGAAAATGAATGAGAGCATCTTCAAAAACTGCCTCTTCATAAGTGTCTCGTTGTATCCAAGGTGGGACTTTCCCTTCAGGAGAATTTGTGTTGTGCTTTTTGTTCTGGGTTGTGAAAGTTTACTTAGCAGAGGTCGCCTTTCAGATGGCTTTGATTTCGGATCATGGAGACAAATTAGGTGCATCACTTTAACTTATCAGACCAGATTAGACTGGTGATATTCTTTTTCCAGGCTTCTGTTTTAACTTCTGGATTATCATAATTGGTTCTGCGTCTCAGCTCTACTTTGTGAGTCAAACAGTTGCTGTAATTCAGGTTGTGTTATTACTCACATGCAGGGATCAGCCAGTTGGCCACATTCCAGAGCATGCATCTCTCAGTTGAACTGCTTAGAAATTAAACAGTCGGGGTGTCCCGCTCTAAAATGGACAACGCATCATTTTTAAGAAAGGATACAAGCTTTAATATTTTACATTCTCCTGGGAACTGTAACAAAATAGGAATCTGAGTAGGTTAGAAGCACTCTTGGAAGCAAGGGTATTACTCATCAGATTTCAACTGTTTGCGAGTGGCGCAAAATTAGTCAAAGCAGGCGGGTGATGAAACCAATGGACAGGTTTATTGGGTAATTGCTCATCATACCATAAGGGTGAGAAACAACCTAGCAGTATGAAGCACTATATAAAATAATATAGAAGGGATTGCGTGCAATTTCTGTTCAGTTAAATTGTTTGTAATTGTGTTCCACACTTCTGACATTGATTTGGCCTTGTAGCACCGTGGGCTTCATGGAGGGAATGTTTGAGGTGGAGGTTGGGTTTCCTGCAAACCTGACTCTGTCTGTTTTTTGTTCTTCCTCTGTCTGCATCTCTCTGTGTCTGTCTCCTGCCATACTTGAATACGTCTTATATATGTCTCTTCAGCATGTATCCTCGTCTACTCTGTGTGCACGTCTTCCCCTTATGTCTAAATGCCTACCCGTGTCCTCTCTTCCCATATCCTATAATTTTAAATTTGTCTGTTAAATGCATTAAACGCACCGTCAGAGTTATAAGAGGCTCTGGGGAAAAAGCTTGTGCAGCATTACAGGAAACAATATTGGGCAATACCAGCGGAGCAAAAAAGCAACGTTTTAAAGGTTTTCAAAATGCCAGATGGTTGGTTTGTTCCCAAAGTTTGTAGAGCTATGTTTTAACGAATTATTTAACTTAAATTCTGAATGCTCTGCCCCCAAAATTTGACTTACCCAGTTTTTGGCAGCGCAGAATCTGATAAAATTGGAAGGCCGAAATGCCAGTTAGCTTGTGCCACAACACTGTTCTATAAAGGTAGTGGTTAAGCCATAGAAATATTTGTGGCTCAAGCAGAGAGCTTTGAGCAGACCTCGCTTCCTTGGAAGGTGACCAGGACCTATGAAAGATGGTCATGTTTACACAGGCTTACGATAACGCAAGCTGACACAATTTACACAAAACACATGCAACTGGATAGACATTGGGTCCATAATATAACCTGGACAGAATGGAGAACAGTTTTGACGAGGCAGAGTGATGAATGGACTTAATTAATAGAAACAGCCCTTTGACAAATAACAGTCCATCTTGATTCCATTCCATTGGGGTTGGTTTAAGGCAACATCCCATGCAAACTAACCAAAGATCCAGAGACCACTATGGTGAGGTTGAGCCTGCAAGCAGTGCCTAAGTCTTATGAGTTATTTTAAAATCTCTGACGTCAAATTATAATTATAGCAATGCATGAGTTAAGAGGGGTAGGTAGAGAGATACTGTTCGGGTGTATCAGTAAATAGATATGGATGAAGACTGTTCTGCAATATCTTTTATCCTACCAAGATGTAAACTTGTCTGTGGTATCACTCCGGCTGTTTGGATCCACACTGTTCAGCTTCATTACCTATCCTCTGTTGATCTAGTCCAGCGGTTCCTAATCTATCCGGTGTCTCGATGCATACACAGTGGGTTTGCAACTGTTTAGAACATTAAATAATATTAGCATATTAATAAAGCATACATACATAAAGTTACATTCTAAATTTTAACACGCTCATTAAATGTGAAGGAATTCGAAATTGTAGGCTAAACATTTTTTTTATCTAGTTGGGAGAGGCACTCAATACAATATTACATATATTTTTCGAAACAATGTAACGTTTTTTCCCCCTAATGACTGTAATGTCCACGTTTTTAATTAACAATCCAAGCTTTATTTTGTTTTCTACTTGAAAAAAATCGTCCTGTGATTCTTAGAGCCCTAACTTCTGTGTGTAAAAATAAAAAAATGACGGATTGTTACACTACAATTTAGTCTTGCTTTATTACCTCACTAAATATGTGTAGGGATGTGCAACTAGTTTATTTCACTTTGCAAGATCGTTATTGTAATTATCCATATGAGGATGTCATTCTACTGTCATGAGAAATGTAGAGGGTTCTTGGGATGCTTTACTTTGATGATGCTCAAGACACTCATTTGAAGTGCTTGTACTTATAATAATTGTTCCATATGTGGTTGTGTAGGGCCGTATCTTGAAGAGCTGGCGTAGCGCCGAGCACAGCACCTGTTTTTTAGGTTTCACCGGCACAGCGCTTGCGCTGTGCTTGTGAGATCTCTTGTATTTAATACATCTTAAAAGGGGACTCTTATCAGTTCCCAAGCCGAATTACTGTGCTCATTCGCTTTCGTGTGGAACTTTTTTTTTTTGTTATCTTCCCCTGGCTGAACGCATTTATGAGAATATAGGCCTTTTTTTCGCATGCCATAACGCATGCCTTAACAACGCGGTCGTTACAATGACCGCGTTGTTATTTCGCATACCGTTACAACGCAAGTCGGAACAACGACTTGCTTTTAGGGGGCGCTGGATGTTGGAATAGTATAATTTACTATTCCAACTCCAGTCTGTGCGGACACTAGGGAAGGTGTTGGATTTTAAATCCAACACCTTCTTCCCCCTAACGCAAGTCGTTTTTTGGACTTGCGTTGAAACGGTATGCGAAATAACACGGTCGTTGTAACGACCGCTTTGTTATGGCATGCGTTGTTTAGCATGCGAAGTAAAGGCTGTTTACCCATTTATGATGCTTCTACTGAGGCTGTTCACACTGTTTAAGCCCCATTCACTGTCAAGATAAGATCTCTTCCCACAAAAAAGGCAGACCGCTTGTAACAGTATGCTTGTTTTTTATTACTTAATTGTGAAAAGCAGATGCTTCCATCTTAGAACGTTTGTGGCATTTCCTATTCATTCCTCACTACCATTCTGTACATTTTGTAGGCATTATCAGATTGAATTTTTTCCAACCTAATCTATTTGGTCATTGACCAAATTCTAAATGTTGTAATAAACATTGCATGTTAAAAATAAAGTTAATATACAAGAGCTATGTTATGTTTTACTACTAAACAGGCAGCCACAAGTGCAATTATCTAGCAGGCACAAGGGCCATGATGTCAACGGTGCTACAGGTGCAGTGGCACCGGGGCCAAAAGTTGTCATAACTCCACTAAACACCAAATATTGCCATATTTTACAACTAAACAGGCCACCCCAAGTGCAGTTCTCTAGCAAGCACTAAGCTCATGATTTCAATAGTGCAGCAGGTGCAGTGGCACTGGGAACAAAAGCTCCAGGCACCGCACTAAACACCAATTATTGCTATATTTTACAACTAAACAGGCAGTCACAAGTGTGGTTATCTTTCAGGCACCAGGGTCATGATTTGAATGGTGCAGCAGGCGCAGCGCACCCGGCCAAAATTGTCAGAACTCCACTAAAAACCTAATATTGCTAAATTTTACTACTAAACAGGCAGTCACACGTGCAGTTACCTTACAGGCAATAGGGTCATGATTTGAATGATGCAGCGGGTGCAGTGGAACCGGGACCAAAAGATTTAGGCACTCCAGTAAACACCTAATATTGCTATATTTTACTACTAAATGGGTAGTCAAAAGTGCAGTTACCTCGCAGACAACAGGTTCATAATTTAAATGGTGGTGCAGTGGCAACGGGTCCAGAAGTTGTCGGAACTCCTTCAAACACCAAATATTGCTATATTTAACTACTAAATAAGCAGTTACTAGTGCAGTTCCCTTGCAGGCAGCGGGTCATGTTTTCAATGGTGCAGCAGGTGCAGTGGCAACAGGGCCCAAAGATCCATGAACCCCACTAAACACCTAATATTGCTATATTTTACTACTAAACAGGCAGTCACACGTGCAGTTACCTTACAGGCAATAGGGTCATGATTTGAATGATGCAGTGGGTGCAGTGGAACCGGGACCAAAAGTTGTCATAACTCCTCTAAACACCAAATATTGCTATATTTTATTACTAAACAGGTAGTCACATATGCAGTTATTTTGCAGGCACTAGGGGCCTGATTTGAATGGTGCAGCAGGTGCTGTGGCACTGGGCCCAAAAGTTGTCAGAACTCCTCTAAGCACATAACATTGCTTTTACATCAATTAATTCTATTGCTTCCCTCTTTCATTTTTCAAAATGTTGCTATTACTTACCCGCACTATGCCACTAATAGCACAATATATTCAACTTTTTCCGAATAAAGTTAATGCTTTTAACTTGTAGAAAGTGTGTACGAACGTTAAACCCATCAAATGCAAAAAATAGACCCTTGGCTATTCATGATACTGTCCCTGTTTCCAGAAGCGGGCCTATTGAAGTACTACCCAATACAGCCAGACAAAGAAATTGGACTCGGATGGAAGATGTCTGTGGTTTCTTGTATGAATGTTTGCTTCACACCAATTTGTACCCTTGCTTGTTGATTGGGAAAGGTAAAGGCTTCTCATTTTTTAAACCATTTGTATTTTAGAATTGTTAAACGAAATCCAGTGTCCAAGGATTCATTTCTGGGTTGCAGGACCTCTGTGCCTCCATGAGCTAATTTGCATGGCTGCACAAGTTCCCATGGGTGCCAGCATTACCTCAATGGTATGTCTGCATGAATCCTGTGGGTCCGCCTACATAAACTTCATTAAGTTCCTGCTTGTAGGTCAGTGGAGTGACTAAATGAAATCCTTCTGGGAGTTGAAGATGCAGAGTGAGGATTGTCCATTAGTGGAGAGAGGTAACAACAGAAGCAAATTTGGCTGAGTGCCCATATTACAAATTAATAGAACCAGCTGAATAGCATTTACAGTGGAATCCGTTTTCTCGTACATAACTTTAGAGGGTGTCGACATAGTGCTGACATACTAGGCATGACCGCCCTGGGACCTAAGAGACTCTGACAGCCGAATCTGGGGATTCCTTGCCATGCTAATGTGAGTGTTTGGCCACCAGAACACTGGCCTTCCAAACATGTGGGAAGGAAATCTGCATTCAGGAGAATTACTAGTCTGGGTTTGAAGCTAATGTGAGTCACAATAGAGTGGGTCCACTGATGATGGTTGTAGGATCCCTGATATTGGAGACAAAGAAAAGGCCACACGAGTCTAGGCTCGCATGCACAAAGGTCACAAGAAACCCAAGCTGGAAATCTGGTAGCAGAGATGCTGGGTCTCACTTACAAAAAAAAGCATACTTCCAGGAAGCGTTTCTTTCTCAGCCAATCAGCACAATGTATAAGGAGACCAGTAAAGTCATAATAGAAGTAGAACCATTTAGGAACGTGAATCGGGAGGCAGAGGATAGGAGCTAGAGATGGGAGGCCTATTTAAAAGAAGATGGAGGGGCCTGTGGAAAGGAGAACCTAAACTGAGAGAAGTGCTATGTCGGAAGTCAATTTTTCTCTTCCTGGTGTCACTGGTGGAAACTGGCAACTACTAACCCAACAAATGTTACCTTTTGGTAGACTTAAATTGTTGATGGATTGTAGTTGAGATTAATTCAAGCATTCCATCCATCACTTTTTTTTGTATACTTTAATGTGTCGCCCCAAGTGGGATGGGCATGCCCGGACATGGGTCCCGTGCACACTGCCACTAGAACCATGCTAGAACCCTTGCTGATGAGCCCTAACTAGGGTGAACCTGGTCCTATGTTGCATGTATTCTGGTACAGGGAGGACCTGGCGTGGCTGTTCGGGCTGAACTGTTCCTATTGGAGCAGGGTGTAGAGTAATTTGCATATGGCTGGGTCCAAACTGAGGTGGCATGGTGTGCAAAATAACAATGGATTGAGATGCAGTCGTGAGTAATTACCAGTGACTGAGATTAATTCAAACATTCAATCCATTACTTTTTAGTATACTTTAAATCATTGATGCAGTCGTAAACTGTATATGAAGTAGTACTGCAAGACATGTCAATGTCTTACATAGCAAAAAAAAGCCATAATGTTTCCATATTATTCTTGAGTCACTTGAAACCCTATTCCACCCTAATTCACAACATAAAAAGACCGAAATGTTTGATGCAAAATATTGGGTGTGGAAATTTTGATCTCTGACCATAATGCTTTGAAATAAATTTGCCAGTGAGGGGAGTAAAAGAGAAAAAAACTACTACAATATGGCACTAGTTCAGGTTATTTTATATTTTGAGATAGGACACTTGACTGTAACTTTGTAGGATATCGCCAAAACGCATTCTCCTACCGGTAAGTTCATAGTCTTTGCGAATTTCACGTGGAAGAAACCTTCTGTAACGAGCATTGGCAAAGCCAATATATGTTTCACCTACGCAAGATCTAATGACTTTGTCAATGTTTTTTTTTTTTACACATTGCACAGCAGCAGAAACTGCTGTGTAACATGGCTTAAAGTGAAAAAACAAAAGTGCTATGACGCAGCCAGCGCTGACTGCATGATACCGTATATGTTTTAATTTAAACCCTGTTGCGCATCAGTTCCTGCAACTGTGGAATATGTTAAAAAAAACATTGACATACCCAATAGATCTCACAAAGGCGAAACCTATTGGCTTTGCCAAACTTTTTGAGAATGAAATTCCATGTTTACTTGCCTGCAGTGCTGGTGACAGGGTACGCTAATTGGGAAGTCTGCCTCTGTGTTGGCGATGGGCAGAATAGTACAGCAAGTTCGTTTTGGCTCAACATCCTGTGATTCTGGGCAAATCATGTAATTTCACCAGTGCCTTAAAAAAATTTTTTTTTAAATGTCTGCGTAATGTAACTGGTGCTCGTATAAAGCACTCCAATACGTTCGGGTGAAGTAGAGCAGGAGGGGGAGTTTGCATGAAACCACAGGAGCAGGCAGGGGTGTAGGAGAGGACTGGGGATGCATGGAGAGTACTGCGGACATATGCACGGCACATCATTGTGATTATAAAGCAAGTGCTATGATCATAAAGATGTGGCATAATGGAACAAGCTGTTGACTTGAACAGAGTTTGAGTTTGTGCCTTAAAAAACAAATGTCTTTGTGTAACTGGTGGCCATATAAAGCACTCCAATACCTTTGGGTTGAGTTGCAAGGGAGAGGGGTTTTGGGTGAAACCACATGATCGCAACAGCTGACGTCAGACGGCACTCTAGAACAAACGAAAAAGCAGAAGACTACAGCTTTGGGCCAATGGCTTGCCATCTTAAAGTAGTCACCAAACATCTGCAATTTTTGATAATTAAATATTTTGACTCTGGGGTTAAAAGCTCAATTACGATTTAAAATGCTAATTTAACTAAACAAAATGTGAATTACAACCAAATGGCGTAGAGCTTGTCCAACATTTGATGGGAAATATAACAATATATTCATGCTTTATATTTCAATAACATACGTCATTCATAACATTTTTAGCAGCAGCTCACATTTCTCTTATTTGGGTGTTACACGTACCTGTGAACCAGAAACTATAAAGGAAGATGTTTAGTGCGCCGCCAGGATTGGACTTAATTGTTATAATCCCTTTTCTGTTTCCTTAACTTCTGCAGGCTGCCCGGGGTCCACGAAGGAGACCCGCTAAGAGGGGGGGGGGGAATGGACAACTCACGGTGGACACGGGCCAGCACCGCCGGTGCTAGCCAGGGCCCGGCCCCGAGTGGGCTCTGTGTGGGCCGGGGTTGGATGGAGGGCGAGGCCAGTGGAGATGTGAGCACCCCCCCCCCTTCCCTACGCTCGCATCCGGGTGGTGGCATTAAAGGCGCTCCCCCCCCTCCTTGCTGAAAATGGGAGCTTCGCTAGATTGTTCATGCAGAGACTGGCATGTTGCAGGTCCCCGGCTCGAGGCAGATCCAATACACTTCTATTTGGGGGGGGGGGTAAGGTTCCTAGCCGGAGCTGCTCGGGGGGCCTCTGCCCTCGTGGTTAAAGGTGGCCAAGGCCCAAGTGGGCCGTTTGCTCAGGGGGAGGGCAGCAAGCGCGAGAGGCTCCCTCCCTCGCGGCTCCAAGGCTCTGGTGTTTAACAGGGGATTTGGTGTATTGGCCTCTGTTGCCGACTCTGTCCGGAGGATCCGGGCCCAAATTCCAGCATTCTGTGGGGTCGGGTTCGGGCTGCGTTGCTAAGCCCCTGGCCATTTGGGGCAACTAGTATTCCTTGGCGGCGCTGGGGAAGGCCTTGGCCCGTGAGGGTATCTGGGTGTGAGGGGGCAGTGGCGAGGGGCGCACAGGCTCCCCCTCCCGGGGATCTATGTTGCATTTGTGCACGCCATTTGGTTGTGCCTCTGGTCAGGTCCGGAAGCGCTTCGCGGTGGTGAGTGCTGTCGTAGCCACCACCTCCCAAACTCCTTCCAATGCCTGGGGGGTGGCAAGGCTCCCGGGTATAGTCACCCCCCCCCACCCCCCTGTCGTGCCTTAACGTCGGTACTGAGGCTCGGGTGAGTTTTTATGGGCTGCAGGGTGTATTATGAGCACGGACATAGGAGAGCTAGAGGTGGACTTGCCAGCCGTTCTGTGGAGCGCAAACCGGACCGGATTCATGCCGGCCGCCTCCGTGCTGCAATGCCCACGCGCAACCCTCGCTAGTCCCCAGCGTTCCCAACTCACTGTGTCCGCCACAGGGTCACTACTTTCTGTATTCTGTGCCCGGTAGCACCTCGAACCCCGCCTCACCTGCCTGCTTACCTCCAACTTGCCGCCCTGGCTGTTACCGTATTTTGTGGCCATCCCAGGTGCTGGTTCTACCCGCTTTCCCCTCAGCAGTGGATTGGGCTCACCAGGCAGCCGCCGAGCTGGGAACGGGGGAGGGGGAGGGGGCTAGCATGGCCGCAGGCTTACCTCGGCTTGGAATGGTGGGGGGGGCGGCACACCATGCTGCCGTTGCGGGTCCCCGGGCCATGTTTGTGCATTGCGACCCTATGGGCCGTGGCACACCAGGGCTCACTGGCACTCCTCTGAGTGCAATGGCGGAGGTGAGGTAATGACGCCTCATAACCTATTCCAGACTGTCCTCCCGCTTGGGCTCACCGCTGGCGAAGACTAGGTTCTCATAGGATTACTCACATTGGCCCTCTGTGTAGCGCTGCGCAGTGACCCTCATTACCGCACTGCAGTCTCTCTCTCTCACTGTACAGTGCCTGTGACAGGAGCACTGTCTCTGGTGACCCTCGGGCAACCATCGCTTACACGTGATTAATTATGTATTTTTCCACTTTTCGGCATGAGGTGTAAAATGTATATGTTAATAGGCTTACAAACCAAATGATATAAAAAAAATTTTTTAAAAACCAGCAAAATATCAAGTGCATCCGGCCAACACCCGGCACCAAACCATGACCTGATGGAACTGACAGGACCTCAGAGAGAGTTGGAGGGGCTGGGTCAGTGCTGCAGCAGTAGCACCTACATCTCGATAGGCGCTTTGCACAGTGTCTCCATTACTTAGACTGGGAGTCTCAAAGACTAAAGGAGAGAAGACGCCTGACAGCGAGAGAGGGTACTTCAAGCCCTCTGGGCGTCATGCACGGGAACAGTTTCACCATCAGCCGGCCACTTGCACGGGGCGCGCAATGAACGGGCGACACGGGAACCAGGAGTCGGAGTAGCACTTAAATCTGCATTATGCCCTTCGTACACCGTATATTCAATTTTACATTTTCCTAGCGCGTGTTCCCGTGCAGCATATGCTGCGACACGCACCATTAGCTGAGTCCGAACGGTGTAATTCGGGGTCCCTCGTATACTCCGTGCACCTTGCCTCCTAGAACAAAGTGTGCACTGCTGTGTAATTTGTTCAGTCATGGCACAGGGTTGGTCCCCCCTTTTTTGAGTAAATAGTGGTACGTTACATAATGCAGTACTGATTACTTAACTACACAACCACGTGGGCCTGTGCAGCGCGGGCACATGGGCGTCGTGATCTCCAGTATCTGATGTGCTAGTCTAAGCGGTTCTTAGGGGAACCCAATCTACAACATTTAATATGCAGTATGCTGATCCGTTGTGTTTGCTGGGTTCTCTGTGTTTCTTGCCCGTTTCTTATCGGGGGTTGGAGCCAGTTTCTCGCTGGTACTTGCTCCCATTTCTACGCCCGTGTGTCTTGTCGGCTATCAGCTGCCCGGGTTTGCAGGCTGGCGGCCCCTTGGCGGATGGTGGCCTGGCTGTGGCCACCTCATACGATTCAGTTTGTCCGGGGGGTGGGGGGGGGTGTAGTAACAGAGAGCAACCATTACGGATTCAGACATGGTCTTTGTGAATGTGACTGCGGATCTTCACCCGTAGGTGTCGGAGCGCCTTTCTATTATGCTTTACATCTAGAGACCAGCATATAGGCTCCATATTCACTAAGAAGGGGGAAGCACAATTGGTAATCGGACACTGGCGGTTTGAGCTCCTTAGAGGCTACCTACCAATTTAACTCGAGGAAATGGTACTAGCATGGTTGTGTACTTATTCACCCTGAAAGGGCATTGTAGGTGAGCACAAACATGTCTAAGGGCAGCCAGTAGTGTGTGTTTATTCAACCAATCAAATAACACCGCACCTTCACCTGCGGAGCCAGAATATACCCAGTGTCCTGAACAGCTAAGACCCATAGGCTAGTCTCCGAATCTGTTCTAACTCCAATATTCGTGCTGCCATGAGGTTCTAATTTCGACAGCGTCAGCAGCTCATTGGGGGCGGATGGCATCCGGATCGGTTCCCGCTCCATTTCCATGCAGTTCAGGTTACTTGCAGTTCCAGCGGTTACCAGGACCTAGTTTCTGGGCTACCGAAGGGGCAGACGTTTCAGCCTTCCTCAAGTTTCCGACTCTCCACGCGGGCATAGTCCGTCCCAGTGAAGACAGTTCAAGGGTGCAATGTTATGTATTGCTGCGTAAGTTGGGCTAGCTCACATACGCGAAAGTACTAGTTTGTGTAAGTGTCCTCGGGGGCAACGCAAGTGGGGGGCAACATGGCCATGCCCGGGCCTGCAGGGATCACCTAATCCAGATTAATTTTGGCATTTCACTCCCCCTTTCTGGATTTGCAGGCGGCTCAGACACGTTGCCACGTCACCTTAAAGTATCGCTTCGGTCCTGGCAGCTGTCCGAATTAGGTCTGGGGTCAGTCAAATGCCAGGGAGTGGGGGGGATTCCTGTTTCCAGCCTGTAGGAATAGGAAAGAAGCAGTTACGGGGTCAATGAGGCAGCACTTTTTTCCAGCAGGACAGGCACACTGGTTTGGATGCTGAGGCCACTTATTCCTGTGCTCGGTTGGTTGAGCCTTTTCACATCAGAGTAGGATAGTCTACAACGTTGAGCAGGCTAGGGGTATGCCTTGCCAGGTAATTACCGGACTTGTCACCATGCAGGTGCTCGCCAGGGTCGAGCATACATAGGGCTGCGCAAGGGCCTGGTCACCCTGGTTTCAAATGGTGCAAGAGTTAGTTGGCATGAGGGTAGGTCGGAGGTGTAGATCTGAACGCGCACTGTGTTGGGGCAAGAAAGGGCAGATCGGTTGGGCTCTTCGTAGTACTGAGCACCGGGTGTTGCCATGGTGTGGCTGGACGTGATGCCTAAGCCATGGCCTGGGGCGAGCTAAGTGGCCCTGTTGAGTATCGTGGGATGGACAATCCCTTGGAGTTTACACTGTATATTTCCTGGAGAAATATACCATGCTGTCCCTACAGAACTCCAGCGCGGAATGCTCCTTTGTGCGGACAACAATAAGTTTGGCTAATTACAGCCCTTATGGCTGCTGTGACAGGATTGTTGCACATCGGGTGGGGTTGTCATAAATCCAGAGCCTCTCTTTTACGTGGATGTCAGCTCTAAGGGGTGTAGTAAAGTAATACACTCAGGATAGAACAAAAGATCAAAGGGAACGTAAAGGTGTAATATGCAACTTCGGTCGCCTGTCTGTGAAATGGACTAACATTGTGAGGGGGGTTTAGAGCCGCGATGCAAGAAGGTCAACCCGGGAGTTTCCACATATGAAGCATTTCCGGGTGAATACTGTGAGGTCTTTAAGCACAGCGGGGCCGCTGGTAGGTCATGGATCTGGGCGTGTCACGGGTCCTTTCCTGCTCGAGACCCCAATATGGGGGCAGGGATAGGTGCAGAGCTTCCGGCCGATTCAGTGCGGGATCTAAGGCGGTTTTATGCCTTTCTCCCTCCTGAGGTCAATAAAATGCGTACCATCGAGTGGGATAGCAAATAACACCGGTTGATCAGTGCCAGGCGATCCTTCGGGGACAGGGTGCTCAAACACACTCATGTTATGTTTGGCATAGCCTATGCCAACCCTGTGGGCAAGCTTTCCTCACCATGCGGCAAGGACAGGAAACAAACGCAGGGCGAGCCAATGGGTTGGGATCTTGCACAACATTATTAATGGATTAACAGTTACTTTCGACAGGCCCAAGCGCAAACAATTGTAACAAATTTTTGCCGCAGATTCCTTCATTTAGGTCGCACCTGCTCATGGGGGCGGGAGATGCACCCATCAATGTAGGCTACTGGGCACATCGCTAGTAGTTAAGCAGCCTGGGGAGTCTGGGGGCGCCAACACCACAGAGCAACCTGAGCAGGCACACCTGATATAAGAAAGGAGGGATACAGGGCAAGTACGGGGGCCACATATTCCTAAGCTCTCCGGAGGGTTGAGCCTGTTCACACCATTGATAGTCACCAGCGTGGAACAGGCTATTGGGTATGCCTTGCCAGGACATCGACACACACGTCATACAAACTGGAACATCTAGAAAGGACAAATACTGAAACCACGGGTTGGAGGGTACATTTGGACAATAACCCTCTTCGAGAGGTTGCGGCAGGGTGTTGCCAGAGGTCTTGGTGTGGCAGGCAAGTGGGATTCCGGGGATAACGAAGCGAACTAGGGCCATTGACCCGGGATCATGCTACAGTAAGTAAGCCTGGTGGGCGGTGTAAGGTCACCCCTATATGAGGGCGCAGTGTCGGCAATGTGGGCATAATACAAACATTCACTCAGACCAAATGTGACACCATCCAATAGCTTAGCAAGCAAGAGGGCTGTGCAAAGTTCGTGGCCAACTCAGCAAAGTAGTGGCTCATTTGCCCCGTGGCCAGGTGACAGGTGCTTCCGTGAAAGCGTCCCCTGCCCGGTTAGCCAGTCGTGCTAGGCAGGTGGGGTAAGTTGCCCTCTACTAGGGGCTGATGCCTCAGAGTTGGGGAAACAAGGTATTAAAGCACTAAAAGGCTACGATGGTTTATGTAAAGTTGGCATGTCAATGAAGCAAACTAGGTAGCCTGGTGGGCGGTGTAAGTCGTCACCGCAGATAGGGCGCAGTGCAGTGAGTTCACACTGGCAGAAGTTTTGTAAGTGCATGTCTTGCGCTAGGAGGGGACATCAGCCCGGAATACCAGCTCTTATATTCACAGGCAGAATGTGTGGGGCTAGCGTGCGATCGCAATGTTAGGAAGTGGCCAGTTAACGGGGATGCCCCTCAACATAAGCAGTGGGTACCACAGGACGCTTCACTTATGGTTATGAGACTGCCTGCCCCATAGCTGGCCCAGCCAGATGGGTAGAAGTGGGTGCCCTTAGAGGGGGGCAAGGTCCTAAGAGTGTGGGGTACACTGGTTGGAGGACTCTGGATGATAAAGTTTATTAGAGCTCCTACATCTCCTCTCCTGCATCCCAGCAACATCCCAATCCTGGGGGCTGGGTAATCCACACCAGGGTGGGTACACCGGGACGGCTACACAACATACGTAAAAGTTCGCAGTCAGACTGGGGGGTATTAGTTTCAAACTGTCCTCCCGTTCTCACCATCCACTTGTCGGCTTCCTGGTTTACATTAGCAGAATTTCGGCACAGGCCACTCACGCCAGGGTGGGGACTGTAGCATGGTGACTCAGCATCTTTAGATCGCTTGCAGACGGTGATGGACTTGCAGGCAATAGGAAAAGAAAGGGCAGGCAAGTTCTGCGTATGATTTACTACAGGGCTCCACTAGCCAAGAGCACTGGCCCCGTGTACACACTTGACTCTCGTGGGGATCTGTTGCAAGAGATGAAGTCCTCCATGTGTAAGTTAGGCAACAATTGGGGGCATGGGAGTTATGCTTTTGCTTGACTAGTCCACAGGGTGCTTTGAAAAAGATGGGGTTTCACCTGCTAATAGTGGGCTTGGACTTGTTTTGCTGGAACGGGGAGAGGCCCGGGTATCAGCGGGATGTAGGTAAAGATGCCTACCCTTGTCCAGAGTGGGCATGGACGTGTTTGCTGGACCTGGGAGAGGCCCTCGAACCAGCAGAATGTAGGTAAAGATGCTTAGGTGCAAACCAGAGTGTATAGAAAGGTGTGCAGTGCTCAATATAGGGTGTGAAGCAACCCAGCATTTCTTTATTTTGCCAGGATCAATGGTTTGGGTATATGGCCTATCGTGCATCTTGAGGGTGGCACGAGGGGCGGAGTGCAGGAAACAGAGGCATGGGTTGTTTCCACCACTGAGTTAATTCGGTTGGGGGGCCTAGGCTTGCGCTAGAACAGCTTGCTGAAGATAGGTGCAGCACAGACCAGGGGGGTGTCTCCCCTCCTAACAGAAGTCCTCCATGCGTAAGATAAGCAACTAATTGGGGGGCATGTGAGTTATAGGGGTCAGGGATAACCCCTCGCTTAGTGGGGCAAGGAGCCCGGTCAGGGGAGGCCAGAAATCCTCGCGCAGGAGAGCTAACAGTGCCATGCGTAAATTCACTGAACAGAGGGGGTGTAGCTTTATAAGGCATGGTTTTCAGCAGGGTGTTTTTCATTGAGGGGCTTCACCTATCCAGAGTGGGCAGGGACCTTGTTTTGCTGGACCTGTGAGGCCTGGGAATGAGCAGGATGTAGGTAAAGATGCCTACCTTGGTGAGGGGCCCTGGGGTGATGGTGGCCACACCCAGTGCTGTGGCGGAGTTACAGGGCGATCCAGAGGCTGTAAGGTACAGAGGGGTACCCTCTGCAGGAGCACAACAAGGGTGCTAAGGCCAAATATCCCCAGGGAGGTCCTCGTGTTGGACCCTGGAGGAGCGACGGCACCCCGTTAGTCCTACGGGCGGTTGTGGACCTGAGCAACCAGGGGTTGCCTGGCAGGCTCCGCACCCTTATGGGGCGTGAGCAAAGGGGTGGGCTGTTGGTCCACCGGTGGGAGGGGTCTTCCCTCCCCCAAAATAGGGCAAACACCTTTGGGTAGGGCCACGGTGTAATTTGGCTCATCAGGTGGCAGGCGGCGAGGGGCTGCCTGCCTTGGGATCGCCCGTAAGATAACCCACCATGTTGGTATATTTGTAATGCTAATAAACCTGCAGCAGTTTTCTCCACAAAGAAGTTGTCTTGTCTGGTTATTTCTCTAGGAGATTACTGTATGGGGGGGATGGCGAGTGTTGCCGATATTGGCACTATGATGTTTCAACAAGTTCTGATAAACAAATTGAGTGTTACTTTTCCTCACCTATTGTACCTACACTGGGAGCCGTGCCGGTGGACACAGTAACTCCTTTGGGTGAAACCACGAAAGCGGGCAGGGGTGAAGGGGTACTGCTGATGCATGAAGAGGACTGCGGATACATGCACTAGCACATTGTGACGACAAAGCCAGAGCAGCGACTATAGAGATGTGATGTAACAGAAAGAGCTGCAGGTTTGAGGAACTGAGTTTGAGTCTCTGCATTGGCTCAGCATTGGCTCAACATCCTGTGATCCTGGACAAATCACATAATCTCCCCAGTGCCTTAAAAACAAATAAAGGGCTCCAAAACCTTCAGGTCTAGTAGAGCAAGAGGAGGGGTTTGGGTCAAACCATGAGAATGGGCAAGGGTGAGGGAGAGGACTGTGGAGGTAGGAAAGTTAAATAAGGTAAACACAGGGTAGAACCTACAGGCCCGGTGATGTTTGACAGGCAAACGCATGTGATAGGCGGGTGCCACTGTGGACAAGATAGACATCCTGAGGTAGTTTAACATACAAATCTGTTACCGCGTACACTGCACAGCCCGTGGGGCACGTGCATCCAGGAGACTGTGAAGCCACACCAGGAACTGTCACGTCAGAGCAGTGTGGGTGATGTCCATGTGAAAGGGCACCGAGAAAAAAGCACTGTGCATGCAAAACCTAGGGCTCGAACAGTCTTGGTGAGTACCAAGTCCCGATCTGCATTTCTCCCTCAAGTGTCGCTGGCTGCTGCCTGCAAAACCTGGGAGCGGGGCTGAGGGCTGAAAGCAAGGCTTGGAGAACAAGGTGTTCCAAGCCTCAGTGAAGAGAAATGAAAGTTAAATAACAAACACGTAAAATGCGTTCTGGCACCACAATATTTCTGCCAGTGCGTTCTAGAAACATGAAAATTGGTTCAAAGACATCGTAGTAAAAAAGCAAGGGTGTAGCTCTTGCTTTTATTTTGTTTTCCCGATCGTTGATTAACACAGTACTTTGCTGATGGGAAATTGATAATGGAAACACACACGGAAGACCAGGAAATAGAACCCCTACAACCAATAGAAACAATATTAAACCGATAATTCATTCCCACATTTTCACATAGAATCAAAATGACAGTTACCACATACAAGACTATTGCTCTATGCATTCTGCAGAGGGAACAAGATTGAATGACCATGTAGTAACATCATTTTTATGGCACCGTGAAGGCAATATCAAAAGCTGGCACTGCTTTCAGTCTCCACTACAGAGATCCAGTCCTTTCTTAATGAACACCCATCCAATTCCTGAATTGCCCGAGCCCCTAGAGGCACTCCATCTCAGTATATGCTAAACAAGACTCAGACGTTACATAAACAAAACAGGCATTTGCAATTCAATTGCTTTCACCTGTGAGACCTAGGTAATTATTCATGCGGCACATTATTGTGTACAGCAACATTTCCTGGAGCTTGAAAAGCACCCAGCTTCGTGAAGCCGCCTCATTTGATGAAAGCAGGCACTATGCTGAAAAATTAAGAGCCGATGCTGCGTACTCGCTCCAATTAATACACTAGGGACATTGAGACAAAACAATGCCCACAACAACCACTTTTTCCGTTGAATTTAATCAAAAACCTTTTTTCTTTTTATCAAAACAGACAGTGGGGACCCTCCGAGACTATGTTGGTCTTCCCCCAGTTAAAGGACACCATAAATGTGGCACATGTGTAAGTTGTGATTCGACTATGGAAGGAAAATTGTTTACACATAATGGAATTTTCTGGAAACATGAAACCTTTTCGAATTGCAAGTCGAAAAATGTGGTGTATGGTATTTTGTGCCCATGTATGAAATTATACATAGGTAAGACTAATCAAGAAGTGCGCTCAAGGATTACACAACATAAATCCAGAATTCGGAAGAATGTACAAACAGCACCGTTGGTAAACCATTGGAATGCACATATGCATACAGAGCAAGATTTAAGATGGACTGTTATCTCCAGGGTGGTACCAAACCCTAGAGGTGGTGACCTAGATGCCAAATTAACTAAACATGAAGCAATGTTGATTATAAAATTCAATACTGCTGTAGATGGGCTGAATGAACTTTCGGAAATATACAAACTGTAATCAATAAGTTGTTTTCATTTTGCATTACAGTTGAGAGTTGGATACACTGGGGTACACAGGCCATGTAGAGAACATCACTATATCGGAAGGCAAATTGGACGAGCACATTGAGTTTAAAAGAAAAACACAATAAAAAGGAAAAGCCACTGGAGTGACTACAACTCCCAGAAGACCCCTCTTTTGGTTGAATGGTAAAGGTTTTACAGCAGAATGAATTGCTTCCCAAAGTAGAGTGGTTTCATCATCATGAGTGACTTAAACAACTGTTGTGGGACATACAAATATAGGCCAATACTAGCAGAAGGATGGCCTTTTAAAATCGACTTTTCATTTTCTTAATTTGTAATGTTCCGTTCTATGGTTCTAATATCGCGCTTCGGCATAATATTTTACCGATTAGCACTACTCATTTACAATCTTTGAAAGAAAGTCAGGGTTTAATCGAGGAAATTATTGGCATACCAAGAGATGCGAAACTACAACTCCCATGAACATCTGTGTTAGGACGTCATTACCCTTGCGTGTTAAGTGAAGACCGCTTCCGGGTTCTGACTTGCGACCTACTTAGAACGCGGACAACAACTGAGCTGTTCGTCAAACACGATTAAAGGTAAGACGAATTACAGGCACAGAACATTGTTCCACATCGGCCTAGTTCATCGAAAACGGACACTAAGTTGAAAAAATCTGTTATTCAGTTAGTTCCTCATTTTTTCCTCTAGAAAATCAAAGGAAACGCCGGTCTTCAGTCTGCCACCGTCCCTTTCATACTCGTCCAAATTAAACAGATGAATTACATCAACTAAGGTAATACATCACCTTGGCTTCATTTAACCTCGTATTTTAAGCCATGAATATAGTATTATGGCCAATGGATATCTTATTCGTTTATTTTTTAGATATGTAGCAGCCATTCTGCATATGACGTGTGATCCCATTACACCTCAGTCAGCTAAAAGTAAGAACTTTCATCCCCTTGGTATCTTTTATTTGACAATACAATGCCCTGTCCTCCCACATTATAAGACTAAGACTGTATGTATGTTATTTTAGATCGATCGTTTTGGTGAAAGTCGAAATGATTAAACATCAGTTGAACATTCATAGCGAGTAAGGTAAGAAATGGTGCAGCATAGAGGTTTTTTTGAGGTAAGGGTCAGTATGTGGTCAATCATTAAGACAAAGAATTCTTCTTTTTTGTCTTTTTCAGCTATTCTGGTCCTGATGAGAACTCCTGAATTAGCAGGGGTTTGAAACGCGTAGACCGCTATTCTAAGGCCAATCTTTGATAAAATCATAATTGATTTTTTGATTTATGCAGCTAATTTGATAGATGGCCTGATGATCCATTGTTTTTTGCTAAAAATGTCTGTATTAACATTGAAAAACAATATGTTGCTTTTGATGTTGGTTTGAATGGAGATAGGATATGTGAGAAGTTGTGTGAATGGGTTGGAAGTAGTGGTATATTTGATGTGGATTTGTGTATATATATGTAAATGTTTTTTGTATATTGAGTGTTTTCTCTGAAAAGGATTCTTTATAAATTGTGAAATGTTGTATACTATGTAGGTGGCAATTTTTGATAAAAAGAAAAAAGGTTTTTGATTAAATTCAACGGAAAAAGTGGTTGTTGTGGGCATTGTTTTGTCTCAATGTCCCTAGTGTATTAATTGGAGCGAGTACGCAGCATGGGCATCTTTTTTGTTCTTTGATTATAGTTGGGCCCAGCCTTGCTGCATTGTTGGCCAAAACCCTTTCTAGCTTCTTGTTGAAAAATTAAGAGCGGCACCCATGTAGAGAAGGTTTACGCTGTGCATTAAAAGCGCCCAGCCTCCTGAAGCCAGTGGCACTGGGGAGATTAGGTGATGGCAGCAATGACGTGAGGGAGGGGGTGCGAGTGAGGAGGCAACAGATGGTCAGAGCTGGCCAACCAAAAGAAACAATCTGTGAAGTCCACTGGGAGGGTCCCAAGCACCCAAAGGCGGGACTGATGGACACTACTGACCAACCAGTGTAAAGGAATTTCGAAAGGCATTCCAACCAACCAACCAAAGGCACTGGGCGTGTTGAAAGCCCATAGACTGAATACAGCACGCCTCGCAGAGCAGCGCATGCGCTGCCCAGGCTCCACATTTAAAAAAAAAAAACTGCACTATCACAACACATTGGTAAAACACTCTTAGGAAATAGGGACAGATATACCATGCAACATAAAGTAAAAGGTGGGAAGTGTATTTGTGACTGCATCACTGATGGGGATTAACTTAAGGGTTCCCAGACACACTGTGAGAAATAGATCATTGTGCTTGCTTGTAAAGTTAGGGACTTGAAAGATGAGTTATAGTTGGAGGTGGGGGGCATTTGAACATCTGTTTTTTTTATTTTTTTTTATTACTGCAGATGCTGAGCACTTATAAGGCATAAAGCTATGGCTCTCTCATTCATGCTCACGTGCTCTCTATCATACACCCACTAACTATCCAGTTACAGGCAGCCTATTAGTGTTGAGAAAACAGGACAGCATTAGACTCGCACTGTTTACACAACACTGACGGGCTGTCAAATGGAGTCCAATTCCCCTAAAATGAGTGCTGGAGCCCACAGGCACATATTCAGCACGGAGTTTCCCTATTCCATATAGAAAGGTGAAGTCTTTTTAGAACTGAGAACTTTTGCCCCTGAACGTATCTGCTGTTTGCAGTTTCAAAAGCAGATATGTAGGACTTTGCATTTTGCACCAGCCAATGGCCGATGGGTGGGAAATGGGAAAGGAATACATGTTAATTTTTCTCGAGCACCTGAAATCCTTTTGCCTCACCCAACACCCTACTCCTGCCCCCAACGGAAACCAGGATGGAAAAGAAACTCGGGTTTGTGGTATTTTAGGCAATGCTTAACAGCTTTCCTGCGCTGAGTATTTTTCCCTATCTATGAGCAAGTGTTTAATAGATCAAGCTTTTTAATGACACCCTTTCCTAATACATTCATAAATAATATTGAGATGATGGAAGATGTTCCATTTGCATATGGTTGCTACAGTTGAGAGTTCTGCAAATACTAATTGTTAATTACTATGACTAACTGGCAAAAAGGCATAACCGGCGCTGAGCATTCCAATTAAAGACAGACTCGTTCAGAAATAGTTCTCTTCATAGTCTGCATGAAGTTTTTCTATTAACTTGTTGTTGGAAAACGAGGCAGTAGCTGTGAGGCCTGCACAAATAACATGACTCCATTTGTCCTTCACTGGGAACCAAACACCCAATTGTAGCGCCTGACTCTCAGAGGGTAGCGTTGCAGAGCAGTCTGAGGCTTTACTCAAGAGAGGTGGTGTGGGCTAGTAATCGCCATTTGCAGGGGCGCAGAAATAACACTCAATAATTGATTGTCCAGTCTGTACTTTGCTTTATAAAAGTAAGAGTACATTTATTAAACACACACACTACTCAATACTATGCACCAATTTACAAATATACATAAGCTGTTGGAATTACTTTGTGACATTGCGTAACATCTCCACCCCTCCCAAAAGGGGGGAGGTGGGGTCTAGTACCACCACTCCCATGTATGCACATCATCTTGCCCCCTAATGCAGTGTGTTGAGCATAACCTGGAGCGAGGGCCCTGCGCACTGGCACCATCCCAGTGGCGACCCACCCCATTACCTCAACACGCATTAAAAATAGGTTCACCTGCCCTAGTGACACATAACCCTGACTGAGCATCTTATATTGACCATACAGTATGCACCCCTACATATTCAGGGCTAACAGTCTGGGTTGTTCCTCACTTAAGCGCAGCAGCAAAGATACATGTTTACGCACACTTTAGAATGACAGTACTCAGCACATTTGTTGGACATTAAAATGCGTTGCAATTACAGCCCCTAAAGGCATCACAGATGAAATCACAGGATTACGCATATCCAGCCAGACACCCTAGCAGGAGTGTCTTGCAACATAACCCACTTTGCTTATGACATCACCTTACACAGGTACCTTCACATTACATATGTGAACCTCAGTCCCTCTAAAAAGGAACAACCGTGAGTAAATGCAGTTCTGGTGCAATTACACCTCTTCACCTCCAGGGGATGCCCTTCACCAGACATCCCCAACTCAGCCCTTCACTCCATGAAGCACTTCAAAACACACCCTCAGCTGTAGAACAAAAGTTCCAGCCCAGAAGGTGTTAAATGGAAGCTGAGCCCTTGAGGGGTTATCCTGTTTAAGTCCCCAAGACACTTAGGGTGGGACTTTTCTCTTCGTACTGGGGGAAGACTGCGCTTCGCCAGCAGCTCCCCCAGCACCCTCGCACCAAGTTGGTGGTGACCCCGTCCTCCTGGGGCCACCACAAGCACCAAAACACTCGATTCTGAAATGCCTAGCAAGGCATTATGGGGCGCTTCGCTCCACTTTCCGCATAATAGATGAGCGGCTCTCCCGCTGTGCCGGGGAGAGCCGCGCGGAGTTGCTGGCGGCTTCGCCGCATCTTCAGGCCTCGGTGGGGGCCCGGTCCCACCCGGACCCCCAGGTAGGGAATGCGGCTCGGGGAGCCTACCCCCGGCCGCTCTGCACATTTTGAGGCCCGGTCCCGCCCGGGCCCCTTGCACCTCTTCTTTGGGGTCCCGTTCCCACCCGGGACCCCCGCCTGTCTTCATCGTTGGAGGGCAGCCTAGGGAGCCCACCCCCGGCTGCCCCCGCCGGCTCCCCGCGCGGCCAGCACCCACGTGTGCTGCCGCGGGAGCCGGCTGGGAACTTCTGGTCTGCCCGCTCCCGCGGGCAGACGTGTCCTCGTCCTCCAGTCTGGCTGGACCGCGGGGGAGTGCGGCGGCACTCCCCCGGTCTTCTCTCAGTCTTCGGGGCCTGGGGATGGGGTCCCGGGCCCCCGGGCATCTTCGGGGGGGGCGCGACGGTGCTCCCCTCCATCCGGTCACTTCGGGGCCCGAAGATGGGGTCCCGGGCCCCTCCTCCTCATCATGGGGAGCGCGACGGCGCTCCCCGGCTGCTTCGCTTCGGTGGGGGCCAGGGTGGGCTCCTGGCCCCCGCGGGGGAGTCTTCACGGGGAGCGCGACGGCGCTCCCGATTTGACTTTGGGGCCCGGGGATGGGGTCCCGGGCCCCTTTGACCACTCTTCGCGGGGGCGCGACGGCGCTCCCCCCGCCCCCGTCTTCGGTGGGGCCAGGGTGGGCTCCTGGTCCCCAGCTGGGCACCTTCGCGGGGAGCGCGACGGCGCTCCCCGTCTTTACTCCTCTTTGGGGGCAGCCCCGGCACCTGACCCACCCCGGGGGCATCTTGGAGACCGGCGGCGGAGCCCCACGCGCTTCGTCGTTGGTCCGATTAGGGGTCAAAGGTCGCCTACCTTCCGGGGGCCATATCTCAGCCCCTGGAGGTCCGATCGGCCCCATTTTCGTGTCTTCTTGCTCCTGGCGGCGGCCCCCAGCCACTGGGAGCACTCTCCTTCGCCCTCCGGGACTCCAAGAGGGTGCATTCTGCAGGGAGCGGTCTTCACTGGCTCCCTGCGCCAGACTTTCGCCTGGCTCTCCTCCTGGGCCTCTCTTCTCCCTGCGCAGAGGCTCCTGCTTCTGCGCATCGGTCCTGGGCTCTTCTTCTGGCACTGTTAGGGGCCTGGGGGCAGTCAGGGGGTACCTCCTTCCAACTGCCCATTGCCAGGCTCCAGCACCTTCCGCCTCAGCAGACCACACCCCAGAGAGAGCTTCTCTTCCTGTGCAAGCACTTTTAAAAGTTGAGTAGGGGCTGGCAGGAAGTCTCTGTTGGTCCTATCCAACAGCGCCACATCACTTCCCTGCCCCTGCTCCCTCCTTCTTGTCCAGCCTCTGGGCTGGTTCAAAATGGCGTCGTCCAGGGTCTCTGCCCACATGGTCTCTGAAACCAGAGCCCTTCCCTCCTAGGTGCAGCCTGGTGCCTGGCACCCAGTGATAGCTGCTGATGGATGAGCCTGTAGCTCCGCCTATCTTCCCTTCGTGGAAAGGAGGTCTTCGCTCTGGGAGGGAAAGGTCATCAATCCAGCCTGCTGAGGTCAACCCCAGCCAGGCCCTGGTTATGATCTGACTCAGAGAGATGTAACATTTCTGGATGACCCAAAAGCAGTACAAATATGACTCTGGACTTTGCAGAATACTTCTTTTCACATCCGCTACAGTGGACTTTAGTGCGTGTCTGGAATCTGTAGGCCTTATGGAAGTTAATCTAGCACATGGGCTCCACATCCCCATAGGGGAATAATGAAGTGAAAAACACAGTAAAGCACACTGACTTTCCCTGGCATGTTCCTTCCTAGTGTATAAGGCCTATTCCGTGTCACCACCCAATTCTGCATAAGTCCTGCCACACCATTCACTTTGTAGCTGCTCCTGGACTGCGCACGCCAAGAATCTCCCTGCGCAGCCCCTACACGTGTGCACACGCATGTACACAGGTGTCTGCATGTAACCAGCCCGGTGCCCCTACTCCAGCTGCTGCGCAGCAGCCTAGTCAAGCTAGGGGGACACCAGTAAAATCCACATGCCGTCTCCTTCATTATGAGTTCACTGTGGATGAGTCCCAATTTATGAGGCTCTCCCACAGTAAAAGCTCCACACATAGGTGCTCAAAAAGCGAAAAATCTGGGCGGCCCATCGTGTCAGAACCACCTTCTAACACTTGTATTATTTAAAGATGTCTCTTGTCAAAGGAAACCTGGTACAGCAGTCTCTGAAACCATCTTTTATTTTTCAATGATTAAGTACCAAAGCAAGAACAAAAATAAATGTTTTTTTTATTGACCTGGCCTTAGCTTCTAGAACGTTTACATATTTTACCAATTCTCCACAATAGTGTCTAGCGCACCAAGACGAGGGCAGGCGTAATCAAGGTTTGTCTGCAAGGCCCTGAGCATTGTCTGAGTGACCAGTTATCCACATAAAAGAATTTTAAGTGCAATGAGCCGAAGCCGGTTATGTTTTGTGACATTGCGAACCAGGGTTCTGGCTCAGGACCCAACCTTTGGGGAGCCTCCAGATTAGTGGACTTGTCATCCGAGTACCTGTAACCACCAGCTTTCTGTCGCTGCTCCTGCGTCAAATGTCAAACTGGAATGGCATGGTGAGCAAAAAAACGATGGATTTAGGCCCAGATCTCTGTACTGGGGTGAATGTATGACATTGTTCTGCATTCTGTCCATCAACTGTTGTTTTTGCATTTGTCACCCCGAGTGGGACGGGTATGCCCAGACATGGGTCCCGTGCTCTCCATGCCACTGGAGTCAAGCTATCCTGGCTGAAGAGGGGTGAAACCCCGAAACCGGTCCTAGAATGCTTGTTTCCAGTCCAGGGAGGGCCTGGCAGTTCGGGCTGGACTGTTCCCATTGGGCACAGGGTCAAGACTGATTTGCATATGGCTGGGTTCAAACTGGAATGGCATGGTGAGCAAAAAAACGATGGATTTAGGCCCAAATCTCTGTACTGGGGTGAATGTATGACATTGTTCTGCATTCTGTCCATCAATTGTTGTTTTTGCAAACGTGGAGTCAACACACATTTATTTTAAATGCCATTCACGCTTGTTAGTGGGAATGGTATGACCCATTACAAGATCTTTATATATCAGATTGTTCTTATATACTTCTAAACCTGTCACCTCCGGGGATGGAAAGTATAATTCAAACTTTAGCCTCAATTATAAGTAAGGGCAGATGCAACAATATTAGTGAGTAGAAAACATAACATTGAATGGTGAAACTGCACTATGAATTGGGACATATATTCGGAATATCGGATGTAGGAAGACCACATAGAATACAAGCTAGAGTGATGTTAATGTCCCGAAGTGACCTCTTGCATGTATCATGGAAGAAGAAGCATCTTGCCTTCCACTTTTAGGCCGGTCGTAAAGTCGTAAATGGCCACATCTCAGCCTCTCCTTCTAACTCCCAGAGCGAATATTCTCATCTGGATAATAGAGATGGATACATTCCACAAAGCCTACGCCTACCAAGTGGAGGCAGGCCTTCCAAGCACAAGATGCCTTGCAACATCCCCATGGCAGGATGGTACATGAAAGAACTAAATGTACGCATTCTACTATGCCAGACTAAATCTAAAGATGGCGCCTAATGTGCTCACACCACACTAGAAAAGCCACTCCCTCAAGGTAAACCCCAAACCTATCCGAACACAAAGTCCACGAAATAAAGAAATTGCATAGTACACAACAAAGTAACAATCATCACAACTGCTCCTCATTTAATGATAGAGATCATCAAACTAATCGGCACGTCTCACTCACACAGGGAAACACTTTCGCAGCCAGACCTACATAAGGCAAACAGCAAAAAAAATAAAAAATTGTAATAGTATTGCAGTGAATAGCGTCTGCTCTAAAAACCAATTAGAAACTAGGATTGGCACAGCCGATTTGTCTTACCTTTGGGATCTATTGGCTTTGCCATTGTGTTTTAGCCATGCTGTACAGCACACCCAGTACTGTACAACATGACTAAAGAATAAGAATTAAAAAAAACTTTTGATGTGGACAGCTGATTCTTTTTGTAGCTGTGTGCACCACGCGCCTGTCAAATTACGTGGGGGCGTCTTGTTTTTATTCTTAGTTGCCAATAAGAGTTGGCTCGGAACCTAAAAAGAAAAAACAATGCTGGGGAGAGGTGCATAAGCAAAACTGGGAACACAGGTGGGCAAGCAAAACAAGGTATGGAAGAGGGAAAGCAACATGGAAGCAACACAGTACGTAAACGGAGATGGAAACAACATGGGTGGGGTCAGAGAATCCCCCAACGAGACAGAGTAACACAGAGATGAGGGTCACAGAGGCACACGGTGAAACAGAGCAACATGGAGCACTGGGAGATGAGGGTGGGGAGCACAGATGCACATGGCGAGACAGAACCACATGATGACCATGGGAACATGGCAGAGTATCACACGGTGAGACCACACGGTGAGACAGGACAGAGAAGCACACAGTGAGACAGAGCAATACGGAGATGGTGGGGCAGAGCAGCATACATGGAAGACAGCTGGAAAACACATGCAGTGTCGTAGAATGCTTAACTAAAAAGATATAAATAGCACCAAAAAGGAGCAGTGTAACTCGCAGTACACAGCACACAGTAATGCCTCTATGCTCCAGAGGAGGGACAAACTCATGATGGGGAAGTAAAGCTCACACAAGCAATTATATAAGAAGTAAACAAATGAGTGACAGTGAGGCCAACTAATGATGAGCAATGGGGGCCTCTGAGCCCTTGTAAGCTAACAATATGTCTTGCAGCAGACAGTGCATGCACTGTTTTAGGCAAGACCTAAAAATGTATTTAAGTGTGAGGTATGGTGTGTTCTGAACACACAGGCAAAAATGTCTATAACTAACGTTCACAGGTGAAAGCAACCATCACCACAATTTCTCATTCAGCACATCTATATTAGCAAAGAACACAACCGGATTCCAACTACACATACTTGCCATGATTGGCAACACCATCAGGACCTGACCAACACAATGCTACAAAACTCCGGGTAACCCATTGAAGACCGCGTTCACTTTGAAAAGAAAAAAGCAAACTGGGAAAATGACCATCGCTGTGTGGAACACACCACTACACCGTGCAATGGGCACCTCTCACAGTGAAACAACTCTTTAATCAATAGCTCAGGCATAGTTCTTCTGTTGGTGGGCTAAGCCTGTAAGATCTATATAAGTTGGGGGATTGCTTTACTGTCAGGTGCTTCAGCCTGTAGGATCTTTATAAGAGGAAGAATAGTTCTGCTTTCATAAAACAGAGCCTGCAAGATGTGTATTCCAATGGAAGGTTTTGCAGTTCGAAACAGGAGTCTGACTGACATTGGTGTGACAATTGATAGCTGTTCTAACTGTGGCATGTATATGTAGGTAAAGTGTAAGCTGTGGGGTAGATTTGCTGTCATATTCCAGAGCCTGCAAGATTTGCTTAGCGAGGGGGAAAGTAGTGCAATTTAATGGCTTGAACTATAAGATAAATGGAACATTCGGGTTAGCTATGCAGCTCAGCATATGTGCCTGTGAGACCTGTTTAATATGTTTGACTCGGACCCAAAACCTTGGTAGTCTTGAAGAACACGGAGTCCTGAGACTTTAAGAGCTCTGTAACCTGAGGAACTATTTTATGAACCCAATAGATATGTATTGCATTTAAGAAAGCTTTCCTACATGAATCTTTAACCTGCTTTAAATTCAATGTAATCCAAGGAATCTGTGAGACTTGTGTATCCCAAGTCACAGCTCGATTTTCAAAAAGTATTTAGCTGCGACTTTGTTGCATTTATTTAGGTAAAATATATCTCTTTAAATACAACTAATATCTTGCTGAAATAAAAGAAGAATACCTAATTGTTAGCTGTAGGAAGTTGTGTTTTTGCTTGGGGGTGGGGGGTGTAGTAAATACCCTTCTCACGCAAAAGCCACGATCCCTCTAAGGGTGAACCACAGAAGTCACAACATTAACCTGTGGTTGACCTTCTGGTAGTTTGGTAGAAAAGCAGTCAGGCTTAATTTAGATGTGCTTTGTTGAATACTTATACAGCACTCAAACAATAATAAAATGAAAACATAACACAAGAAAGTTCCTACACCAATTTAGACAAATTGGGTAAAATGTAATAAATTTGAGACCAAATGACAAAACTTCCATTAGTAAAACCAGAAATTTGCAATTTCAAAGATTTAGGTGAGTATAGTGTCTAAAAGCACAAAGAGCCACTCATGATCATCTGCTCATGCTAGGCCAGAGGAAAGTCACAAGTTCAGTCTGACCGTGATGGAGCATGGGCTGTATACAGAGGCAAGGTTAATCCCACTGAAAGTTGTTTTCTCAAAGTCCGGTGCGAAAAGTCAATTTCCCAGTGGAGGAGGCCGCAAGGAAAGTGTTGTGGATGGTCGTTGTTGTAGTGCAAAGAGTAGGTCTGATGTTGTGTGCGGTTGCTGCTGTAGTGCAAAGATTGTCTGTCATGGCAGTAGCACAAAGTGCAGATCTTGTGTTGCCAGTCATTGCTGGTGGCTGCTGTGGCATTAAGAATCCGGTTCCCCGGAGATTTGCTTTGACAGTGGTTGCAGGTGACAAGATCTTGGTGAAAGTGGGCCTGTTCACTGTCAGAACTTCAGGATTTCTACCTTTCTTCACAGGAGGAACTCCACTAATGCCTGCCAAGGGGTCCAGTATTGGGGAAACCACCTTTTGGGGATCAGGAACTCACTTCAGCAGGGCTCGGGCAGATCCATTGCAGCAGTTCAACTGGGCAGTTGCAGGGAGGCCTCTGGAGCTTGTGTCCCTGTAGCTCAAAACCGGTCATCAGCCATCTTATTCTTGGAGTCACTTTGGTAGTCCTGGGATGATCAAGCAGCGAGGTAGGCCTCAAGCAGCAGGATAGCCCTCTGGGGTACAAAGCAGGCCTCAAGCAGCAGGGTAGTCCTCTGAGGTACACACATACCTCAAGCAGCAGGGCAGTCCTCTGAGGTACAAAGCAGGCCTCAAATAGCAAGGCAGTCCCCTCTAGGTTACAAACCTACCTCAAGCAGCAGGACAGTCCCTCTAAAGTACAAGGCAGTCCTTCTGGGGGTACGCCGCAGGTCCAGGAGTGAAATGAGCTGATATGAGGGTCCAATATTTATAACTGGTGCCAGCCTTTGCAGTGGGAGAAACTTCTAAACGTCCCCCACATCTGGTACTGAATTTTCTTTCTCCCCCTCCATGCTCGGGTTCCAAGGGGTCTAAGGTGACAATGGACTGGTGTCAAGTTCTTTGTGAGTGTGCTGAGTCAGCCTCTTTGAAATGTAAGTGGGGCAGGGACCAGCTCCGCTCCTCCCATCCTGCCAACTTCTAGTCCCCCTTTGTCTCACAGTTTGGGAGAAATACACAAAGGCCAGCTGCCAACTACACCTAGCCATGTGACCCAGGACACAGGCTGTAGGCACCAAATGATTTGGACAAGAAAATGCCAACTTTCTAAAGTGATATTTTCAGAATAGTGACTTAAAATCTAATTTTACCATTAAAGAGAGTTTAAATTACAATTCATTTGAGTGTAAATATGACATTCTTACCTTTTCCCAATCAAACGTCATCACTAAATGTAATAAGGTAACCCAATGTTATCCTATAGGAAAAGGTGGCTTCACAGTCGTGAAAAATGACAGTTTTTTTCACTACCAGGATTTGTAAAATTTTAAATGTACATGTCCAACTTTTTAAATACACTGCACCCTGTCATATGGGCGATTTAGGGTAGGGCCTACCAAAGGGGTGACTTGTATGGATTAAAAGGGAAGGTTTAAACTCGGCAAAAGATTTATTATGCCAAGTTGAATTGGCTGTTTAAAACGGCATACCAGATGCAAGGGCAGGCCTGAGACCTGTTTTGAAGGACTACTTGTGTGGGTGGCATGGGAAGTGCTGCAGGCCCACTAGTAGCATTTAAGTTATTGGACCTTGGAACATGTACCACTTTACTAGGGACATATAAATAAATTAAATGTGCCAATTGGGTGTAGACCAATCTTGCCATGATTAGCACTGGTTAGCAGTGGTAAACTGAACAGAGTCCTAAAACAAAATTTCAGCAACAGAAGGGGAGTAGGCAAAATGTTGGAGGAAGACTACCCTAAGGGCTGTCAGGACTAACATTTGCTTTTATAGTTTATTTCAATGTACATGCTGGACATAAGCAATATTTCATTCTTTCTCTCTCGGCCTGTTAAGCTATAATTGTAGAACATTTCAATGTTTGCAAATTTGTAGTCCCTTTTCCTAATTGAGAATCTGCATGTGCAGAGGTATACATATATCGATGTATGTATACATCATGTGAGAAATTGGGTTTTCGGGTGGGGGGGGAACCCTATTCAAGCAGCAACCACAATCCTTGTCAGGTTGAGGCACAAGCAATCCCCAAATTAACCTATGCTCAACTCTCTGGTCGCTTGGCACAGAGCACTCGGGCTTAACTTAGAGGCAATGTGTAAAGTATTTATGCAGCGCTTCAAACAGTAATAAAATGAAAACACAACACAAGAAAAATCCCCCAATTTAGAAAAATAGATAATTTAATAAATCCAGACCAAAATGGCAATAAGCCAATCCGTAGAACAGGAGATAAGCAATTTTAAAGATTTCAGTGAAAATGGCACCAAAAAGCCCAAAGCGCCACTCACAGCCATCTGGTCGTGAAAGACCAGGAGAAGGCCACAAATTCAGGCCGATCGCAAAGGAGCACTTGTCGTATACAGGGATCATGTTAGACCCGCTGAAAAGTTACCTTCCCAGTCCAGTGCAAAGAGCCTTGTTTGTGGTGGAGGGGGGCATGATGAGTAGGGAAGCGACATGGATGGTCTTTGATGTAGCGTGAAGAGCAGGTCTGGCTTCAGACGTCCATCACTGTAGTACAAACATCCTGTTGTCATCTCAGTCATGTAGGAGCATCACAGTGGCACTCCCCACGAGTATTCGATGCTGTAACGCAAAGGATCAGGTTGACAGAACTTGGCGTTAGTGGAAAGTGCAAGCGACAAGGTTTTGGCACAAACTGTCCTGTTCGCGCTCTCGAAGAACCCAAAAAAGTTCAATTCAGCCCAACTGATGCCACACCCAGGGTCCAAGATCTGAGGGGCCCCACTTGAGGGTCAGGGGCTTGCTCCAGCTGGATATGGTTGCTGGTCTAGGTGGTTTGGATTCTTTTATGTCTGAGGCTTAGATCAGGAGGCCCTTGGAGTCACTGGGAGTCCTGTGTTCAAGTGCAGGTCCAATCCCTCTGACTCAGGCAGGATGGCAGCAGGGCAGCTATTGAGCAAGGCAGTAGCCCAGCAGGGCAGCAATCCAGCAGAGTGGCAGTCCTTTCAGCAGCACAGCAGTCGGCCTTCCTGGCAGAGTCTCCACAGGTCCAGAAGTGTACTGAAGTGTTGGTGTCTGAGGTCCAATATTTATAGTAGGGGCCTCCTTTAAAGTGGGAGAGTCCTCAAAAGGTTTTCCTTTGAAGTGCACAGGTTTCCTGCCTCCCCTGCCCTGTCTCCAGATTAACAAGGGGTATGCAGCCCTTTGTGTGGAGGCAGGACACAGCCTCTTCAAGTGTAAGTAGGGCTGTGTCTAGCTCCGCCTCCCTGCTCTCTATTGTGTGTGTGTGACTGTTTAGGAGGAATACTGTCAGCTACACCCCGTCATGTGACCCAAAGACAGACTGCAGGCACTAAATGGCTAAGGCAAGAAAGTGATAGCTTTCTGAAAGTGGCATTTTCAAAATTATAATTTAAATACTGACTTAACTATTAGAGGGAGTTTTATATTACAATTCCAAAGAAAATAAACATGCACTAGTTACAAGTTCCTAATTGGAAGTTGTAGCTTATTAAATGTAATAAGGTAACTCCAAAGTTATCCTATGGGAGATGCTGGCCTTGAAGTAGTGAAAAACAATTGTAAGCGTTTTTCACTACCAGAACATGGAAAATTTAAAAGTATATGTCCTACTTTTTAGATGCACTGCACCTTGCCCTCTGGGCTGTCCAGGGCCGTCCCTAGGGGTGAATTAAATGTATTAAAAAAAAGTTTGAGCCTAGCAAAAGGTTTGTTTTGCCAGGTCGAAATGGTAGTTTAAAACTGCTCACACAGGCTGCAGTGGTAGACCTGAGACATGCTTAAAGGGCTACCTAAGTGGGTTGCACAATCTGTGGTGCAGACACACTAGTAGCATTTCCTTTACTGGCCCTGGGCACCGGTAGTGCCACTTTACTAGGGAGTTGCAAGTAAATTACGTATGCCCAATTACGCTTCATCCTGGAGTGGAATCGCCCCCTCTCAGAGAAGCACTGGTTGTTTATGGACCAAACTATCGCGGGGGCGAATATCTGGCAAGAGATTTGGCTTCTGCGTAGGCACAGGGCATGGGAGCTTTATTCCTCCCTGTTCACGGCGACTACCTTAAGTCTGGGATGCAATGGCGATCCGTCACGGTTTCACTTCATTCCCCTCCCCGTTGGTGGACAACCCTGACTTTCCGCCTGGGTGTAAATCGGAACCTTTTCAGCGGTGGCGGGAGAAGGGCTGCAAAAGGGTAGGCTCCCTATTTGATCAGGACACGATTATTCCCTTCGATCAGCTTCAGGAAGACTACGCAATACCTGCCTCCGACCAATACACCTATAACCAAGCACGTCACTGGGTAACCTCCCCGGAGAAGAGACCAGGAGCCTCTCGCCAATTAACACAGTTTGATAAGTGGCTCATTACTAAAAAAGAAAACAAACGCCTCATATCAGAACTCTACGCTTTTCTCTCAGCGGACACCACTCCTATGAAATCCAAGGGGCAGCTAAGGTGGGAGGAGGAAATAGGCAGAACCTTCACAAAGAGTGGCAGGTAATCCACTTTAGAACCCACCATATAGCACAAGACATCCCGGGTACGGAAGCAGCGTACAAGGTAGCATCATACTGGAATTTAACACCGGCCGGACTGAACCGCTGGAACAAAGACCGCCCGGCCTCTTGCTGGCATGGCTGCGGACAGACAGGCTCTTTAGTGCATTTACTATGGCATTGCCCCAAACTGGTTAGATACTGGGACCTGATACTCCAGGACATAAATGAAGCCTTTAACATGGATATCCCGTGTTTCCCAGTCTATATCCTGCTGGGTCTCCCTAACCATCTGACATTTCCCTTGCGCTCTCTTAGAGGGAGGCAGATAGCCTTAGCCCTTAATGCTGCAAGATTAGAGCTACTTGCCCACTGGGGTGGTCCCAGACCATACAGCATGGTTAAAAAGGCTGTGGGCTGTGTTGGGAATGGAGCGCCTATCTATGTTGGCAGAAAACAAAGCTGAAACATACATGGAACTGTGGGCTCCATTTATCACGGTCCTAAGCAAAGAATTTAGGGAGATAACTTGCCCCAAACTTCTACAAATTCTGCGCCTCACGTCTACCACTCAAAACACTGATACGTAAAAAAGCTGATTAAGCACACACTAGTGATATATGCACTAGACGCAACTCGGGGGCAACTCGGGGTGCAGAGGAGATGGGGGGGGGGGGTTTATCTCTTGTTTGATTTGGGGGCCTTTGCTTCCGTTTATATGCCCATCCCTATGTTGTTCTTTATTCCCCTTACGCTTCACAGGGCGTGGCTTAAATAGTCTGCTTTACATTTGCATGTTATTTGATATGCAGTCTATTGTCATTCTAAACTTCCGCTGCCAGCCTCCGGGTTGTAGGCGCCTAACTGTGTCTTTCGCATAAGCATTTAATACCCGTTGCCGGCCAGTGGTTGTAGGCATATACGATGTCATGTTGATGTGTAAATGAATAAAAATAATTATTCCATAGATTACATATGCCAATTGGGTATAAGCCAATTCTACCATATTTTTAAGGAGAGAGCACAAGCATTTTAGGACTGGTTAGAAGTGGTAAAGTTCACAGAGTCCTGAGGCCAGCAAAACGAAGTTAGCAAAACAGGAGGTTTGAAGGCAAAAGGGTAGGGGGAAAACCACATTAGGGATGCCAGGACAAATGGGTCCCCCTCCCCCCCCCCGCCTCCCAAGCTGGAAGTGGGGAGAACTACCCAACCCCTTGGGAGTTCTCTTCACTAAGGCGGAAAAACCCGGCAAGAACATCCGCATTGGTGTGGTCTGTTCCAGGATGATCCACCCAAAGTCCATTCTCTGTTGAGAGATGGACCACCTCAACAGTTTGGAATCCTCACCCCTTCTCCACATTAGCCCTCTGAGGGGTCTGTGTTCCGTCTGAACCTGATAGTGAGCACCAAAAAGGATGGTCTCAATTTCTTCAGTGCCCAGATCACTGCACAGGCTTCCCTTTCTATTGCACTCCATCTCTGTTGTTCCCTGAGAAGTAACCTCCTGCTAATAAAGGCTACACATTGATCCAGGCTCTGTGTTTTTTCAGCTGTGAGAGCTCAGCCCCTATTGCATGCTCTGAGGTGCCTGTCTGCACAATGAATCATCTAGAGAAGTCAGGGGCCTGAAACACAGGTGCTGTGCACATGACCTCCTTACTGGTATCAAAAGTGTTCTGGCATACCTTATTTCAGATCATCCTGTCTGGGCTGCCTTTTAGAAGTCAGCTCTGTCAAAGGAGCAACAATGGTGCCAACCCTATGAATCTCCTGTAGTATCCAGGGAGGCCTCAGAAGGCTCTTACCTCCGTCTGGGTCTTGGTGGAGGGCAGGGCCTTCTTCCAGTCTCCAGGTCCTCCCAGCTACCCACTCGGGCGGCCATGGACAGTCTGGTCAGGCACACTCACTCAGGGAACCCGAGCATCTCCAGGTGTGACCCAAGCTCTACCTCTTTCCAGAGAGTATGCTCTTGGTCATTGCCAAACAGACAATCCACAGGCATGAATTGACTCCCAGCTATCCTTAAGAAACCTGAGACTCCCACCCCCGCTAAAAGGGAACCAAAGTCATTGGCTAGTGACTCTCATGGTTGTCGCCTGCAATAACCTGGTGGAATGCATTAGGGACTACCTGCTCTGAGGTCACCAGATGACATCGGACAGTAATCATAATGGCTCCAGTGTCTTTCAGAGCCTCCACTCTGTCCATTGATGGAGACCCACTTCCTGTATTTCTTGATATTACTAGGAATGTGAGCCCGTGGCACCATATCTCTGTCAGCCAGGAACACTAGGGCAACCTAAATACTATCCCCCCACACTATCTGGGGGCAATCTCCTCCCCAAGCACTACACAAGCCATCCCTGATGTCTGCCACCAGTGGCCGGCTGTGCGCACTTGGGACCAGTGGCAGCTCCTCTGCAATGGCAGAGGAGCGTTGCCCCACTGCCTAGCTCAGAGCCAGCAAATGTAAAATAGAACGATGTTCTTGCATTGTTTTATTTTACAATTGCCAGATGTTAGCCAGCGGTGTTGGGAGGGGCAGGGCTGAGGCATGGAAGGGGGAGGAGGAGTGCGATGTGCACTCCACTACCTAAGTGCGCATGTGTGTTTTGGTCGGCCCTCTGAGGCATTGAGCAGCCGGGCTGGAGAAACCCCACAGACTCCCTGGTCTGAGCAGGGTGTCTTTCCTGCCTGCTCAGACCAATCCCCGCACTGCTCTGCAGCACGGGGATTGGATGGGAGTCAGTCTCAGGGGCTACTGGGACCTCACCCAGGAAGAGGAGGAAAAGCAGCGCGATGCTGGACTCGGCCGGTGGCTAAAGGTAAGTTTTATTTTTATTTTATATTGTATTTCCACAACCCATGCGCTAAGCCTCCTGCCTCACCACCCTATGCTTATGGCGGCTGCCACTGCTTTGGACACTTGTCATCCCTCTTGTACTGCCCAACCTGTTGCCACTCATAGCACTTGGGGGGGGGAGGGCTTCCTGAGAACTTCTTTTCAGAAAACGTTTCTTTTCTGTTTCAATCAATCGGGGAATTGTAAGCACGCTACTCACCCATGAGAGTCTCAAGGCGCTGAGGGGGGGGGGGGGAGGACCGCAGATCTGTTTAGCCGAAGAGCCAGGTCTTGAGGGTCTTCCTGAAGGTGTTCAGGGAGGGGGCGCATCTGATGTCTGCCGGTAGCTCATTCCAGGTCTTGGCTGCAATGTGAGAGAAGGATCTTCTGCCTGCTCTGGATGAGCGGCGTTTCGGCCAGTGCGAGGTTGGAAGATCGGAGGTTTCTTTTGGGTACGTGGAAGTTGATTCTGTCGTTGAGGTTTTTGGGTCCGTTGTTGTGTAGGCATTTGTAGGCATGAGTGAGGATTTTGAAAGTGACTCTTTTCTCCACGGGAGCCAGTGGAGACTTCGTCGGTGTTGGCTGATGTGTTCGTGTCGGGGATGCCGAGGACGAGTCTGGCGGCGGTGTTCTGTATTGTCTGGAGTTTGCGGAGTAGGGACTTGTTGATGCCAGCGTAGAGTGCATTTCCATAGTCCAGTCTGCTGGTGATGAGTGCGTGGGTGACTGTCTTCCTGGACTCCGGGGGGATCCACTTGAAGGTCTTGCGGAGGATGCGGAGGGTGTTGAAGCAGCTGGAAGTGACGGCGTTGACCTGTCGGTTCATGGTGAGTGATGAGTCGAGTACGATGCCGAGGTTCTTGGCGTGGTCTGAGGGGGGTAGGTGGGCTTCCGAGGGCAGTCGGCCACCAGGTGCTGTCCCATGCAGAAGGGGTGGTACCGAGGACGAGGACTTCTGTCTTGGCGTTGAGCTTCAGGCAGCTGTTGGTCATCCAGACTGCGACGTCTTGCATTCCTTTCTGGAAGTTGAGTTTGGCAGTGGTGGGGTCTTTGCTGAGGGAGAGGATGAGCTGGGTGTCGTCGGCGTAGGATACGATGTTGAGGCCGTGTTGTCTGACGATGGCTGCGAGGGGGGCCATGTAGATGCTGAAGAGGGTGGGGCTCAGTGATGAACCCTGTGGGACTCCGCAGGTGATTTTTGTGGGGTCGGAGAGGAAGGGTGGGAGTCTGATCCTTTGGCTTCTTCCGGTGAGGAATGATCAGATCCAGTCCAGGGCTGTTCCTTGTATGCCTGCGTTGTGTAGTCTGGCGACTAGTGTGCGGTGGGAGACTGTGTCAAAGGCCGCTGATAGGTCTATTAGGATGAGGGCTGCGGAGTGGCCTTGGTCCAGGAGGGTGTGGATGTCGTCTGTGGCGGCGAGTAGGGCGGTCTCTGTGCTGTGGTTGCTTTGGAATCCGGATTGGGACGGGTCGAGGACGGCGTTCTCTTCAATGAATCGTGTCAGTTTCCTGTTGACTGTTTTCTCTGCAACTTTGGCTGTGAAGGGGAGGAGCGAGATGGGCCGATAGTTCTTGAGGTCGGTGGGGTCAGCTGTGGGCTTCTTGAGCAGGGGTCTGACTTCTGCGCACTTCCAGTCGTCTGGGAAGGTGCCTGTTTTGAAGGTGGTGTTGATGGTGCGTTGTAGTTCGGGTGCGATGGCGGCCGCAGCTCTGTGGTAGATGTGAGGGGGGCAGGGGTCAGTGGGGGCCCCAGAGTGGATGCTTTTCATGGTCGAGGCGGTGTCTTCGGCCGTGATCGGTTAGAGATGGTGGGCTGGCTGGTGTTTCTGGGGGGCGGGGGCCGTCTGTGGTGCCTGGTGGATGGTCGATGAAGTTGTCGTAGAGGTTTTTGATCTTGAGGTGGAAATAGGTTCCAAGCTTGTCGCAGCAGTCTTGGGATGGGGTGATGTCTGTGGCTTCGCTGCGTGGGTTGATGAATTCCTGAATGACACTGAAAAGTTCCTTGGAGTTGGAGTTGACCAGGATTTTGTTGTGGATGAAGTTCCTCTTGGTGGCTCTGATCTGGTTGTGGTAGTCCGTCATGGCGTTCTTGTAGGTGGTGTGGTTTTCGGTTGTCTTGGTGTTTCTCCAGTTCTTCTGCAGGTGTGTCTGGCTTTTTGGAGAGCGGTGGTGAACCTGGCGGCTTTCCTGGGGCATTGTCTGTCGGGGTTGCGTAGCGGGGCAAGCTCGTCTGCTCAGTTGAAGATTCAGGTGTGGAGTTCTCTGGCTGCATCGGGTGCCCAGGTGTGGTTGTCTCGGGTGAGGGTGGAGTTAAGTTGCTCGTCGGTAACCTTGCTCCAGTTCCTTCGAGGTGGGCGTGGGGCTGGTTTGGGTGCCTTGAGTTAGTTGATGGCGAAGTGTACGCAGTGGTGGTCGGTCCATGGTGGCTGCGTTGTGTGGCTGAATTGGATGCTGTTTCCTCCCGCGAAGATTGGGTCGACGGTGTGTCCTGCTCTGTGGGTCGGTGTGTTGACGAGTTGTTTAAGTCCGATGCTGGCGAGGTTGTCGCGAAGGATAGTGGAGTTGGGGTCGCTGGGGTTGTCGAGGTGGAAGTTCAGGTCTCCAATGAGTATGTAGTTTGCTGAGGCGATGGCGTGGGGTGCGATGAAGTCGGTGATGGTGGTGGCGAATGAAATGAAATGAAATGAAAATCGATATTTGTAAAGCGCTAACTTTCACTCCGAAGGGAGCATCCTGGCGCTGATACTGAGGTGATATAGCACTCTAAGGCTCTTAGATGAGAGAGAGGCAGAGTTCGTGTTCGGGGGCCGGGGGGTCTGTAGCTGAGGGTTCCTCGGAGTGTGGCTTTGGGGGTGGTCTGGATCTGGAAGTGCAGGTGTTCGGCGGAGGGGAAGTTTCCCTGGAGGTGGTGAGGCAGGGTGTGCTCTTGTGGGCGATGGCGAGGCCCCCTCCTGGGTGGTTGGGGCGGTCTTTCCTCTGGATCTTGTATCCATCTGGACTGGCGGTGCTGATTTCGGGGGCGGAGGATGCGTTGGTCCAGGTCTCTGTGAAGAAGGCGATGGCGAGCGAGAGTCGAGTAGGTTCCAGATTTCCATGGCGTGTTTGTGTACGGAGCGTACATTGAGGAGGATGCATTTTAGGGTGTCGCCGGTGCTCGCATCGGCGGTGTTGGAGGCCGGGGTGTCGGTGAGGGTCCGACGGCAGTGGAGGCAGGAGAACTGGCCGTGGGTTGTGTTCGGCGAGGCCTGTTGGCATTCTCTAACTCTTCCAGGGTTGAGTGCGAGGAGGGTGGTGGTGTCGTAGCGATGGGTAGTGGGAGGTCCAGGGTTCCTGGTGCTGGCCGCGGTCGGGTTGCGGATGGGCGCAGATGGTCTTGCCGGCGGCGCGACCGCACAGCGGCCGCCATTAAGTAGGGGAGGTGGGAGGGAGGGAGGAGAGGCTGGGAGGCGGGAGCGGGGGAATTCCGGGGGGGAATTCCGGGGGGGGAGGGGCCACAGGGGCAGCAGCGGCAAAAGGCCGAAAGGAACAGGCAGGCACGAGAAAATAAAAACAGTGGTAGAATTAGAGCAAGACACAGATGGGCACAATAACAGTGGCACAACAGGGAAAAATTAAGAGAAAAAAAAAACGGCTGAGAGAGGTTACGGTGGTTGCAGGCAGTCTGGTCCCAGTTGGAGTGGGCAGCAGGCGCAGGAGCGGGCAGCAGCCTCGAACCTCCCAAGGAGGAGGTCGGGGTCTGGAGGCAAGAGACTGCACAACGGAGCCGCGGGGAGAGAGTGGACCTAGACCAGCCAGGGATTGGAAGGCCTGACCCTTAGAAATTGGTTGGGGACCTTTAGAGAACTCTTTGCTTTTGTTTGCCTCCCCCTACTTCTGGTGAGGACGCTGTCCAATCTTGTGGAGATTGGGCCCCCCCCCAGATGCCTTCTTGGGGACCCTGGCGCTGAGCCAGCGGTCTGCCTCCTTAGCAAGCTCCTTAGGGGTCAGTGAGATTGCTATCAATCAAGAGTTGCCACAGTTCTGAAAAACAATTACTGAGAATGTGCTCTCTACCAAACGGATCATACAGCCCTTTGTAATCATTCACCTCACTGCCTTCCACCCAACCATCCAGTGCCTTGTAAAAGGAATGCACAAAATCCCCCAGAATTGTTGGGGCAGCTTCTGGCTGTCCCTAAACTTCTGCCTATACTTTTCAGGGTTAAGGCCATATTTCCTGACCAGGGCTTCCTTCTCGGGGGGGGGGAAGGGGAATACCTCATCCTGTCCCCTCTTCTCTAGAGCCAGTAGGGTGTCCCTCCCCTCACTAGAGATATGCTTCCAGAGACTAGCCCCGGATCCTCGTCCGGGATCCTATGCATCTGTAAAGCTACCTCATAAGCAGGGACACTGGAATTATGCAGCAGGGTAGCACCAAATTATGCAGCAGGGGAGCACCAAATTATGCAGCAGTGTTGACTAAATTAGGTGGTAACAAAAGGCAAATTATGCAGCATAATGCAGCACATTTTTTGTTACTTTTACTTAATTATTTCTTAATTTTTACACATGGTAATGCTGTCTGTGCAAATATTTTACTTCATTAATAACAGTTTAACAATCAAATAGAGAAAAAAGCAGCCAAAAGGTGGCCAGGTTATCTTTTCAAAGGTCCTTCCACTTCGCACGACCCAACGTCACCACATTTTTAGTAACTTTACATCAGTTTGTGCTAGAAACCAACTTGTTTTGTTAAAATTTGCATATTATGCAGCAAATGATGGATTGTGTGGCAAATGAAGCAAATCTATAATTATGTGAAGAAAACCATGGCAGAGGAATTGCATAATTCCATTGGCCTTGCTCATAAGCTTCAAGCCACTTGTCAATGTCGTCCCGCACAACAAAGTCAGGCACTGCGCCCTTAGGTATGTGGACCCTCTTGTCTCCAGAGGGCACTGTATGCTCGCTGCCACCATTATTGCTGGACCCTGCCTGCCTGTCTGGTCTTGACAGGGGCGTACCTTCAAGGGGGGGATGTTTGGGGTTTTACACCCAGCTAATAAATGTGTTATGTGGTAAATAGTTGGGTACAGATGCTTTCAGTCAGGTATGACGAGGTGTCTGTCGGATTTCACCTAGGGATTTTGCATGCAGACACAGACTATCACACGTGCACACTCGTCTCTGTTTTGAAGTTCGTAAAAAATGTTAGTGGTATTTAAACAAAATATTCAGTAAAATAACCAACAATCCACACTGCTCTCCCTTTCCACTGCTCCTTAAGCCACCTTATGTCCTGCTTCTCAGATAATGTATGTTAACAAGATATGACTGCGTGTTTGTTGGGAAATCTGAAGCTCACTCCACCCCCCCTAATCTCACTGACCAAGCTACGCCCCTGGTTGTAGAGGATCCATACTGCTTTGTGTGCATCGGAAAAGATGCCTAGCATAATGCCCCTGATGCCTTGAACATTATAATGTGGTTAAAGAGGTTATACCGTGCAGTGTCGGCATAGAGACATCTAAACCATCCAATGTGTATATATTTACTTCAGAAGTACTGAAGAGCACCGTATTTTTGCAGTGTCCAACATTGTAAATTGCAGCTCATTGGTAATGTGTACTTTCAATTTAATGCATTTTCTGTTTTAAGAACATGTTACGTAGGCACTGAGAACAAATAGGAGTTTCAAAATCTGGTCTTTTTGCTTTAGCAACTTCGAAGCCAGGAATTCTTGGTCTCATTGCATTTGTTTTGTGCACTATCCATTTTTAGGCATGGCTGTTGTGATGCAGGCAATGTGGCTGGATAGTCTTGGGATTTAATTCAGAGATCGCTGTGATGGAAGATGCACACGCCTGCTATCCCATTTCAGATGCATTAACTGCTAATAGCAGTCATAAATCTGTGCCACTGCGATTCTAAGGGACACAAACTTAAGATCTACTTCTGAGAGCCTTCTTAACCAGTGGCGGCTGCCATGCTCTGAGGGAAGTGGTGTGCGATGCGATGTCATCTTCACTCTGGTGTCATCCAGTAGGCAGGCAGGCTCCAACGCGGAACCAGGAAACCGCAATAACCAATCCTGGCACTGCCCTCACATCATGAAGCAGCACCAGGATTGGCTGGAGCGGCCCCTCTCAGCGCTTCTAAGAGCACTGGAGGCATGCGCTTTCTCTAACCCAGCTGACTTATGACAGCTAGGTTAGATAACTCTAAAGTGTGCATGTCTGGCTGGCTAGCCAAACAGACACATGCATTTTAAAGCGCACAGCTCCCTGCTGCTGCCACTCGGCAGTGCTGGCCCTGCAGTTCAGGACAGGTCGGTCACTGAAAAATAAAACCGTAATAAATTAACTTTATTACCGGTTTATTTCTCAGCTCTGGAGCTTGTGGGGCGAAGCTCCTCCGCTCAAATGGAGGTGCTGCCCCTGTTCCTAACTAAATAGCACGTCAGGCTGTGCATATTGAGTTTTTCCTCACAGTGGATGCATAATGCCATCAACTCAGTAGATAGAACCGTGAAGCTCCCTATACTGGGCTGCATGGGGCATTGGTATGCAAAAACAGCAGAGGGGGTTAATTAAAGTCGATAGGTCATATTTTTGTGAATGTATGATGATGACATGATTCAGCCAAAACAATAGTTGATGGTACTAGTTTACAATCCTTGCATGACGAGATGTTAAGAAATGCAGCCAAGGAAGCTTTTGAGCTGTGTCCCGGCCAATGCAGACTGAAAATAGAGCTAGTACATTGGAGCTGAGGACAGTCGGCAGGCTTTTAGCTCTTATATAGGCTTGTTGGATGGACATAGCGAAACCAGAACTGGAAATCAGAGGGGAAAAGGAGAGGCTTTGTGTCTCCGATGTTACTGCTCAAGAATGAGCAGACGGTGGAAGCATGTTAGTGTCCTCAAATGCTTGGTTCAACCTACCTTTTGTTTCAGATCTCTCATAGGACGTGCAAGATTCCCATTATATTACATAAGATAGACAGAAGAAGAGCGGATAAGTGCCCTCCGTGAAATCATTAGGTGAACATTAATAACTCCACTGACCATGAATTTAGCCAAAAATGTTTTATTTAAGGAACATGAGTAAATTGTGGCCTTATAATAAGAATACAACTTACTTGTGTTCCTTAAAGAAATTGTATATTTTCAGCTGAATTCTTAGTCAGAGGGGTAGTTATTGTTTGCATACATATAATATTGGGACACAATACCCCCGGTCTCCTTAAACTGACACAGCCCCAGCAAGTGCCAATACTCTATGAAACCAGTGGCATACGTCCCTTATTCATCCGTTATGTGAATGTGCCAGAGTAGGGAACCTTTGCAGAAGAGTGGCTATTAGAATATAGGACCAGATTGTCTCCTTAATCAGCAACATCACAGTGGACAAGCCAGCAACAATGGCCTAGACAGATGCACCACCGCAGACCTATCACCACCAGAACAGTGCATTGCAGCTGGAAAAGTATCACAGAAGAGTAGTCTCCCGCCCTCTCATCCCATCGGCACGAGCACATCAGCAACCATCCGAAAGCCATCAAGAACCTCAACAACTAAATCACTGCATGCACAGACACCCTGGTTTTCCTCTTGCGTAGCCCAACAGCAAGGGCTCTACCACAGACCAGCTGGTACACAGGGAACTCAGGCTGATAAAATGCACTGCACGCAACTGGAGCTCAAATGGAGAACAATTCAAAACACCACAGATAAAGACATCTTCATATCCCCCTTAAGATGCTACCACCAGCAGATATGGAACACTAAGCACACAGCTCTTACAGATTGCATCAATGCCGGCACTAAAAGCAGCAAAGAAATCCTCACCATCATCAAAGATTTCACCATGCCGCCTCCTGCATCTTCACCTCCTCACAAGACCTTTACAACAAGCTTTCGGAATACTTTTGTAACAAAATCGCCTCCATATAAGGCAACTTTGGCCCTCAACCGGACCCAGTCCCCCTGGCAACTCAACCTAACATTATGGCTATAGAATGAACCTTGACCTTGTGACCCAAGGTTGAAATCGCTGCTGTCATGAAGATCATCCACTTGTGGGCCCCATCTGACCCCTGCCCCCACCACATCTTCACCAAGGGACTCCTATCGATCAGTGTAGCAGTAACAGCCATCTTCAGTGCCTCCATCAACTTCGCCATATTCTCAGACACCTGGAAATGTGCCTTCACACCCTTGTTCAAGAAAATATCCACTACTGACCCATCTCCCTTGTACCATACCCAGCAGAGGTCTTAGAAAAACTAATCATCTGACACCTCACCGGCCACCTCCACTACCATCAGCTCTATGATGACATGCACTCCGGGTTCAGGCCCAAATAGAGCACAGAAACCGCACTCATTCAACGTCCACATGATCCTTGATAGAGCAGACACAGCAGCCCTCATTCTCTTGGACCCAGTCGCGGCTGCTACTGAAAGAGGGTAGTTAAAAACATAAACCTCAGTTAACTTTAAAGGCCGCCGTCTCTCCTCCGCTTGGTCTAGCCAGAACAGGAAGCACAAACAGGCTCTCCTTGTGAATCAGAACGCTGCAATGCAGCGTTGTGATTGGTCGGAGCGCTGCGGTTCGGTGCTCCTACAAGCAGTGGGAGCCTGTGCATGTTCCCCACCAGGCTGTGCATTACAGCCTGGTGGGGAACATGCTAAGTGCACATGACGGTTTGGGCGGCCAAACTGTCATTTCCATTTAAGTGCACATATTTCCTCAACCCCCAGCTGGCTGCGATGACAGCCAAGCCTCGCCCCAAAACCTTCTTCAGTGCGGAAAAATAAATAACCTTGTGCTATCATTTTATTTCTCCTTCTTTCCACTGACTGTAGCTTTGGACATGGTCTCACACCCCACCTTCATCAGGTGCTTGCATGAGATTGACATCTAAGGACCAACTCTCTGGTGGATCAGCTTCTTAATGGATAGAACTCAAACTGTCAGTCTGGCTTCTTACTCCTCGGAAGACCTCAAACTCCTTTGTGGAGTGCCCAAAGGTTCATCGCTCAGCCCCATCCTTTTTGGTGCACACATGATCCCTCTGGCCGATGTCATCCATGCACACAATCTCAACATGCTCTCTGATGCCAACGACACGCAACTCATATGCTCCCTCTTAGATAAAACCCCCAGTACAAGAAACCGGTTCACTGCCTGCATGACCGTAGTCACTAACTGGATGAAAGCCAGTTGACACAAGCTCAACATCAACAAGACAGAAGTAGTGATCTTTGGCAAGAACACTCCACCATGGGTCTCCAATTGGTGGCCGGCTGAACTCAGACCCACACCCAGCACTCGCACCACAGAATAATCATTGACCGTAAACGGGACATGATCACACACGTCAATGCCACTCTGCATCCTGCTTCCAGACCCCGAAGATGGTGAGGAAGACCTTCAAATCTCTCCCAAGCCACTATAGAAAAACTGTCACTCACGCCCTTGTCACTAGCAAGTTAGACTACGAGAACACCCTCTACACTGGAATACCAAGCACCTCACTAGAAGACTACAAACCATCCAGACTTCAGCAGCCAAACTCATCCTCAACCGCCCTCACAGAACTCACACTACATCTCGGGGACCTCCACTGACTCCAGAAACACAAATGTACTTTGCAACTCCTCACATACACATTCAAGGCAATACACAACTTCGGACCCACCTACCAGAACAGTTGTTGCCCCTTTCACCAACCACCCAGACACCTCCGCTCCACAGGACTCCTACTCTTACACAACTTGCTAAGGCATCTTCCAGCTTACTAAATACGGGCTTTCATTTTTGTGATGCTTACACTCTTTTAATTCATTTGGATTTCTGAGGGGGGGTAGCAGGTTATGTCTTTTGATCATTTTTTCATTTAATTGCTTCCCACTGTACTAAGACTCTAAGAGTCACAGTACAAAGTTGTTGGACCTGGCCCTGTCTGCAGGGTCACCCAGGTGGTCACCCCCAATCTTTTTGCCTTTTAGCCTCCACTGTTTGCGCAATTTGTTTTTGTTGACCTTAGGGCTCTGTAAACTGTACCACTGCTAACCAGTGCTAAAGTACTTGTGTTCTCTCCCTAAAACATGGTCAATTTGGCTTATGACCAATAGGCATATTTAAGTTACCTGTTATTCCCTTGTAGAGTGGTATACCATATGCCCAGGGCCTGTAAATTGAATGCTAACATTGGGCCTGCAGCACTTATTGTGCCACCCACTTAGGTAGCACTTTAAAACATGTCCGAGGTCTGCCATTTCAACCTGAATGCAGTTTTACACTGTCATATCCATTTGTCTTTAGATCTCCCTTGCCAAGCCTTAAACTTCCCTTTATTACATAGAAGTCACCCTTAAGTCGCCCTGTAGGTTGCCCAAAGGGCAGGGTGCTGTGTAATTAAAAGGTTGGTTATGTACTTTTACATGTCCTGGTAGTGAAAAACTTCTAGATTCATTTTTAACTACTGTGAGGCCTACCCCTCCTATAGGATAACCTTAGAGATGTCTTATTACCTTTACTAAGTTGTAATTTCCAAATGGGAGCTGGTAGCTGTGGGGTATTTGGTGTCTTTGGAATTTTGGTGAAAAGCCCTATCCTAGTTAAGGGTGAAGTCAAGTTTTTTTATCACAATTTCAAAATTCCACTTTTAGAAAGTTGGCTTTTTTCTCCCCTTAGCCCTTCTGCGCCTGTAGCCTGGCCTCTGTCACATGACTGGGTGTAACTGATAGACTCTGAATTTCTCCCAGACAGTCGCACAATAGAGGGATTAAGTGTGCCTGAATGGGCCGTCTGCTCGGAGGATGGGGGTGGGCGAAGCTGAGCACAGCCCCACTTATAGTTCAGTAGCCTGGGCTATGCCTTCACACAAAGGACCTAACAGCCCACATTGTTACTGCAGCCAGCTTAGATCCAGGGCAGGGAAAGCAGAAAATTCCAGGCACTTCAAAGCCACTGTCTAGAAGCTTTTCCCACACTCCAGAGGAAGGGCACCAGGGTATAAATACTGGAACTCGGACACCAACTCTTCAGGACACTTTTAGACCTCTGGATACTCTGCCAGGAAGGACTGCTGTGCTGCTGGGAGGACTGCCACGCTGCTGCACTGCTGTTCTGAAGGACTGCTGCTCTGCTGGATTGCTGCCCTGATTGCCCTGCTACTCTGCCACCTTCTGCCTGGAGTCAAGGACTGGATCTTCAACTGTCCTAGGACCTCCAGAGTGACTCACAGGGGCTAGTTTGCTGGCCTAGTGTTCAGAGCCACAGGGACATAAACGGCTTCCTCCATCTTGAACCCGCACCTGGACTCGGATGGAGAGAGTCTTGACATTCCAAATGGTGCCCCTACAGTCGTGCGCCCTTAGAAGTGGTGCTAAAATTTCCCAGATAGCCAAAGTCCAAAAGTATGGACTTCAAATACTGTTGGCTAAAAACTGCTTCTCCAGCAAAGTTCTTCTCCTCAGCAGCAAATCCTTTTCAGAGGTCCTTTGCCAAAGGGGTATCTGGCCTCATGAAACTGTCTTCGGCTATAGACCACTGCCTCGTCCTGCTGGAGATTTTTGATTTCCATTTCAGAGACTAAGTCCAAATGTAGACATCTTCACAGCGGCTTCGGCTCCCTTCTCGGACACCTCCTGCAGCTGTTGAGCTTGACCTTCTCAGAAAAATGTTCTCAAGCTTTTTTTAAAGTCCAAAGGTAAGCGCTGACTGGGCCAAACCCACTTCTTGTATCCGAACCGCGCTCCATCGCAGTTACCCATATCTTTTTTTTTTTACTTTGACTTGGTCTCGCACGACTACGTGTCTGCGATTGGAACTCTGATCTTTTAGGTACCAGTTTTCACAAAAAATGTACTCTATTTTCTAACTTGTTTTGGGTTTTTTCTCGTGCTATGTTGTTTTCACTTTGTTACTGTTTGTGTGTTGCAAAAATACTTTACACATTGCCTCTAAATTAAGCCTTACGGATTTTTATGCCAAGCTACTCCGGGTTAAGCACAGGTTAATTTAGTGAGTTTTTGTTATTCACCCTGCAAGGGACTGTGGCAGTTGCTTAACCGGGACTCACACCCCACTCAACCAACAAACCAATTTCTAGTAAGAATCTTCTGAAAGCTAACCAATTGCTAGCTAATATATCGTACCAAGTTTGAGTGAGGTACGTGTGCTTTGCTTTACGGACTTTTTAGGATGTTGCAAATATCTGTACGCCTATCGACAGTATTTTACATCAAGCTATTTTATGTACACAAGATAATCTATTTTTTCACTCTTGTAGAGCATTGAGTGCATTTGTGCAGCATTGTGTGCACCACTAGAGTTGCACATTAGCTTTACAAACCTGAATTGTCAAAAACATGAAATAGTAGGAAGCAATCCAGAGCAATTGTGTGTGTCTGAGAGGGCAGGCCCCAACAGATATTGAAATATATATGAGAAATTACAAGCATTTACATATACTGAAGAAATGCAAATTGAACAACCAAGACATAGCTGAATCCTGTTAGATCGGTTGGAGCTTGAATTAACTGATGGATTGGATTCTAAAGTCGAGATACAAGGACTGAATAGGCAGGGCGACCTCCTGGCTTTATCAAAGTTGGTGAGTTCAGTAAACTTGTGGTTGCAGAATAAAGGTGTTAACATAGCTTGCAGTGTGGAGAAATGAGCACAACTGAGGCAGAAAACTCGTCAAATAAAGGAGTTCAGATTTGATTTTGTTTTCCATCGAGATTCGGTGAAGCAATGCAAGGATATTTGGCATACACTACAATGTCTTGTGTTGCAGAAAAAAGGTACGCAGTATCATTCTGCACAATGGAGCTTGAAAATGACATTGAGTCGTAGGTCCACGTAGAGACTGTTAAAATAGAGGAGTCTGAAGATGAAAAGGCATTAACTAATGTGAACTTGTTAGAGAAACACAGGTAGAGTTGGAATTTTTTCACAAGGCAAAGCAAAAACAAAATCCAGGACTGACGGTGTATCTTTACTGAAACACTAAGGCGAGATTGTAGTGAAAAACTTGGGCTTCCATCTAAGGGGTCGATTACGATCTCGTTCGGAAGGGCTCCGAATCGGGTTCAGGTTTGCTGAATCCAATTCGGAACCCTTCTTTCCGACCGAATCGTACCCAGTTCCGAACGACCGATTACGATGCCCGGAAACCATTAGGGTGTCCAAATCGGTTCTGAAAGGCATTCGGACAGGTCGAGCCTTTCGGAGCCGAATCATACAGCTTCTATGGACGCAGTTTCCGAGCGAGCCATTACGATGACCGATTCGGACAACCTTTCCAATTCGGTTTGCCCGAAATGAAACCGCTGTCGGAATCTGTCTTTGGGGGCCCGTAGCAGGACCCCCTTCTCCCAAGGCCCTCCCAATCAGGCCCGGGGAGGTACCCATGGGCCCCCTCTTCCCAACCATGCACAGTGTGGCAGGCACCATGGGGTGCCTGATTTCCCCCAGCCACCCCTTTCTTCAATGGGAGCCTGTGTTCTCGTTCGGAACACAGGCTCCAATTGAAGTCAATGAGAGTCTGACCGAATCGTATCCGGAAGCATCCGGATGCATCCAAATCGCTTGGTCGGACTCCTCCGTTCCGAGTCCTTCAGAAAGCATTCCAGAACCGATTCGGTCGGAATGCTTTCCGGACGAGATCATAATCGGCCCCTAAATATCAGAGGGCCAGGGGAAGTTATGAGTAGGGACATGAAAAAATCCATTTGTTGGGGCTTGGGGACGAGGATTCCATAACGCATGACAAATCTATTGTTCTCCTATTCCAGGTTTTCAGTGAAGACCCTGATTGATCGCTCGTGTTTTGAGACCATTGATGATTCAGCGGCAGAATTTGTCAATTTCGCATCAATTTTGGAACAAATTCTAAGTCATCGTCTCAAAGGTACAGTTTCAATGTTTCAATGTTTCTTTGTGCAGTACAGAAAATGTCCAGTTCCAAATGCAGTGATATACAAAGGTCTCTCTTTAAAGAAAATCTGTTGGTGCAAATGAACTCTCAGGTATTCAGTGAGGAATATACATCTGGGCACAGAAACATATACTGTTGATGCTAAAATGAACTTCGGATTATAATAAGGCTGTCTCCAGCACATGGACATGTTAGAATTTTTTTTAATTACATTTTTGGTTAATAGTTTTTTTCATTGTAGCTGCTGGTGGTGTTCTGTTTAGGATTAGGGCTCCTGGCTTTCTGTTTTTTTGTTTTTGTTGACATTTTCATCTGTATTTATCATTTTATTTGTATTTAATCACTTATTTTTTTCTTTGCGTAAAAATTAAGCTGCAACTAGTATATCTGCATGTTTATTTAACTAATAAAATTGCACTGACACTTGGACAACGGATGGGTTTTAGAGCTAGTAGCCAAAGCTGATTCATCTATAGATGTATATGAAATATTAGCATTGTTAGATATGTTCACACCCACAGCTGTTTAAGATTAAATATTAAACATTATACCTTATTAAAGTCCTCTTCTTGTCAATCTTCCCTGCTGTTGGCGTGGCAGTCTTAATAGACACCATGGAGGATTCTTCTAGAGATTACCCATTCTCCATCTTTTTCTGTATTAACCGTAAATACAGCAACCGATTCTGTCTGTATTTATCCACACATCTGTAAAATCGAGAGACTTGTTTATAATAAATGTCACAGAGAAAATTTGAACAATAATCCTGATCTGTGTAGAAAATTCAATTTGCATATCAGCACTGGTAGCTGATGTCATTATTTTCATTTTAGTGTCAAATTATGTATATTGATTCATCTGGCATTTTAAATTAATCTTAGTTTGTTTAGCCACTCACTGACACAATTGAATGTCTTTGCTTCTTTATCCATTAAAGCACACTGAGGAAGAATTAGACAAGATGTTCTGTTTGGCATGTGTGTGTTGGGCCACTAGATTTAAATGTTAACGCAGAGAATTTCCACTAGGCGCATTTGGTTTGCTATGTTTGGTGTCTCGCCCCTTACCAATTTCATTGTATGTATTAAGAGCTTACATTCCATATTGTTATTATTACTCGCCTTCCATATTTTTTGTACTATGTCATATTTTAACGTATTAGTTCCAACCAAAGCATAAACCTAAAAACCTAATCAGAGCATCAAAATGTACTCACTTTGAAGGTACTTCATCATGCCCAACGTTGGAGAAATTGTTGTTGATTTGCCATGAGTAATAATTTGACGACCGCTCAATTCTAATCGCTTTATTGTAGCATATTTTTTAATGGCGTTTGGATGTTTTAAGTACCCATGAGGAGGTCAATCTGGAAAAAAAGATGGAGTATTAGTTCTTGTATGTTACATTTAATATACAAGACTACCTCCCATTGTTCACTCAATCACCGAGATCCCACATCTTAATGCACTGCAGGAACTTAATTCAAATAGAATTGCTTTGCGATGAAAACATAGACAACAAAATCTGAAATCAGCAATGCATTACTTGGGTATATTGCTTGAGGTTTACTCAAAGAAATCAATAATTTAATTCTTTAAACAGTAAATGCAAGTATGAAAAAAGAGAAATAGGCAACATGGTTTTTAGGTCGAGCCTATCGCATGCGCTGCTCTAGGAGATGACCTTTAGAAATCGGTCTGCACTTTTTCCTCACACTCGTGCTTGTGGTGGCATCCACTTGGCGGGAGCAAGCAGCGGCACGCAGGGACCACCTGTTTGTAATTAGAGTGGCCGCGCGCGCTTGTTCTTCCACTGCCTGACTCACCCTCGCTCTCCCTTGTCTAATTATCTTTCACTTTCGTGCTTTTTCGAGCAGCGGAGCGCGCAGGGGCCATCTTTTATTTTGTAATTAGCTTTCACTTTCGTGCTCGTGCTTTTTCGAGCAGCGGCGCGCGCAGGGGCCATCTGTTCATTCCACCCACCCTTCCAAGTTCTGAACTCCTCCCCCACCATTCTCTAAAAGCGCATTGAAGCCACCACATGACATTATAAGCGCTCTGCAAAATTAATTCAATTAATCCAAGACGATGTTGCGCCTCACCTGCTCTCGCTGGGAGCGTATTCTTTCCATATTCAGACACATGAGGCTGTTCTGCGGACGTGACGTGCATGTGTGTGTCTGGTCTCAGCATAGCGCTACTTCAGCCCAAAGGCTGCAGGGCGCTGAAAAGAGTGATCGAGTGGTCGGCCTGATACGTCGTTGTGACGCACTGTTCTTTAAAGCTGTGTGGCTACAGCTCTTGTGTAAATTGCCGGGGGCAGGGGCAGGCCTGATAGACACGGGGATGCCGTTACGGGTACCCGGTGACCACATCTTGTGAGCAGTAACCGCTTTCAGCTTCATTTCTATGCGTTCCACACATTTATGGCAGCGCACGAGTTATGGCTCTCGAGACCACGCGAGGCAGAGGTCAGCCTGCAATGTAGACGATGGATGCTCGAACACAGCATCTACTTTTGATTATCTGGGAGTGAGATTAACAGCTGATACCCGCCGTGCAAGGCCCAGCCTCTGCAAACCCCATCCAAACAGAGCACTTCCGGCTCTTCAACAGACGACGCATAGGCTGCCTTTTAAAACCGCGAGCCCATTTCAAGGCAAACCACGAGCAAGGGCAATATCCACACTACTGGACCCATCAGGATTACAAGATCGGAATCTGGGTTTCATCCGGAGACTCTACCAGTTGAAAGCAGGTGGACTTTCCAGGTTAAATATAGGATCCAATTAGAAATTAGACATGCGTTGCAGCATTTTTTATGTTGTTTCTTTTATAATACAGTTGTTCAATTCTACATAATATCCTAATTATATATAAGGTAACAAAAATGCTTATAACACAACTTTTTTAATGTACTGTACAGCAGACACACTACGCTACACCATAGCTTAAATACACTGGCAAAGGCAATAGCTCTCGCTAAACACTTATAAGGTCCCAAAGGCGAGACCTATTGGCTATGCCCATGCTTGTTATCTGTAACTTTGGCCTTCAGTTCACAATCTACAGAAGTAAAATATCCACATAATTCTTCAGATCAGAATTAGTGTTTGTAAGATGTCCAAAAATCTAAAATTAACAGAGCTGGCACACGAGCTTGAGCATACCATGATTTTTTAATTCCTTACCAGTTTATAATGAAAAATGCATGGACTGAAAATTGAGTCCGTAGGATGGCTATTCATTTTTTAAACACCTTTAAGAAGCTAAGTTTAGGGATAGCAGATATTTGCATTTTCCTAAGGCGGAGGAGCGTCTCCCCACTGCTTTTCAGCAGTGCAAAAAGGACAAATAAAATGAAAATAACAAGGTGTTATTATCATTTAGTTTTCCATGTGGAAGTGAGTTATGGGGTAGGGCGTGGCGGGGCTTGGCTGTTATCACAGCCAGCAGGGGGAGGAGCGGTTGGTGCACTCAAGTGCGCATGACGGTATGGCCCGCCGTCTTGGGCCGGCCAAACAGTCGTCTGCACTTAGTATGTTCTCCACCCTGCTGCATTGCACAGCCTGGGTGGACAACATGCACAGGCTCCCGCTCAAACCAATCCCAACGCTGCTGTTATGCTGGTGACAGCAGTGTCGTGATTGACATGTGGAGTCTGGGAGCCCGGGTTCTTCCGGTTGACAGAAGAGGACTGAGGAGAGGCAGCAGCGGGCCCAAAGGTAAGTGCCATTTTCATTTTTTTTAAAAAAAAATTTTAACACCCCATCCCCGCCTTACCACTACTGCCCCAGAGCAGCTGCCGCTGAGTACCAGTACCAAGTCACTCTCAGGGTGTTTTTTCAACGTGGTTTTTTTAAGCGTATGGATTTTCATTGGTAGGGTGAAACCGAGAGGAATTCAACATATAGCAAATGTTTTACGATTGTGTTTCTACACTTCTTGGAAAAAAAGGTACCTCATTTGAGAGGCTGGGTCTATGAAGTAGGATAGGCCCAAAAATGCAACCATGTGAAGTAAGGAAATTACATTTAGAAAAGGTGGAAGAGACATCCATACGATGCATCTAAAGTTTTCACATTAAATCATTAAACAACACAGCCCTTGTTGCAGGCAGAGAGTTTACAAGCATAATTCTTAGGTAAAGCACGTCCCTTACTCCATTGAACTCGATACCACATGTGAGAAGAAATCATCAAAATAATACAATACAAATACTTCTGTTTAGATGCAATAGAACCTCAGTTTAGTGTGCAAAACAGCAAATAAAGAGCATTAAAGAGAAGCCATGAGGTACGGAACGTAATATATGGAAAGTAAATCCGAGTAGTGCCATGTAAAACAATCCATAGAAAATAATTTAAACGTTTGTATTCACCTATAACAATGAGCATATAACATAGAGGTAGTAAACATCAACAAAGGCCTAAATGCTACATCAATCGTCAAAAAACTTATGTTACATAGGTCGGTGGGCCTAGTCTATGGGATTTAAAAGGCCAAAAAATGTGCCCAAGCAAAACTAGGAAGCAATGTTTAGAAAATATGTCTGTATTGGTTGTCGTTAGCCTACTGTAAGTAGGCTTGGGCCAGCCGGCATTCAGCGCAACCTATCTGCCTCAGACTTTTATGAAGACTAGAGACCAAGAGTTTCCAAGGTGGTGTGTCTTGTGAGAACCTACCACTTTTTTTTACCCAGCACAGCGTGCAAACATCAAGCTTTGGTCCACTAGCACAAATAGAACCCTGGTCATTTCTAAAAGCTAGAGAAGTCAGGGAATCGAGGATGATGAGGCTTGTATGGAACCTAAAAGTTTTCAAACCCTGTATTCCCCACAAATATACAGTTAGCTTACTGAAAACTCCAGAACGTCTAGCCAGTTTCAAATGTCCTACCACCCTTGTTTGCTGCTTTTCGCCTGATAAAAATGGTAGTGCACTTGTATCTGGCCTGATCTCTATAGGGGAATGGGACAAAGCTGCGACCATGTGAAGTCAGTGTGGTCTTCATATAGCTACTGTTTTGGTCAGTTGTCACATATGAGCTAGACCCAATCACACACATGGGATACCTGTTGAGAGAAAATTAACTTTTTTTCACTGATAGTTTGAGGTTTGCTGGGCATTTTAGATAACAAAAGGTGTTTGGTTTCTCAATACCCATATTACTCTAGATTCCTGAAGTTTTCTGAAATTAAATGCTCATGGTTGGTAGGGTTTCCTAGATGCTGTCAGATCACAGTTCCAATTACCATAACTTTCCTATGGCAAATGAGATGAAATTGGGACTTTTTGAGCATAGTTTTGACTGGGAATTCTGGTAAGAAAATTTTTGTAACCACATAAGCCATGCCACCCAGGATTCCCATGGAAATGCCCTGGGTTGGTAGGCTTCCCTGGGTGCTGGCTGACTCCTGGCCCACATTCTGCAACCTTTTCCCATGGATGAGAGGAAATGGATTTAAGGTAGTTTTGCTGAACAAAATTTCCCCTTCTGCTCCACAGGGAACAGAAAGACTTATGGCCCTGAGGGGGAGAGGCTTGGGGGAGAGGGTGAGATAGTGTGGCTTAATGTCAGAACTGGCCTCCCTCACACCTCACTCACTTATTAGGCATCTATCCTTGGTGGCTACCAGGCTTTCTGTGTGTCTGAGCCCCAGGGTTTGGGCTGTGTAGTCTGATGCCAGTACAGGCTGCCTCACCACCTGCATTTTTTAACGAATTATATCCCTAATGTCTAGTGGGATTTCTTGCTGGTGGGGGGACAGATTTGGGATAAGATTCTCAACCTGGTCTGAAAGGGGACTGAAAGATTGTGACGGTCCCAGGATTGAGGAGGTGTGGCTCATTGTCAGGACATGCTAGCCTCACATCCACTATCCCAGGTCTCTATTGGGCTTTCTGTCCCCCTGGAGTCAGCATTTCGGGGAGAAAGCCTATATTCTGCTTCGGTAGGCAGCCCACTGACTGGACTGGACAGCTCCCACCTCTCCATTTTATATAGAAATCCTATCCCTGGTTTCTAATGTGCTTTATTCCCGACCTGGGTAGTGGTAGAAAAAGTGCATTGGCATCCATCCATCTGTAAAGTCTGGCCCCCACACCCCATTTATTAATCATTTTCATGTTTTAGTGGGCTTTCTGCTCCACTGAGCAAGCAGATTGGGCATGAACCCTCCTCATCTGCCCTCTTGGGAGCAGTAAGACTGATACAACCCTGGCTAGTGGGGGCAGCGATGACTAATGCCATTGGGACACTCCCCCTTAAATAAAATTCCCTGGTAGCTGAATGGTTGGACCTCTGCTTGGAGAATCACCCTCCTTTGTCAATCGCTGAGCAGGAATCCACTACAGATGGGTACTACTTGAAATGGGGGGAGCCTCCCCTTTCCAAACGTCCATCTTTCAGCTCCAAGTACCGTACACACTTAAGAGCAGAATGAGCATTTGCCACCTTTTACTTTCAGTTGTGTTGACATCAGCACTGTATAAATGCTGATTATTCATAGTCATTCACAAAACAAAAAGCCTGAGGCTGCAGGGGACGCTCACCAGCCTGAGGTGGGGGCTTCAAAAGTGAAGCATAAGAGGGTTTCCCAAACCTTGCTGCCAGCATTTGTTGATCTCGTCCTCTAGACGTACTGGGCAGCACTGAGAACAATTACTTTATAGGAGGCAGAAAAATACAACAAACAGCCAATAGCAAGGGGTGAGAGAGAAATATTACTCTAATGTAAAGACGAGGCTCAGTCTAGGCATATTTTAAGGTATTGGCAACAATAAACCTTGAAGAGAGATATAGTGTATTAGACCTGTCAGCCTTAGTGTGGTCTTCCCCCAAACATTTTGCCTTCACTCCTCCTATTGTAGCTGATCTCATTTAGTTGGCCTTAGGAACTCACACACTTTACCACTATTAACTAGTGTTAAAGAGATTCTGCTCTCACCTTAAAACATGTTGGAATTGGCTTATACTAAATTGCCACCTGTAATTTACTTACAAGTTCTCAGTAGATTGGCATCACATATACCCAGGTGTCTGCAAATTAAATGCTGATTGTGCCATCCACTTAAGTAGCCCTTCTAAACGGGTCTCCTGCATGCCACTGCAGCCTGCATGTGCAGTTTTTTAATTGCCATTTCAACATGACAAAATGAACCTTTTGCTAGGCTCAAGCCATGCTTTTTAATATGTCACCACTAGGGCAGGTCCTAAACATCCCAGAGGGCAGGGTGCAGTGTATTAAAAAAGTAGGACATGTACTTTAAGTTTTACATGTCATGGTAGTAAAAAACACTTAAATTAGTTTTTAACACTGCACGTTCTACCTCTCCCATAGGATAACCTTATTACCTTTAATAAACTGTAACATCCAAATGGGAACAGATAATCAGTTCATGTTTGGTGTCTTAGAAATTGTAATGAGAAATCTTCTCTTAAGGTATAGTCTGATTTTAAATTGCAATTTTGAAAATGCCACTTTAAGAAAGTTGACATTTTTCTGCCTTAGCTATTAAGTGACTGCAGTTTCTCACTTGGTCACATGAATGAGTGTAGCTGACAGTGGAGGCTTTGTGCACTCCTCCTAGACAGCCAGATACAATAGAAAGCTTGGGTATGCCTGAATGGCCATCATTGACAGGATTGGAGGGCAGAGCTGGGCACAGCCCTACCTACACTTGAATAGGTTGTGTCATACCTCCACACAAAGGGCTGCATACCCCCTGTTAGGCTCGGCGAACACAGGCAAGAGCGGTGGGGGCAGGGCTGGGGCGGTGCAGGGGGGGGAAGTCGACAGACAACAGGGTAGGTAAAATGAAATAAAATTAAAAAACCACTTACCTTGCACTTGCCGCATCGCCGACTCGGTGATGCGGTGAGTGCAAGATAAGTGGTATTAATTATTTTTTAATTTAATCGGTCTGTCAACTCCCACCCCACCGTTCTTACCTGTGTCGACCGCGCCTGCTCCTTGTAGTTAGTCTGGAGCCAGGGCAGGCAGGAAACCTGTGCACTTCAAAGGGAAACCTCTAGAAGCTTGTCCCACTTCAAAGGAGGCACCTGGTATGAATATTGGTCTTCAGACCCCACCTCTTCAGTGCACCTTCTGGACCTGTGAAGATTTTGCCAGAAAAAAGGACTGCTGCGCTGCTGAAAGGATTGCCACTCTGCTGGCCTACTACCCTGCTGCCCTGCTGGACAGCTACCTTGATGCCGCCCTGCATAAGGAATTGGAGCTGCACCTGAATCCAGACTCCTAGAGGGACTCCAAGGGTTAGTCTGCTGCCCCCCCCGTTCAGGTACATAAAGCGTCCCAACCACCTGAACCAGCACTCTAATCCAGGTGGAGTAAGCCCCTGACCCTTAAGTGATGCCCCTCTGGTCCTGGACACTTGGTCTGGCCTCAGTGGAGCTGAATTGAAGTTTGAAGGCTCTTTATGATGGCGAACGGGCCTACCAATGCCAAAACATTGTAACTCGCACTGCCCGCCAATGTGAAATAGTCAACCTGACCCTTCACGCTAAAGCATTGACAGCTTGCAGAAAATGCCAGTGAAGCTCCTGGCCCAACCGTTCGCGACAACAATAGGATCTTCGCGCTACAACATAGACCATCCATTATACCAAACCTGCTATTGCCGCTACATCGACAACTGTCCACGACGCTTCCCTACTCCTCACGGCCCCCTCCACCACGAACATGACTCCTTGCGCTAAACTGAGAAGGTAACTTTTCAGCTGGACTAAACTGGTCCCTGCATCTGACCTGAGCTCCGTTGCGGTTGGCCTGAACTTGTGTCTGTCTTGCATAACCAAATAGCTGTGATTGCCTGTTTGGGTGTTGTTTTCACTTAAATTGTTCAAAATTTCATATCTCTGGTTCTACTGAATGGATTTTTGTCGTTTGGTCTTGATTTATTTATTAAATGTTGCTCTCTTTCTTAATTTGGGCGGGATTTTTATTGTGTTGTGCTTTCACTTTGTTACTGTTGGAATTGCTGCATAAATACACATTGCCTATAAGTTAAACCTGACTGCTCTGTGCCAAGCTACCAGAACGTTGAGCACAGGTTAATTTGGGATTAGCTTGTGCCTCACTCTGACAGGAATTGTGGTTGCTGCTTGAAGGGTTCCACCTCCCTTAACCAGCAACCCAATTTTTCACAAAACTCTATGTAAACAGAACCAAAAAACTACTGGGACTGAAAGTACCTAACTTTTTGCACTAAAATATAGCTTACTGTTGAGACCTTACTACTGCTCCATGTGAGCTCAGAAATGTTGGTACATTTTTAGCATTGTTATTATTTGAATCTTGCTCCTCGTTCATAGTCCATGAAAGAAACATGCTTTGCACATCTCTACAAAGATCAAGTATCTTGTTGAACTTTCAGGGTTGGCGAGTGTTAGCCATCTGTTGCATTGTAGGTGGGTTGATCAAGAACAAAAGTAAAGAATTGCTCTTATGAAAAATCATAATGTACATGTATTTTGTTAGTGTGATTTTAATTGGGGTATTTGTATAGTATAATTAGAAAAAAGGATATGCAGTTCCTCAGGATAGTCAACAAGGGGGGGGAGGGGATATGTCGAGACGTCACAAGGGGGAGTGCTAATCCTAGGTAGGTCAAAAGGAGGGGAATTACTCCTGTCGGAACTAGGGCCCTCACACACCCAGCCAGCTAGGTGTCATGCTTCATCATATGGTTGAGAGAAGAGTGAACGGCCCAGAGATCCCGATACTGGATATGAATCCCTAGTGTTGTTGGAGGAACTTTTGCTCAAGACTCTGGACCTTTACAGCCTTGAATAAACAGTTGAGGGAAGGGTTGTGAGCAGGTGTTCCTCCTTTTCAAAGAAGTATTGTAGTTAAAGGGTAATTCCTTGTTCAAGTAGCACACATTAATCCAGATTGATTTGAGTGAAGGTAGTTCTTTTTATTCACCACATTGTGATCATTTCACTCGTTTTTGGTTTTTCGTAAAGCAAATTTTTAGGAAAAGTGAACAGCCGACACGTGTTTCGCCCTATGTGGCTGATGGAGCCAGGGCTTTCTCAAGGCTAGTCTTTACATTCTAACATCATGGTATCAGCGATGAGTCTGTACATTATCCACTAGGTCCTGATGAAATGCCACTGATCCTCCTGACCATTCGGCATGAAACATGTTGACCCTAAAAGAGTAGAGCGTAGTTACCCTGAACCATTACTTCAGATAGCTGCCACTCTTTCCCCCCCCCCCCCCGTTTTTAATCAGGTGGAGAGCCAATTTGAATAAAAGTGTCTTTGGACTACCCAACCTGTTTTAATCACTTCTCACTACATCTACACTTCCTAGGCCCCTTACCCCCACTGCACCAAACGGCAAGGAACAAAAGATCTCCGCCAAAGAGCCCCTCTATGGGTGCCCGACGGGTATTGCAGCGCCGACCCGACGAGGAGCAGGCCCATATGATGAAGCATGACACCTAGCTGGCTGGGTATGTGAGGGCCCTAGTTCCGACAGGAGTAATTCCCCTCCTTTCGACCTACCTAGGATTAGCACTCTCCCTTTGGGCCGTCTCGACATATCCCCTCCCCCCTTGTTGACTATCCTGAGGAACTGCATACCCTTTTTTCTAATTATATGCCTGGGCTATGCTGCACCTCCACAGAAAAAAAGCCCTACAGTCCCCCTCTGTTTATTGATGGTATTTGTAAAGTGCCATTATGTCTTAGAGAAGTAACAAAGTATTTTATAGAGAACAGAGGAAGTTTATAAAAATATCTCAGACATTGAAGGACATGGAGGAAATGTCAAAATATTTACAATAGTTGGGGACGGTACCAGCGGCGACCCCTCCATTAAGGCGGAGGAGCGCCGCCACCCTGCCACCACCCTCAAATAAAAGGATTAATAAAATTGGTTTTAAACCAGATTTATTATTTTGTTTTAATCCCTCTGGACCCGCACCCAGGACTCTGACTAGTCTTGGGGACGGGTCCAGGGGTATGACGCTGGTGGTGGGGAAGTGGTAGGCACTTTTATAGTGCACATGACGGTTTGGCAGGCCGTCTCAGGCCGGCCAAGCAGTCATTCACACTGAAGCTCTCTCCAGCCCCAGCTGCTCTGCTGGGGTTGGAGAGAGCAGGCACAGGCTTCTAGTCTGCCTGCGAGTGCAAGTTGACAGTGCTCAGGCCAATCCTGATGCTGCTTTCATGCAGTGCAGGATTGGCCACAGTGCAGTCTGGGAGCCTGTGCCCAGAAGAAGACTGGAAGAGTGCAATGTGGTGGGCAGCGGCGTTAAGGTAAGTTGTTTTTAATTTATTTATTTTTTATTTTTTTGTCCCCAGAACCCCCCTCCTCACCTCCCTCCTCTGGCCCACCACTTTGGCATGGGACGGCCCGCTACTGGAGGGTACCCCTTCCAAAGAGGTGGGCTGTAGTTGGTTTCAAGGGAGGGAAACAAAAGCTGGATAAACTCTCAAGTGGGATTCCTGTACAATGTGCTTTGTTTCAGTGACTCGGTTACACTGAAAATCTTTCTTGAGCGATTTTGTATTGAACTAATTGGTGTAGTTTAAAGTGTGACGTTGTGCCCCTATCTGGCGACATAGTTTTGATTCGTTCTTGCATATTTTCTATTTTGCACGTTTTGATTTCTAGTCTTACAAGTGCTTGGCCCTAGCATTTCAAGGACTTCAGGGAAACTGGTGGGGGAATCTGGGGACCTCTAGCAGCTGTCCTGGAAAGTAGAATATACACCTGGGTGGTGAAATCAAGGAAGACTAGAATTGTGCAAACAAATTCCTCTGTCCGGTCAGATGGCAAAAAAGGCCAAACTAAGCCTTTCACTCAAATGTATTCAGCCTGGTGGTGCAGTAGATTGCCATGCAGGGATGTCTCCAACCCCTGGACTTTCCCATCCCAGCAAGTCTCAGGGAAACCTGCCTGTGGTCACACAAAGACCACCAGGAGCTAAACTAGTGGAAGGATAGTCTAATTCTCTGCAGGCGTCACCTCGACTCCCCCAGGTGGATAAAATGCCAATTTGGTACCTGCAATCAGTGGATTCTTGGTAACGGACTGCTTTACAGTGACCATACTCCCATACCTGTGTGGTGCAGCCACTATACCGGAGCCGAGGAATGTGCCACTCTGGGCTAAACCCATTGGTGGCGCACATCCCTCAGCCGGACCGACCCAAGTGAAATGGGCAATAGGATTCTTGAGAGTGGTAACAAAGGCTTCTACCCATATGGCCCTAAAACCAGTTATCTAATGGTGACTGACAATTGTTCAGTCACTTAAGATAATTGTATTTACCAGCATCACTAGGGTGACCAACTGGCATGGGTGCAAATTCAGGACAGTGAGTGCAAAAATTCAGGACAGAAGGTCAGAATTCAGGACAAAAATTCGGGACAGAAGGTACGTTTTGCATACACATCAGAGGAGGTTGCGCAATAGTGCATAAGTAAATAGACAACCAAGACCAGCACAAGTCAAAATAAGTTTATATTATGTTGAGAGAACCTTGCACTGCATCTGTTGTGTATGCGAGTGAAACTTGAACACCTGCGTTTGCATATCCAAAAAAAAAAGTGAAGAAAAAGATCAAAGCTGAAGGCTTCTCAGATCTTACATGCCCCCTCTCCCCCACTGAAAAAAACACCGGATCCGAAATGCTGTCACTGGGCAGAGAGGCCCATTATCATTCTGTATGTGATAATTAGGCCAACATACAGAATGATAATGGGCCTGATAGCAGTCGGTGCCTGGTCGGGGAGGGGCTGCTGCAGGCCACAGATCACAGCAGTGAGAGTTACAGAACTCTCAGGCTGCTTGCAGGGGGACAGCTCGCTCCAATGCCTGAAATTACGGACAAAAGGCGTCCGTGGAAGAAACCCTTACGGACAACGGACAAGAGACCCAAATTACGGGCAGTCCATGAAATTTACGGACGGTTGGTCACCCTAAGCATCACTGTCCACGTGATAAAGCCTGATTGGAAAACTTTTTATGGTGATCCCATGACTCGCACTCATTGATGGGATGAAGAGATCAAACTTGTGTTATCCCTCAAGGGTGGAAGGGGCATGTAATGTGCAAGCACAAGATGAGCAGCTGTTGTGGACTTGCAGCTTGTTGCATATGTATGTGCTGGTATTTGTAGAGCGTGAACCAATCTGGAGAGCAAGGGGGCGCTGAATGCGGCATGACTTATTGTCACCTTTATTCGTCCATCACCGTGAACTCAGTGGGAATGAATAGATAAGAACACCGCAGAATCAAAAAATCACCCATGATGGTCATTTTAATTCCTTATCAAATAATTGCTTTTTGAAAGAAGTTTTCTCTTCGTGACACACGTGTATGCAATTACTATTGAGAACACGCGTGTCTTTTTCTATCAATCACTTAGTTCATTCATAATTAACTCTGGGGTTAATGTTTTCTCTTCAGTGATTACTCTTATTTAAACAATGATTGGAAAGTGCTGCCTTTGTATCCTAAAACTATTAATTAAAATCACGACCCGCGGTCGCGAAAACATTTTCTAATATTGCACAGTCATGCGGACAGTATGGCATGCTGGTTTCCAAATATTATCGCGTTCCCTCACTCACTCATATTTCCGATTGCCCTTTCTACGTGTAGTAATAAGCACAGGCAGAGCAAAGCATGATTCTCAACCGGGATTGTCCGCGTTGAGCTCGGTTGTCGCATCTAATAAAATTACTGGACGTCAGGGCAGTATTGTCGCCCGTAAACAATGTTAACTGACACCAGAAACGTTACTAATTACAATTTCTAATGCGATTTGTATAAACAGTTTTTAGATATACGACTCTTGCCACGTGCTCTAGCTGTGTTTTGGAGGGGGTGAAGTACAGGGCACAAGTCGGGGGTACAGGCAGGTACAGGGCGTCCACCCACTCTTTTCACAGGGTGGACGCCGTTTCCCCCCCCCCCCCTCCTCCCCCAAGAAGGTGGGCCCCACAGAAATATGCTGAACTTGTCCTGGTGTAATTTTCAGACACCGGGACACGTTCGGCAGCGCCTGCACCTTGCCTGCTTTCGATTCCCAGCAGCAACGTGCAGGCTGTGAGGGGGCTCTTCACCTCCAGCTGGGCCGAAGTTAAGGGGCCATCAGGCCTCCTTTTGCCTGACTATCCTGACTGGAGGTGGCCTGGAACCTCATGTAAATTCCATGAAGGGAAACAAAGGCACACAGCTTGTTATCTCTTTACAGGTACTTAAGAGAGGCATGCTTGCCTTTGTTCAGTCCTTGAATATAATAGATGCATGCACTGTAAGAATGTCAGGTGTGTTGGTCTGTCCCAGTATTTACACAAATAACAATTTCAATAGCACTATTTTATTTCTTTTATAGCGCTACGCAACCCAATGCAGGGTGTCGGAGCTCTATACACATTATACATTGACAATAAATCATGTACATGTGTAAAGCAATGTACAAGGTGAGTTACATGAGACAGGGTTACAAGGTGTAGGAGTCGCTTGTCCTTCATAACTCACTGTGCTATATTACAAGGATTACAGTTTATGAACTGCAGATAGCAAAATGATCTCCGTGTTAAAAGTAGTAACCCACTTTACTGTCTACATAAAATAAAAATCTGTCATCCGCATGTTATGTGATGTGCTTTGAAGAGACACATTAGCCTTCTACTACTTTGATTCAAATCTGGAACTTCACAAAACACAGATCTCTCCAACAAATGCGTTAAACTCCAGAGTTATCTCACCATTATTACTATTCCCTGAGATTTACTGGCCACCTTTATAGCAGATGCCTTAACCCAATCAAATATTTTAAAATGTACTTTGCAGCCAATTAAGCATAACAGATCTACTACCAGGCTTCTCCTTGTTGCCAATTTCTTTGTGGCAGGGCTTAAAAAAATAAATGTATTAGCTTGAGGCCCAGATTTTGCATTGGGATTGCACCACTTTTTTGGCACAACCCCATGCCAAATTTCAGTTTATAAATCTCATAATCCGCTTAAATGTACTCATGATATGGCTGATAATCATGTGTGTGAGGTCTTAGTATCTGATGTCACTTCTTGTGATGTCACTTCCAGTGAGGTCACTTCCTGTGATGTCACATGCAATGCCACGCATCGTGACATCATGTGCTGTGATGGCACATGTCATGATTTCACTTGCATACTGCCTAACCTGGTTAGTCCCCACACTTCTTTTTTTAGGACTTGTGCCCTGGTGAAGTAAGTACATAAACTTTATTTGTTTACCTCCTTCACTCATGCACACACTCTGCCGTTTGCTGCGGTAACTCTCTAGTCGCCATCACTGCATCCAGTCCATATATCCGCACCACCTACTCTCTCTGCCCTCAAAAACCAACTCAAAACCTGCTAGTAGCGTAATAGCCCCATTTGATAGAATAACACCTCTCTGCAGTACCGGACAGGCGTGTAATCCACCAGGCATTTCCCCAGTGGGATGGAGCCTTTGAAAGGCGGTTTTAGGGCAGGCGCCTCCTGGTGCCTCGGTCACTTTCCGCAGCTCCCAGAGGTTAATTGTAGGAGGCACGGGGAGGATTCAAGTGAGAGCAAGAGAGTGAGTGAGGGAAGGAAGGAAGGTAGAGAGAAGCGATCAAACCGGGGGAAGAGTGAGAGAGGGCAGAAGGAGTAGATGGGCAGAAAGAGAAAGGCTGCGCAGGGAACTGCAGAGAGCCAGGCTGGTTTGAGCATTCTTGCCAGGGCTGCTTTAGCCCCCTACCCCCCACCGGTCTGGCCTCAGTCTGCTCTCTGTAACAGCCTCAACTATTTCACCCCCGCCCCTTCGACCCTGCCCCGAGGCCCCATACCCTCAGCCTTTCCTATAACTGCTCTAATCTCATAGCTAGAATCTAATTTACCGCTGTGTTTGTCTTCCTGCTTGCGCACTGCCAAGTCTTGCCTACAGGCTTCTAGACTGAACTCTGCTCGCTCCTGACAGCAGCACGTCTCTTGCTCGCGCTGTGCACCCACCTTCACCTTTATCACGGCTTCTAACAGTAATTAACACCTTGACCGCGATCGGAATTCCGCTCGTGTGCTGGACATTCCGATCGCGGGTGTGGTCGTGACGAGCTCAGCTCGTCATGCGCACAGCGCTACCGCGCAGCATGACGAGCTGAGCTCGTCACGCGCATCGAAGGGGTTAATGCACAATTATCATGGCCGGTTATTCCTGAGCGCTCTGTACGTTTGTGCTGACATCCAGCTGTGTTAATGTTACTTTCCAAATTGCTTCAGTTCAATCTCTCTATCTGCGCATACTTTTGTGAACACCCTGCATAGCACAGCGTCCCTGGCATTGCTAAGTCCTATGCTGCTGATAAGCCTTCATGGTAAACCGGTGTATACATTGATTGAGGCTGTTCCCACTGCTTGCCTCTCACTCCATTTGTATTTAATGTTTCTGGAAATTGTTTCTCCGTACTTTTACTTCAAGCGTAGTGCAACTACTCCTTGTACAGCGCCCTGAAACTTGTTTGGCGTAGTGAAGGAAGTGACCCGATTTGGGCCACCCGGGTCACTCACGACCACCTCTCAGCCTTCCATACAAATGAAGAGTCGGTCAGACAGAGAATACAAACCAAAGTTATTTATTAGTATTCGCTCGAGCTGGTCCAGTCTGACCAGCCTCCTGAGATAGCTGCCGAAGGACTAACCCCCGTCCACAAGGTAAAGTTAGATATACATTTCCAACACCCATAAGACACGCCCAGACTGGAATTTTCCAGCCTGGGCACTGATGAACAAAGGAGGCACAGAAGGATGAGCTACCATCCTGAGACCGGGTACACACTATCTTAGCTTCAAGGTTACTCAGCCCGTGCCCGTCTCTCTAAGAGTGGGAGCAGGGCTACATACAAGGAAAGGCATGCAAACACAGAATGAGCTATTCATTAGTGCAACAAAGCTCAACCTTGAATAATAAAAAGAAACAATCGAGGCTGCTTTCTGCTGAGGCAGACGGTATGAGACAGAAGCTTCATTTCGATCATGGCACAAAATGGCGGCTGAATACAAAATGGTGCCGCAAATGCTAACTTAACTCGCACAATGCTAGAAGGAGTCAGCTAGACTTATTTTTAGTCCAACAGTAGGTTGTACCATGGAAAATAAATAAAACTGCAAAGTTTCCTGGGGTGAGACATGTTAATCCAGTGCATCATTTCAATGCAGACTTGTCCTTGCGTTAGCGCTCTGTGAGCACTCTTGTTTAATGCACACTTGAGCAGCCAGTGTATGTATTTGGGCAGGATGCTTATTGTTGTGTAATGCATGTGTTTGTTGTTTTGGATGCTAATATATTCAGATGTCGCAGCAGCTCAGGTAAGACTTTGCAAGCACAGCACCTGGTATGGAGACAGACCAGAGCCAGCTGTTTACTCAAGGCACATATTTGGCTGGTTTCATAAGTCAGCACTTAGTTCTACAATGTATCCGGTGCACCTTCACAAAAGCACACTCTAGCAAGTTCACCAAACCATTCTCATGCAGCGATTGACCTGAACACCACAGTTTGTGTCAATTGGAAACTGCATTGCTCTGAAGTCGCTTAGTGCATGTATCTCCACAACCTGTGTCCACCCACAAATAAGGCAAAACCTGCAGTGCTGCCTCATTTCTGCTGGAGGATGGCATGTGCCATTGATCCCAAATGGATGACTTGGCAGTGTAAACCATGCGTTTTAGCTGAGGTTAGATTAACCTTATGTAAAAACACTGGTTTCAGGCATTAGTAATCCTCCATTCCTGTAACCAGCAAGGAATCTTATCTTAGTGCAGTGAATAAGGAATAGTCAACCAAAAATGGTAAATTCCTTGCAGGGAGAAGCCTCCTCCTAGGCCTGTCATCTTGCTACACTGCAGTTGAGTTGTCATTCAGAGTCTGGGCTGCCTGGGCCACGACTGTTCAACATGCACCCATCTGCCATCTTTCCTGGGCTTTATGCACTTCCCATTGGTAGAGACATTGGTACCTGATAAACCCCCTGGTGTTCACTTCCACCTTTTCCCTCTCCCCCGTGCAATGCCAAAGCCTTCCACCTGCTTTCAGCAGATATGCCGGGACCCTTTCCTCCAGGTCTCACAACCTTGTCCACAGCTGCAGGTCACCCAACACCAGTGCTCCCTTCACTGTGGCCATTATCTGGGCACTCTGCCTGCAAGCAGGTGTGGTTGCCAATACCACCATCACTGTTTCCACTTTTCCTTCCTAATCCTGCTCAATTTGTGAAGAAATGTAGGCATTTTGAAGAGCTCGCGTAGAGTAAAATGTAATGTTTCTTGATGATGATCATGTATTTGGACCATTTTTAGTTGGTTGTAATATCCTATTTCTAGGCTGAATTCTAGAGTTATTAGTTCTTATTACAGCCCCTCATCCTTGCAGAAGGGGCCTGTTAGTGCCTCATTGATGCATTCTCAGTTCCTCAGAGAGGGGCTCTTGTGCTACTCACTTTCCTAATATGAACAATAAAGAATACGTAGTTTTTAGTTAAATAGACTTGTATTTATTAAGAGAACACAAAGAATGTGGAATAATACAAAATAAGTCTCTGTGCTGAAGCAATCACAAAATTACCAGCTCAGTGGACTAGTGTATCCACTTCAGTAATATTTTTACCTAGTGGTCACTGGTTTAAATCCAGGAAGATCCACCCCTTTTGTCCTTCAAAAGTTGATAAAATGTCTCATTTTATCCATTTATTTATTTGGAGCTTTATTTAGCACGAACACAACCCATTAGGGTGACAAAGCTCTTAACAGAAACTGTACGAAAAACATGATGGGAGATAGGAAGCAATATAAAAATATTAGATAAGAGTAAAATAAATACAGAATACAAAATATATATACATGTGACAATGTTAGGCTGGGATGGGGTGGGGCACAAAAGTACAGCATAGGTGTCCGGGCCTAAAACATATTCTGTAGCGATAAGGGGTAGAGGACACATAGGCGGACGCAATCGAACAGATGAGTCGGAAACAAGTCCAGGCCTTCAGTGTGAGGAATTTGTTGGGAAGAAAATGTTGTACTTCTTTCCTGAAGATAGATGTGGTGGGTTGCATCTGATGTTAGTATGGAGAGAGTTCCAAATTTTTGGGACAATTCCGGAGAAGGATCGATTGTAGTTTTTCTTTTTTTGAATTTTTGTGGCTTAAGAAGTAAGAAGCTCATGCTTCTGGAGAATCTGTTTCCACCAGATATGGTCAGTTTCTGGGTGAAGTAGGAGGGGGTATTGTGGTGCAGTGCTTTGTTTGGGTCATGCAAGCAATTTTGAAGTGAATCCTGGCATCGAGGGAGTAGCCATTTCAGAGCTAGGAGGTCGGGGCGAAATGATCACTCTTTTTTTGACCCTGTGATTAACCTACCTGCTGCATTCAGTGTAGTCTTCAGTGGTGCAAGTGAGGTCTTTGGGAGGCCCACCAGGGTAGTGCTACCGTAGTCTTAATTCGGGAGAACAGGTGCATAAACAGTTGTTACTCTTGGTCAGTGGAGTAACAATCAATTTCTATTCACCACTGAAATTACTTTCAATTACATGTTCTGTTACCCCGACTAGGATTGTGGTTGCTGCATTCCCTCTAGACAGTCGCACACTAAGGGAACTAGGGTGTGATATTTGCATCCTGATGGCCCATCACCAGGCTGATGGGCCTTCCTGGGGTAGATTGGGGATGGAGGAGCCGACACTTGCACCTGAAAATGGCCGTGCCTGTCCTCACACAAAGAGCTTCTCCAAGGGCTTACTGGCTTGCCCCCTGTTCTTGAAGTGTTGGGGCCATCAAAGACTTCCTTCAACTCTGCTCCAGCTGCTGGACTCTGCCATCTGTGAGTCCTCCCTTCCCTGAGGTGCCAATCAAGTCAGGGACCGCAGAAGTGGGTTCTGCAGCTGCTTTGGCTTCATAATTGACGATGTGCCGACCTTGCACAAATACCAACTGAGGCAGTGCCCTTCGATGCCAATGCAGTGCCAATCCGACGCCATCACTATGCGGCTCGACGACAAAGTCGGTCCCGACTGCGAGGTTTGACACCAACACAGCACTGATCCAATGACATCCCTGCACAACTTGATGACAATGCAGTGCCTGCATCATAAGGCTGTCGATGACCCGAGACCCTACTGCAAGGTTCGACGATGACGCATTGGCCCAACTACGTGAATCGCAATTGATGCATCGAGTCTTTGACACCGACTCGTGCTCCATCCAAGGTACTTTTTCAGCGGGCCCTACGTGGGTCGTGTAGCCGGCCTGCCCTCATTGCGGTCTGTCAAACTTTGGATTTACCCCAGTCTAGCTCGACCTCAAGTAACCCCTTAGTGCTATTGATTTTAAAGCACTATCTTGCAGTTTATTCTTTAAAACTTCATATTTCGAGCCTCTTATTGGAATTTTGTCGATTTTAGTTTTGTTTTACTAAGATAAATATTCTCTATTTTTCTAAACTGGTGAGGTCTTTTTGTGGTGGTTTCACTATTACTGTAATTTAAGTTTTGCACGAATACTTTACAGATTGCCTCTTAAGTTAAGCATGTCTGCTCTGTACCAAGCTACCAGAGGGTGAGCACAGGTTAATTTAGGTTATGTATCTGACTTACCCTGACTAGTATTGTGGTCTCTACAGGGTGCAAGCCTCTGCCAACTAGATACCCAATTTCAAACACCAGGCTCAAACCTCCCTTTTTAATCCATATACGTCACCCCCAAGCAGCTGCAGTTTTTTATTGAGGGCATCGGGGCTCCGCCCCCTTTACTTTAGCTGGCACTGCCAATATAAAGGCAAAGTGTTTTATCTTAAGAAAATGCACACAGCCTAAAGGCACAAAATTAGTTTATTTTTTCAGGGCCAGGGCTGCACACTGCCTGCCACTCACTGTGTGATGACACTGCAGTCTGTAGTGACGCTGACGCTGAGTGAGCAAAGTCTACAGTTTTTGCCGGGCTGACGATCTCACAGCCCTGAGGCCTGTGAGGTCATCAGCTTGGCAAAGACATAGACTTGCAGACCAGTCTCCACCCCCTGATGCCATTGGGATAAAATTAGCCCCAGGTGTTTTACAGTGAAGCCCTGTGAGGCTTCACGTCAATCAGGGAGTGGAGAATATGGTCACCCCGCCCTTTCCCAACTCGTCACTGTGACGAGTAGGGAAAGGGCGGGGTAGAGGCTGCAAATAGATGAGAAGCCGAGAAATCGAGTCTTCGCAGACTTGAGGTGGCTGCTTTCCAAGCTGCACTTTGTGAGTGACACTTTTGAGCTACAGCACGTGACCCTCGTGGGTTCCAAAGAAGCCAGAAACTGACTTGTGGACCTAGCCTCGACTCATGGGCTGTCAGGAGCAGCAGAGTTTTCACATGTTGTTTCAAGCCATAGGTCAATGTTATTTATTTATTTTATTTTAAAAAAAGTTTCTTTCATGATTGCACCTTTAAAAAAATATATATATTGTGGCCTCGCATCTACCTTTTTATACACCAGAAGGAGTAGGGATAGTGGTGAAATATCTCTATATGTGGTGGCACGTGCTGTGTCCTAATACTGCCCTCACTCACGCATTTGTGACATGCTTCATCATAGGGCTGCTTCAGAACACCCCTGCGCACCCAACGCCTGGGGTGGAGCAATAGGGTAGGGGAAGACAAAACACAACACAGAAGAGAAAAATTAATGAATAAAGTGACTGTGATCACCAGAAGTGAAAGTGCAGTGTAGATTAAAACTAGCTCGGAGGTGTCGCTGTGTATACAATTTATTCCTGGGCCTTCCGGCCAGGATTAAAAACGTGAAGGATGGTGGTGATTGGGAGAAGTTATGGGCTCCTTACACCGCTCCTTACTGCCAATTAGTCAACATGTTTCAGCCATGAGTTGTTCCCAAACTGAAGGGTCACGCCGGCCTTCTTCAGGACTCAACCGGACCCCAGGATATAGATCACCTTGTTACCCGAGATCAGGGGGTGTGAGAACCAGTTGTTCTTACACCGAGGTAGCCCCTAGAGAGTATACTTCTGTTGTACGAGTTTACCTTACAAAATTGTTAAAATTGGCGAGAGAGCGGACAAGCGGTCTATAGGAGGAGCACCTACCTTGATGTAAGTGTGACTACAGGGGGTCTCTCCTTGTCTCTCGCCAATTTTAACAATCCCTACCATCCTTCAGGTTTTTAATCCTGGCCGGAGGGCCCAGGAATAAATTGGATACACAGTGACACCTCCGAGCTAGTTTTAATCTACACTGCACTTTCACTTCCGGTGATCAGTCACTTTATTCATTAATTTTTCTCTTCTGTATTGTTTTGTCTTCCCCTACCCTATTGCTCCACTCCAGGCGTTGGGTGCGCGGGGGTGTTCTGAAGCAGCCCTATGATGAAGCATGTCACACAATTGTGTGAGGGCAGTATTAGGACACACAGCACGTGCCACCACACATAGATATTTCACCACTATCCCTACTCCTTCTGGTGTATAAAAGTCTGTTGTGGGTCCGGAGTAGGGTCTTCCATTACCCTCACCCCTCTTTTTTTGTGTTATAGACTCACATCTACCTTCCCACACTCTCTTCTTCCTCTGGCACTCCAAAGATTACAACTCCCCTCCCGTCCGGTAGCAAATCTCCAGAACCGGCTCTGGCCCAAGGAAAACCAAAGTAGCCCAAGATTGACCTTTCAAAGGTGGTGGTAAGTGAGACCAATCTCCATCAGCCACAGGGCGGGAACAGTGTAAGGGAACTGTCGAAGAAAGGGTAACTGCAAAAGGTTCGGATGTGCTGCAGAGCTGAATCTGTCCTATTACGTAGAATATATAGTGAAACAAAAAGAGGCGATGATTGACCACATTCCGCAGTAAAAAGCCCTCCTCATTGTGAGAATATTCTTGTAAAGAATTATGCAAGTTTCTGTAAACGTTTTCAAAATCATCTGCAAACACTGGCGCCACGTATATATAGATTGAAGGCGGCCCGAGCACCACATATTCCTCGATAGGTGCACTTGTTGCAGATTGTTAGCACAGGCGCTGGGGTGCCAAGGTGCCATATACTTGAGCAGCGCCCGCTTTATTGCCATGTGGAGTTCGATCGACAGCTCCTCAGGTGCCACTGCCGCATGTTAGTTTGTTTGTGCGGCAGCCCGGGCACCGGGCACTCACTATATTGTATCATACAATATCATAGTAATGGCATGCGGTAGACTGTTTGTACAGCCTGTCTGCTGGTGTGTTTGTTCACACTTTGATTGCGTGTGAATCTGTGACAGTTTAGTGTAGTTTTGTAACACAGACTGCGGCGACTTTAGGACCTTGAAGCAGAGCATGAAATACTTTCACTTTTTTTATTCACAAGCGGAGGACCCCCTTTCTCGTATTTCATGTCCGCATGACAGAAATTGGGTCGACAAAACATTGTTGAGCGTAGCACGCGCCTAATCCATAAACCATGCACTCTTCTGTGTCTGTATGAGTGACACTTTCCCATCTCTCTAACTCCATTTTTAAATAATTAAGTAAAGTCTGAAATGGGCTATCTGGGGTAGGCCGCTCTTTGTCTGACATTAGACTACGTGGTGGGATTTGCTTCAGATGATTGTCTGTGTAAATAGGGGTGGGCAGGAGCAATTTTCATGGCCTTTATACGAGCTTTGGCAGGGCCTGGTGACACCTTGCTGTCTAAGTCCCTCCACCCTTCAGAAATATTCACAAAAGCAGAGACTGTGGAGCACGCAGTTTTCAAATGGGAATAGATACCTGGTTCATGTTTGGTGTGTTAGGAATCCTAATTTAAAGCACTAACTTATGGTGAAGTCCGATATTCTGAAAATAGCACTTTTAGTAAGATGGCATTTTTTTTGCCTTGGCTATTTGGTTCCTGCAGCCGGTCTCTGGTAAGATGTCTGGGACTAGTTGGCAGTTGGGCTTTATGTATTCCTTCTTGACAGCCTCACACAATGGGAGCTTAGGTGCGACTCGTAGGCCATCACTGGCAGGATGGCAGGGAGGAGCTGGGCCAAGCATAACTTACACACTTTAATAGGTTGTGTCCTGTCTTCACACAACAGACTTAACAACCCTGCATTGTCACTTCAGCCAATTTGGAGGCAGGAGAGGTAGGAAATTCCATGCACTTAAAAGACACTTTCTAGAAGCATTGCCGTCCTTCCAGAATCAGGGCACTAGTGTATAAAAGAAGATCCTCGGACACCAATTCTTAAGTACACTTCTGGACCTGTGGATACTCTGCCAGGAAGGCCTGCTGTGCTGCTGAAGACTGTCACTCTACTCGACTGCCACTCTGAAAGAGCTGCTGGCCTGTTGTGCTGCCCTGTTGCTTGGGAAGGAAGAACTGGACTTGCAATCCACCTAAAACCCAGGACCCCAGAGTGACTCAAAAAGCTAGTCTGCTGACCTCCTGAGATGAGCCTCAGGGACATAAGAGGCTCCCCAATAGTTCCTGGACTTGTCTTCAGTGAGTTTCTGACCCCCAAGTGGTGCCACTCAGGTCCTGGACTCTTGGTGTGGCCCAGGGACCTATTAAATCAAGCTTTTGGTCTCTTTGCAACTGTGAATGGGCACATTTGCACAGGAACCATTCTGCTCACAGGGAAAATCAGTGCAAGCCACTGCCAGCCAGTCTCTTCACACAGCAAGCATCGGTCGCCATGGAGGACCGCCAATGCGAGGCTCCAGTCCGCCCATCTATGTCACCAGGCCTGCTCCTTGCGACACGTAAACCACCGCCAGCGACGCTCTCCTTTCTTACCGCGGCCCTCTCCAAAACGGACGGGACTCTTGGCACAAAACTAGAGAAGGTAAACCTTCAGCGGGGCTAACCTGGGCCTGTATCCGGCCTGCACTCTATCGCGGTGTGCCTTAACTTTTGACATTTGACCTGGTCCAGTGCGACCCGATAGCCGCGTTTGGTGTTTTGTTTTTATGCGCTATATTGCAGTTTATTCTTTAAATATTCATAACTCTAATTCCTACTGATTGGATTTTTATCGCTTTGGTCTTTTTCTATTTATTAAATTAAGCTCTATTTTCTAGCTTGGTGTGGGATCTTTTTGTGTGGTGTTTTCACTGTTTAACTATTTGAAGTGTTGCACAAATACTTTACACATTGCCTCTAAGTTAAGCCTGACTGCTCTGTGCCAAGCTACCACGGGATTGAGCACAGGTTAATTTGGGGTTTGCTTGTTCCTTACCCCAACTAGGATTGTGGTTGCTGCTTGACCAGCGCTCATACCCCAGTGAATCATTAACCCAATTTCTAAAGTTACCTCTCCAGCGACCTCTTCAATGGGCTGCAGAGTTACTGAGGAGTTTACATAACTGGTGCCGACATTTTTTCACACCTTCAACATCAATGGGCTAAACGGATTCTGCCTTGGCTTTACTGATGCCAGCTCACTTACGCAAACTTTGTGCTCCCCATGGCACACCACTGACATAAGGGCAGTCACTGTCATCAACAACATACTACCCATTATGAGTGTGGAAGTACCTTTCCATAGCAAAGTACAATTTATCTACAAAGACTATCTAAAGGAATGTACATTATCTTTCTCTGTAAAATGTCTAGCGGTGCGAAGTTGCATAGTTCATGGACTTGCAACTTTACAGAATCCTTTTAAAAATGTGAGGTGTAAAGCTTGTGTGTTAAAAAATAGGAGAGAAACCGATTCAGCAAGTACAAAAATGTTCCACTGTATCGAGGAGGGTGCAGATTGGAGGCTGGCACACAGAAGTAACAGCCATTAGAACTTACAACCACACCACATCTCCTCACAAGACATCTCCTGCCCCACATGGGGTCTCAGCATTGGCAAAGACCATCGCATTGTGCCCCCTCGTTCCCTGCCAAGGTGCCTTTGGGCCAGCCCCTGCTCTCTGTGTAAGATTTTGGAGCACCAGACCTCTCTTGGCCCAAGAGCCCCGCGCATCCTTGCCCCATCTCTCGCACACCATGCCGTCTTTCCGCAGCTGTTTCCTCTCACTGAATGTCCTGTTTTCCACGTGTGGGACATCCGCCTCCTGGTAAATAGCCCATTGTTTCAGGCCTCATTTTGCATCAAGGAGGCCAGACAGAACTGGAAAACCTCATCTCGTTTCAGCAATGCAGTTTTCAAATACAGCATCATTTGCAGGCGATGATAAAAACTTCACCCGCCTTTAAAGGTCCCCACTCCCGTAGACCCACCTTATGTTCTGCCTTCTTTTTTGTAGGCTATTTATTGTTTATGTAGAGGTACCTAATGTTTATGTCTAATTGTAAAGCATCCTTCTCTTGCCACCACATGTAAGATAAAGAATAATGGCAGATTTCTCAGGTGCTGGTATTCTAAACAGACGGAACATCACAGGGCTCCATGAACTAATTGATGGGCATAAAGATTTCCATTGAATGCAGGATGTTCTGTGGTCACCACTTTCTCTTCGTTATTTAATGTGTCTAAAACCACTACACCTCGTGCTAATGGATTATTATATAGGTGTCGATATTGATCGATATGATTCACAGTTGTTTTCCGTATCGACGGATCAAAATTGAGTTGTCATAAATGTAATAAAACATAAGCTGATGCTGGATGGCCGGAAGCATCCAATAAATTGAAAAACACCCTTCAACGCCATAAAAGTGTCTGATATTCTGTCTACTTTGTTAATAAACTCCAAGTTTGAACTGATTTTTGATCTGATACTGTGTGCTCCAGTGTCAAATGTTTTATACAGTTGAATTCAAGTTGTATCAAAACAGAACATTTGCAAGGGTAAACATGTTTTTCCTGTGGAGAAGCAAGAGAACCTAATCTACAGAAGCACATGTGCGTTCAATATATGTACGTGGAATTGTTCACCCATAAACATTTCTGCAGAAAATATATACATTTCTCTGTGAAAGAGAACCTACGAGGCAGGGTTCCCTCACCACCTCGTGAATTATTTGTGAATTACCAGAAAGTTGCTGCAAGTGTAGGAGATACCCCGAGGAAGAGCATTTCTGGCTTTTTGGCCCAGTTCACAAATGCCCCATGCAAGTGAGAAGATTGCAAAAGACTCCATATGTCGCTCCAAGAGCTGTGGCACCTTTGCCAAAAATATGGATATATTATGGTTGAGAGAACACACCACTGGCTGCGCAGAGACACTGCAGTTAAGTTCAATGCTGCATTCCTCAGTCACATCTTATAAGGCTTTAAACTCCCTAAAGCAGTGCTTCCAAAACTGTTTGGAACCGCGTCCCAATTTTTAGAAAGACAAAAGTTTGCGACTTACTTGGCTTTAATAGACATGAGGCAGGCAATGTTTTAAGCATTGTGTGGTAGCGTGTTTGCAGACAGCACATTTTCCTATACATCTTTATAGATAAAACTATTCTGCACACAAACTGTGTGGAAATTAGGTTTCAGTGAATATTTATTTGTACATCGCCAAGTAAAGTGTCCTGGTTAGTTCTGATCCTACCAAAAGTTAAAAGATTCCATCACACTTCAGAATTGCAAAAAAAAAAATGTTTACTTTTGTTTCCCCAACTGCTGAATGTGTGCAGTTCATTTACCGGAATTTACAATTTGTTGTGTTAGAAAAAAATGTTATATTCCAGCTTTCCTTTCACACTTCCTACCCAAGCAGGAATGTAACACAATTTATTTTATTTTTAGTTCTCTGACTAAAAGTGGGAGGAGTTCTAAACACCAGTCTCTGCGTTAAACAAGCATTTGCAATGCAATAGGTCTCGCATTTACAAGACTTTGAGCTATTGGCACTGTAAATGTCAATAGCTTTAATTATCGCAAATGAGACCTATTGAATTGCAAATATTGTTTGTTTCCAAGCGCCCCATGCCGCGCTTGCACTTGATAGAGGCCACGCCCCTTTCTATAGACGAGCCACGTCTAAAGAAAGGGGCGTGGCCTCTAAGTGCAAGCGAGGCATGGGGCGCTTGGAAACAACCCATAAAAAAATGTGTAAAGCAATAGGTGTCGCATTTGCGAGAGTTTAAGCTATTGTCATTCACAATGCCAATAGCTCAAGCTCTCCTAATTGCGAGACCTATGGCATTCCAAAGAAGCGACCGCCATTGTCCCGGCTTCTTGGAAAGGGAAAGCGCACAGGGCGTGCTGAATATTGCTGCAAAGCATGTCGTGCCTGCAGTAAGACAAAACTCACCAAAGAAATAGTGCTTACAGACTAAATAACAGACGGTGTAACAGAAGTAAAAGGGCCAGTCCTCATGGGAGGTTACAAATGAAGACAAGGCGATACTAAGGAGGGACCAACAAGCCGATTACCGAATTAGAAGCCAGATTTTACAAAGGACAAAGACACAAGCCAATGAAAAATATGGGCGGAGAGTGGGCGGAGCTTCAAGTGCATACCCTGATACAGCATGCCTCACAGAGCAGCGCATGCGCTGCCCAGGCTTGACCTAAAAACATAAGCAGCTGAAGACATAGCCTGACATTTGACCTTTGTCTTTAAAGCGCAGCAAATGTGACAAGATAAATACAGAATTTAAAGGCATCTTTATTTATTGCTTGCACTTTGGTGGGCCACCAAAAATCGGCTTCTGACCCACCAGTGGGTCATGACACACAGTTTTGGAAACGCTGCCCTAAAGCACTTGTGAGATTTGAACAATACACACTTGGTCATTCACTGAGGTCCAGGACTCGCCATGTCACTAGAAGCCCACGCTTTAATAGATGGCCTTCAGGAAAGCGAAGATCTCGAAGTAGGACCATCAGTTTTGGAAGACACTGCCAACCAACATTGGCTCAGGGGAAGACCAGCTCCAGTGTAAAAGTCTTCTCATAAGTATCTTGTTTTAAACCAGACTATGCCGGGGGGTGGATTTCTAGCAGGTGCCCTCGCGAAGGTACTTAGCAGTGTACTGGGAATAAAGCTGTTGCATCCTCCTCACCACCACCACCTTAATGCAGCTGCTCCTTATGAGACCAATTTTCTGCCTAATCCAGTTAAGTGACTCAGCCCAATATATCATGTTTTCACTTGTTTATAAATGCAGTTGCCACCAAGTAAAAGTCATAGATCCATAATCTAATGCTTTTTGCATCAATTATTTTGTATTCCTAAACATTTTATGCCCATACTTCTTTTACATAAATCAGCGTTTCCACTCATTGATTTATACTTTACTTCCTTATAGCAACATAAACACATTGCAATTTTTAAATGGGTTTTAAATCAACCTCACTGTGATGAAATAGGTTGTTTTATGTGTTTTGCACAGGTGTTTTTTATTATGTAGCTCATTGCAAAGGTTTTTATTAATCGTGCAATAAAGATTATTACCTTGCCACTCATTGTTGATTGACCACAAACAGATTTTTTATGCACAAACATTAAGGACCTTGATTGATTATGTGGTAGAAAAGCAAAGGTAAAATGTCCAGCTTCCAGTGAAAGATAAATGTTCTTTCCTATTTGTTCGAATTAGCAAGACTGCTCTGTCAATAATTTATTACACATAAATGCCTTTTCTAAGTCTATCTAATGGCCCCTGAAGTATATTTAAAGTATATTTCTTCAGAAAGGTAATAGCACACAGTGCGCCTCTAGGTATACCAGCAGAAAACTGTATATGCGGTTATAACTGCAAAATATTATGTGGTAGGTTACAAAGTCTTTCTGCATCAAATGGCACATTATTAAATACTCTGCTATTCTCCGGAGTGTAATTTTCTTCTAAGCTGACCCTCTGATTTAGCTCTTAATAGGAGCAGGCTGAAGTATCCTTCCATCAATGTACCGTCTCTTCAGTGAGATGTTGGGTGCAGGCAGTGGAGGCTCCTCGGCTAAGGCGGAGGAGCGTCGCCCCACTGCTTTATACAGTGTAAAAAAAATGAAAACTAAAATGATAACCAGCGTTATTATTTTAGTTTTTCATTTCCTGGAGCAGGGGGTGGCTGGACTGCCAGAGTAAGGCCAGGAGGAGAAGTTGTTGCTCCACTCTGAAGTGTGCATAACTGTTTGGCCTGCCCTTTCGGGCCGATCATAAACAATCATGCGCACTTAGCATGTTCTGCACCCAGGCTGCATTACAGCCTGGGTGCAGAGCAAGCCTAGGCCCCCATTCCCCATTTGAGCGCCAAACCATGGCGCTCCGACAAAGCAGCGTTGTGATTGGGTAGGGGAGTCTGGAGCCTGGGTGCTTCCTGGTTCCTGCTTCTGAGGAGCGAGTGGCGGCAGCGAGCGGACTGAGAGGCGGCGGGTGGCTGGTCTGAAGGTAAGTGTATTTTTTTTTTTTTACCATTTATTATTTTAATTTACAACCCCTCCTCCTCCCCCTGCCCCGCCACCCCGGTAAATAGTGGGTGCCACTGCGTGCAGGCAGAGGTTCTCTCAGCATATGCTTGTGAAATAGATACCAGGGGAGCCTTTTGAAGTATCTGGTGGAGGCACCTTTGGCCTGATTTAAAATCTCGCTGTCCGAGGACTTGAGGCTGATTTTATGATCGGCTAGCTCACAATGGCCGCACTCCCATTTGCACTCTTTCACTTGTCATGGGATTACAAGAGTTCTGGAGAGGACAAGCAAAAGACCACTCTACCCTTAGGACCAAGGCAATTCTTCTGACTGCAGTCTATTGAGCCATACTCCTGAGGGCATTGAGAAACTCCACTGAGCCTCCTAGGGTGTGCCATGCATGCCCATTTACAGTAGTACTATGGGAAAACAGAATATTTCAGGTTAGGGGAGCTTCACCATTGGCCATACAATAGCAGACGTATATTTGTGGGCTTTGGACTCCTTTATCACCAGCAGTATGGTAGAACCTCTACTTCTATGTGCTTTATCCCAAATCTGATACGCTGCATGCCTGCTTAAAACATTTCCATCTGTCTTGGGTTCAATTTCTACAATTACCTGAAGTACCCAAGTCATTTGCTTCTTTCTATGACTTCATAATTCATAGCGTGTACTACATCCATGCTTTGATCACCCTTTGCCATGCTCTTGTCTGACCTCTAGTTTACAAATTTTGAGGATATTTGAATGGTATTGTGGGTCTGCCCGCCCTCCCCCATCACTTGTAGGAAATTGTAATTGTACTCCCCCATCTTCCTGTATGTGGGTGGATGTCTGCAAATCCAAGACAAGGGCATACAAATAACTACAGTTTACCTGCTGTTGAGCTGTTGTCGGGCACAATAAATCACTTATTAGCCATCAAACCTTCTCTTGCCCAATAAAAGTAAGATAAAGGTGGTTGTATAGGCAGCCTGTCTGAGGGTATCTCTGGCAGCTCGCAAGGTAAAGCAAGCCAGTTGTCTGTTTTTGCAATGATTGCAGTTTTCTGTAAAATTGGACTAAGATTGCTTGCTCTTAAGATGCCCATTGGATCAGTGTAGTGCGTAGGAAAACAAGTACTGGCAATGCCTCAATCATTGGTGAGTTTAGGCCCTCCATAACTCATCATATGTGCACTGTCCATCATTCTTTCACTCATGCATCCATTCATCCATCTAACAACTCATTCTTGCATTCTTCCTCTCACTAATCCACAGTGAAACAGCCACACACTCAACAAGCAAGTACAAGATAAATTAAAAGAATAATAGTAGAAGTTGCTGCCGGATAACCGTGGCGGGCATATGCTTGCAATAAAAATAAGTAAAAAATTAAGTACAACAGTAAGTGGCCATATTGGAATAGCATTGTGCATAATGTATCATTGTTTTAAAGTTTCAACATCGCCGAGGTGTTGTAACGAGGCACGTAAGATGTGCACTGCTGTCAGCAAAACCTTTGAGGGAGGTGGATGTGAGTGTGCCATATTGAGTCCATGGAGCCACATTAAGTCACACTCTGCAGCATGGTTTGAAATACAAATAATTTAAATGAATGCCCGCCTTGTATAAACCACCCCACCACCAGACAGTCTTGGTCCCATGAAAATAAGAGCTGATGCAGCACACGGGGTGGTATGAAGAGTCCAGATGGACAGAAATAAGTGGCAGGGGTGTCCACCGGCAAATACAGACACAAATTATGTACTGGAAACCTTTCCACAATAGGAAACACTCCCTGTGTATGAGAAATTAACCCACCTTGACATCCAGTTGCCACCCACTAATGCTGCGGTGGTAGTCTCCCATTCTCCACAACATGGCCACATTCAGAATGCTCAAACTCCCCTCTGTAGTAGCAGACAGTGTTAGACAATATACTATTGAACTTGCTGCATTGTCCTTACACTTAAGTTTAATTAATTACTTTTGTAAGAACTCGGTCTCAAATGTCTTGTACTCCTGTGATTCTCCCAGGCAGGTAATCTGAACACAAATAAGGGCTGCACTCACTATCCCCACCTTGATGACTTCAGTCACCAACCGGCAATCCATGTTGATGTCCTGCATCCCACCCACTTTGATCATCTCATCTAAGACACTGACTGATGGTTGTCCAGATCCCTCAACTACCCGGTGATGCCTTTTTGGCCCACAAACCAGTGCTCAACCCTTGTTGCAAATACCCCATTATCCCAGAGGAACGTCTAATGTCGACTATTTATATAAACCACACAAGATTGGTCTTATTTCCAATTTTAAGAGCGTTTCAGCTTCTGACTCTGGTATTCAATGGCTGCATGACTTCTTCTTCAGGAGTACTTGCACGCCCCCATCCAGGATTTAATTCATGCAGTACATGGGCACTGACACATGTACGCTTACCCTACATTCAACACAAGACCTTTCTGATAAGCTGGCTAATCACTTTACCCAGAAGATTGAGAGCATTTATGCCAGTATTACCAAAGATAAGGACCCCCAGCGAGACACCACTGTCTCCCACCCTCCTCACTTCCACTCTGCTAACCCTTTGGATTGCTTTCCTCCACTCACAACAGACATAGTGGAGTCCCTAATGAAAACAGTTAAATCTGGCTCACCGCAGGATGCCCTACCCGCTAAGGTATCCTCATTACTTCACAAACAGTTGGCTCCCCCTGATCTGCCCCATCCTCAATTCCTCCCTGACCAAGGGCATATTACCTTCCGAATGGAAGGCTGCCCAAATAAATTCCGATTAGGAAGAAACCCAATGCGCCTCCAGAAGATTTGTCTAATTATCGCCCTATCTCCTTGCTACCCTACCTGAGCAAACTCTTGGAGAAACATGTGGACAAGCACCTCTCAGACTTTATGAAAGCAGCAGGAGGCTTTGACTCCTCGCAGTCCGGCTTCCATCCCAGATTTAGCACGGAGACCGCACTAATCTCAGTCACAGATAACCTCAGGCATTTCCTAGATAATGGACAAGCAGTACTATTGGTGCTGCTGGATCTGTCAGCAGCGTTTGACACGCTATCCCATCCCATTCTATTATCTAGATTAAGAAATGGTGGTATTCAAAATCTAGCCTTCCAATGGCTGTCAAACTTTTTAACAAATCGCACTCAAACTGTCAATTTGGGCCCTTTTCAATCTACTACATCAGAGTTGACCAAAGGTGGGCCTCAGGGATCATGCCTGAGTCCCACATTGTTTATCCTTTATGTGGCTCGTCTTGCAGATCATCTTAGGAATCTGGGTTTCATCCCCATCTCTTACGCGGATGACACCCAGCTCCTAATGGCATTTGACAGAAATCCCATCAATACTCAGTCTGCATTCTCTGAAGGTATGACTGCTATTTCGGACTGGATGAGAAACCACTTTCTCCAGCTGAATGCCAGCAAACCTGAAATTATGCTCTTTGGCGAGGCGTCCCTACTTTGGTCTCCAGAATGGTGGCCCAATAACTTGGGGCCCGCTCCTATTCCAAAAGCAGTGGTGAAAAACTTAGGAGTACACTTAGACCAGAAACTCTCTATGAAAGAGCAAGTCGCAACCACCGTGAGCTCTTGTATCCATATGCTAAGTCTTCTAAGGAAGGTTTTCCCTTTCCTCCCTATGACAGTTAGGAAAACCCTACTACAGGCACTAGTAGTCAGTCGTCTCGACTATTGTAATGCCCTCTTAATTTCAGCCAATGAAGCCTCTCTTAACAGACTCCAGGTGGTTCAAAATACCGCCGCCCGACTGGTCTCCAACTCTCCAGCTAGGACCGCTTCCTTGCCCCTACTCCAGGGACTACACTGGCTACCTGTTCGCAAGCGGATCCGTTTCAAAATTTGTTGTATAGTACACAAGGCGCTTCATGGCAATGCCCCCAGCTATCTCGCCGACAGACTCTTACGGTACCAGCCTTCAAGAACACTCTGATCCGGATTTAAATCTTTTCTTGTGGTGCCCCGGATAAAGAAATCCCGTTTAAGGGGGAAAGCCTTTTACTACTTGGCCACCTCATATTGGAATCAACTTCCTCTACACCTTCGCGAATGTACCAATTATCTACAATTTTGTCGGTCTCTTAAAACCAAACTCTTCCAAATCTCCCTGCTGACTCAGTAACGTCCCTCCAGAATCCTTTGCTGACCCGTTAGCACTTCCACAGCGCGGAGATGCTCCTTCGGGGGTGATTCGGGCGCTTTACAAGACAAATAAATAAATAAAAAATATATCCACAATCATTGCCATGCACACAAGCCAAGATGAAGAATAATATAAATTCTACACTTAATTGAACGATATGTTTGTAAATAATATTTAGCCCATTAAATTTGTTTATAATATATATTTTTTTATGTTTACATATTTTTTATCAGTATTCAGACATACAATCTTTGTTCCTTTTCAGCCTTGGCCTTCTAGTGCTTTTAACACTACTTTAGTTGTATGCTACAGAAATACCTTTATTAAATACAAAATATAAATGGTTTTCATACTGTGATAAAGATTGTGTACATATTTGTGGGAACCAGCTCTAGCTAGGAGGACAGTTATCGGAGGATCGTTTGTCTAATCACAACTGTCTCGTGTTATTGTCCTATGGTTGAATTCCAGGAGGCTGTCCGAGAAAGAGTATCTTCCCTTGAGGTACATAGAAGTAGACCTGTATATGCAGTCATAGGACTGCATTCATAACTTGTCAGCCACACATCTGAGATCAGTATTTACTTTTAACATTTTTAGGTCTGACCTGAAGCACGCCACTTTCTTCATCCATTGGTCTGTTCAGCTGTCATTTACATTTTGCTTCTACCTCCCATATCCTACAGCATGGGCCTCTGGGTCAGCACACTTCAGCCATTGACTCTCTTGCACTGTAAGTGAAAGCATTCAGTGTGTTCACTTGTGCATTTCCTTGTGGGTCAGTACTTTTCTTTGCCAATGTTGTTTTCATTCTTTAAGGTTTTTATTTATTTATTGTTTAGTCATCATCGTGTGTTTAAACTATATTCTCCTGTTACAGTAGTTCACATCCAAAGTATCTTTTCTTTGCAACAATAAGAAGTGACGTGCACTAAAAATAAAGTGTTTTGATGCCTTTACCAAGTACACGTGTCTGTTAGAATGCACCCGTATGGTTCTATTAAAATTATACATATGATGGTTCATGACACATGTTTTTTTGTTTTTCAAGCACACACTTGCCACGTTTATACAGTGCCATGTTACCTTTTTCCGTGTTTATTTTGTTTTTATTTTTCTGTGTGCTTGCAAAAATTAAGGATTGCCCCACCTTGCCAAGGGCCGACTTCTTCCGTTGCTTGTTGCCAGTGTCGATGTGTGAGTACACTTCCTCAAAACGCAGGTCTCTGTTCATAAATAGGAACTACCTATAGAGTGAAGGCCGAGCAAGTGCTGCCCTGCCCTGCCCAGCCCTGCCCAGCCCTCTGTAGAAATATCGGATGGGCGCCACTTCATTAGGTAATGGCACCCTTTAGCAGTATGGAATTATGGCTAGGGCCCTTCTGATGTCGTCATACTCCTGATCCCACCCACATTGTTGGTAGAAAACATTTGCCTTAAAAGTCCATAAAACTCTCCAAGAAAACGTACAAGTTATAACCTCGTTGGTTAACTGGGTTCCGGAAAGTGAATGTGGACAGGAAGGCATCGGAAGGATGGAGCTCCTTTCCTTTCGCCCCAGTTTCGTCCTGAATACTTGCCTGGACGAAATCCAGGATGCCGAAGGGCTCGGCCCCTCAGAACAGTATGGCTCTAGAACAGGTGGAGGATGGCGGACCGGGTCCAAAGCCAAGGCGCGAGGAGGATGGAACAGAAAGGCTGCGGGATATGGTTCATCTGCTGACAGCTGACATGTCTGCAGTCAGAGCTGCCATTTCCAAGGTGAACACCGCATATGCGTCGCTGAAGTGTCCGGGGTTTAAATGGACCATATTAAAATAGGGGTGTGCACAGCTCGATTGGAAATGCGTTTCCTAGCTGTCTCTGATTTGGGAATAAGTTCAACAAATGGTACTTGTTCAACAGAATTACCATCACAGAAGCAACCTTAGGCTATTGGGATTTCTGGACTATTGTGTAAAGAAGAAACCATTTCTCAGATACCGAATTGTTCGTTTTCTCAGATTTCACAATATCGAACTTACTGTTAAAGAAGAAAATATCTTGTTAAAAATTGCAAGTTTGAAGAGGCTTTTTTTCCAGAATAATTTTTTTTCTTTTGTTAGTTTTTAAGTGTAAAATTCTAAATGTTGCATGGTGTATGGATGGCAATTCTTACTTTTCAGACTCGTTTCCAGTGCTTAATTTATAAAATATTAAGTGCCAGGGCTCTGACCAGGAGGCCACTGCAGCTTGCACCACCCTTTGCCCTTGTTATCGCTACCAAAACAACTACTAACCGTCTCTCTCGCATGTAAATGCAACAGTTCAGATTATTCCAGGTTCCCGAAACTAAAGGAATGGCTGGGGAGGCAGGTATTAGCAATTTTTATGTATATTGTAGTTCTAAACTACCGTTGTTCTGCTCATCTCTAAATTATATGAGCTGCGCCACCATGTGGTGGACTATTCTAAGTATGGTGTTGACAATTAGGTGCCGGTGCCGAGCACCGGACACCAATAAAGTGTTGGTGCTGAGCACCGGAAAGCCCCGGCTCAAATTAAGCACTGCTCGTTTCACATATATAATTGAATGTTTTATCGTTATTTGCCTGCCACGACAACCATAAAGGATCCGATTAAACTGCTCTTAATCATAAATACACATGCAAAGAATCTGTAGTAGAAATGCAGATTAAAGTTCCTCAATTTGAAATATATATCCCACGGGCATTGCTCCACAGTGCCATTCTTGCTAGCATTGGACATTGGTTACATCAGAGCGGCATATGTAACCTCCTGTCTCCAGATATATCAATGAAATCTTTTGGCCAATATGTGGTCGGGTTCAATGTCACAGGATTAAAAATGACAAGCCAGTTGAGAGGTTTCCTGTATGTTGTTCATGTTGACATTTGAAGTTCCATAATTTCCAATTGCTTCAACTCAATTGGGTTGCCAGTCCGTCTTGTATAATCACATATCAAAAGTTCACATAGTATGGCTCTCAAATATCTAAAGGTTAAAACGTTGTCTAGTCTTCGTCCTTAAAGGTTTTACTTAGGTTGACAAAGGCACAAGTAGCAGAACTGGTGCTGTGGGAAACCAATTCTGGGAATTGCCTAGCGTGCCAGGTTGCACTTATAAGCACTAGATGTGGCTCTAAAGGGAAGATGGTAGCAAATGTCACTGCATCTCAGGTGTCAAAAATCCATGCTGTGGCCAGATCAGGGACCACGAAGGAATTTCAGCCTGCACCTCTTATTCCTGGTTGTACCAGGAAATGTGCAGCCGAGCTCCAAGTGTGGCCTGTCCTCAGTTGGTCCATTTGTCTTCCAAGATTTGCATACCCTGACGCAGTTCTATCTTGCACTACTTTATCAATCTTCCTAATAGTGACAAATCATGACTTTGTACTATCTGTTGTTAATGTAATACTTTTCCTTCCATTGTGGAGAAAAGAAAGGAAACCCAGTAGGTGCAGAATGACATGTACCACACCTTTCCAGACCCCATGTAACCTAGCTTCAAAACTTCCTGCACCCGCTCATACCTTGGCCCATGTACAATTCCTCAACCGTCCATTTGTCTGTCCTTTGTGTCTGAGCAGCACGCACTACGTGCACTGGTTCTAGTTCCTGATATTTACTTGTAGTGATGTTTTTTTCATTTGCATTTTAAGGATTTTAGTATTTGTTTTAGACCTGTGAGACAGGTTCTTTCTTGGGAAACCTATACATTGGTTCTTTCTTCCAAACACCTGCAGAATAGACTGCGGCACACTTATAGTAAAGGTGGCAGTTCGGCACATGGCATGATGTGAAAGAAGCCCGCTAGGGTTTGGGTTCAGAAACTTTTAATCATTGCTATATTTATATACCAAAAGAGTGGAAATTGGTGAGCCCTTTTTCTCTATTAAAAAATAAATCACGTTATCCACCTATTTATGCTGAAGAGAGGACCGCGTTTTATCAGCCCCTTTTCAGTATTTTAAATGTTATAAAAGGACTATAGTCCTAATAGGAACATTTCAATTACTTGGTCACTAAGTGCAGTGCCTTGGAGCCAAGTTAGTCTGCAGCCCCTTTTTAGGTCGAGCCTAGGCAGCGCGCATGCGCTGACTGCAAGATCTGCTGTGATCAATACTACTACTCTATTCCCCGCCTGCTGCTTACCATAGGCTCAATGCTGTCGGTTTTCTTTCCAGCCTCCTGATTCGTTCCTGCCGCCGATACCTCACTTCCCTTTAAGGGTGAGGAGCACCGGCCAATTACAGTTTCCATACGCAACCATTGTTTGTGCTTTTTGCAAGAACTCTTTTTTATAAATGTTGCTTTCTGCTAGTCACTGCCTTCTTAGTTTTGCTTCTCCTTTCCTCTACAGCCCCCTCTCCTTTCGCTGCTTCAGCTGTGCCGTTTTTTTAGTTTTTTTTTACTTTAAAGCTCAGTGCGGTGCCCGCTTCAGGGGCACCGCTCTTTGTTTCTGTTTTTTGTTGTTTTTACTTTAGAGATGAGTGGCGCCAGCTACAGGGACACTGAGCTTTATGTTTTAGCTCTTTTGCCTTTGTCAATCCTCTGGGATATTACCAAACTTGATGGACATGCCATTCACCCAATGCCAGAAGGGGGAGGCCAATGGCTTGCGAGTTGTTTTGCAATTACTAAACCGGTAAGTGAGTATGAAATAAAATCCATGTTGAATAATAATCATGTATGGCGCCATGAACTCAGAGCAGGGAGCCCTCGAACTGCAAACATGAATTACCTGAGCGCTACAGATGCACAGCAAAAAAAGACTAATTTACATCAGCCTCGCGCTAGAAAGAGTATTCCTTTTGCTTTGTTTATCCATTGTTGCTCACAACACCCTACAAACACATCAATCCCCTTCAGAGCTAATAATCCCCTCACACCTTTCCGCACTTTACTTCTCTTTGAAATACCAACAAGCCAAAAGAAAACATTTGCATCTCCCCCTCAAAGCTTTCCTCTATTTATGTCTAGTGTTGGTTCTAATATATCACGTCAGCCTACATTTCTAGAATACAATAGCGAGCTGCGCCTCACGCTATTTAACGATTTCCAACACTAGCTGCTGTGTAGACTTTTGCTTGCTCTTTGTGAGTTATCCCAAGGGAGAGTGCTCTATAGAGAGATAGTGGGCCCTTTTAACAAACTCAAAGAGCGTCATAAACGGATCTTTTATTTCATTTGTTGTGTATTTGTGTCAGAGCCTTGCTGTCCCAGTGTGTGCCATGTACAGTCAAAGTTTTAAGTGGAATGAAAAAACAGGGGGTTCTCTCGTAGGGGCATGGCCGATGTAATTAAGGACGTGGCTTTAAACACTTAAGCTAAAAATCTGTACTAAGCATAGTGTGCTGCCCCACTGGTATTTTGCTGCTTCTGTCACTGCATCCAGATATATAACAGAACAAGTAACGTTACACCTACAACAAGTCAGGACTATTGGCTTTGTCAATATTTGTAAATTGCATAGGATAAATAAGCAACAACTATGACTTCCTTGTATATAATATAAAAAATGCTTCCGATCTTTTGGGCAAGGCTGTGGCGTAACTCTAGAGCTGCGGACATTAGAGCCGAGAAAGTAGGTTCGAGCTTGACGTCTGCTCAACATCCTGTGATTCAAAACATGAAAATGTGCTAGAGTAATGTAATTGATGCTCATGTGAAGCGCTCAAGTTTGCGCTATATAAAACTGAAAAACGAGCCCGATATGGACCTGTCTCAGCACCTGCTTTTACCAACTGCTGGTGCTGAGCACAGGCAGGACCCGGCCCACTTAAAGCCCTGTATACAGTCACTGTCTAAGGCATTTATTGCCTGTCTTCCAATAATCGAAGTCAGAAATATGAGTTTATGTGGTAAACCCTGTGCCATCTCCTCTCAAATATATTTTGCCTGTGAAAAGTTTGCAGAAAAAGATCTCTGAAAATGTGCAGATATTGGTGCAAACACACCGACTTCCAAAGTTAATCCTTATTCCAGGGGCTAAAATTTGAAATGGGCCAATAATATCGGATCAGATAATTACTGCACCATATTGGTAATTCTTGGTATGATATTACTGCACTGGTTTTCATGAGAGACTCATAAGGCCCTTATTGTGGGTGTCTCCAGAATATTGATGAGCTATTAGCTCACTTGGAAATACAAATACTGTGGGTAGTTTTGGGTACAAGAAAATTGTATAACAGAATATCGAAGACCAAAACATTGAGAAAGTGAGTGAATACAGGTAGCATAGATATACTATTCTTAACTACATACCTTGAAAATATTTAAATCATCAAGGTATATGTATGCTAACTATAGTAAATCTATGCTTACCTATATAAACATACCATCACAATACTTTTGCCACAGTATTGTTGCCCTGCTACGTTATGTAGTCGATATTCTAGTGGAATATCGTTCAGCACAGTGTGGTATAATGGATTTGCAAACACTGTAATTTGCTAAGAAATTGTAACTGTTTGCGGCAAAGGCTATTGGCGTTGCATTATTATTAGCAATGCCAATAGCTCAAACCTGTAGTAATGCGAGACCTATTGCATTGCAAATGCTTGTTGTCTTTTCCCATAGCTACTGCATCGGTATTTAGTTGTTGTTAGACCTGGCATCCTTGGCGTGGGTCTCCCTTCCATTTTTTGATGATGCCTCCAATGTTATTGATCTGTTTTTGCTGGTTTAGATGCTTTGGGCACTGTGCCACTGCTATTCAGTGCCACAGTGCAAGTGCTCCCTATGATAAATTGTGTTATGTATTAGTGACTCCATGATTGGATGATTGGTTTACTTGTCAGTCCCTAGTACAGTGCACTGAGTGTGCCCAGGGCTTGTAAATCCAATGCTGCTGGTGGGCTTGCAGCACTGGTTGTGCCACCCACAGAAGCAGCTTGTAAAGTGTGTCTCAGGCCTGCCATTGCAGAGCCTGTGTGCAGCCTAGGGCTGCCATGTCGACTTAGTAAGTGCACCCACTTACCAGTCCCTAAACCTTCCCTTTTCTTCATATCAGACACCCCTATGGTAGGCCCAAGGGCAGGGTGCATTGTAAGTATAAGGTAGGACATGCCCTGGTGTGTGTGGCATGTCCTAATAGTGAATTACAGCCATTTTCGTTTTTCACTATTGCAAGGCTACCTGTTCCCATAGGCCAGACTGGGCAGTTTGATTATTACACCTTATAATCCTAACTGACCCAGGAACATAGTAGAAAAACGAATTTAGTATGCCTGAACTCAGGATGATAAAATACATCTTTTAGTGAAGTTGGTTTTAACATTCTGTGTTTGAAAATACCACTTTAGAAAGTAGGTATTTTCTTGCCTAACTCTCCAAGCCTGCCTCTGCTAGGTTGTGTATTCCTTGTCTGGGTTTGTGAGTGACAGGGGCTGGGGGACTCCAGGAGACAGGGTGAGTCAGCACAGGGCTGAATAGAGAGATCTGCATCCAGAGTGGAGGGAGGAGTTGCACCTGGGTCTGAATAGGGCTGTGCCTGCCTTCCACAATGCTGGCTCCACCTCCTGCCGGGCGGCTGAGCACTCTGCCCCACATTCTGAAAGGAAAGAAGGAGTCCTGTAAACAAAGTGCTCCAGGACTGACCCCCCACCCCCCATCTCTTAGGCGCTCGGCGGCGGCAAAAGGCAGGGACCGCCACGGGCGGCAGAGTGCCTAGCTACGCCACTGCTCCAGAGAACAAAGAGAAAAGGTGTATAAAAAGGGGACCCAGACCCTTAGGAAATTAGATCACTTTTGGGAAACAAGAAGAAACCTTTGCTGAGGAGCGGAACCAAGAAGAAACTGAGGAGAAGACTATCCCTAAGCTAGAGGGATCTGCCTGCAGTGGTTGCCTGACTGCCAAAGAAAGGAGAAGGGAACTTTGTGTGTACTTTCATCAACTTGTGAAGGATCTCCAAGGGCTTGATTTTAGAGCTTGCCTCCTGTTGAAGTCTCAGGGACAACAGACTTCACCCCCCAGCTCCCCCTGTATTCCCTTGCTGGGAATTTGGACCTTCTGACACACTTGCGTGTCTCTGGGAGCTGGAAGCGCGACTCAACATGAAGAAGCGTGTCGCCGCAGCCGCTGAGTCTCGCATCGCCGGAGAAGAGTGTCGACGTCGCATCAGACGCCGGCGCATCCCCGAAGAAGCGCACCGCTGACACCCTCGCATTCTTCGAAGCGCCTCGCAGCACCGGAGAAAAGTGTCGCCGTCGCATCAGACGCCGTCGCATCCCCGGGGCAGAGCATCGACCTCGCATCAGATGCCGACGCATCGCAACACGAGGCGCTCCCCGCATCCCAGGAGAAGATCGTCGACCTCGTTGTCGCAACCTCAAGAAGACGCCACTTTGTTTCTTTTGCACCAGATCTTCAACGCATCACCGTCCTTGCGTGTAAGGGACTACCGCATCACCTTCCCTGCAACACTTTTCGTTGCCCTGCGTTACGCATCTTAAGGTACATTAAACTCAAAGTGTCGCATTTTCATTTTAAGATACTCCAGCTAATTCTACCATCTTTAAAAGTACAGTATTGTGGATTATTTTTGTCGTTTATGGTCTTGTGGTAAATCTATATAAAAGATAAATATTTTTATAATACAACCTGTGTGGTGTCCATTTGTAGTGTTGTCACTGGATTACTGTATGTGTTCACAAATGCTTTACACACTGCCTCTGAACTAAGCCTGTCTGCTCGTGCCAAGCTACCAAGAGGGTGAGCAGGGGTTATTTCAGGAGTGTACCCCCTTACCCTGACTAGAAGCAAGGGTCCCTATTTGGTCAAAGGTACCTACCTCTGCCAACTAGAGACCCCCAGTTCTAACAGTTGTGGTTTAGTGATTTTTCACTTTTGTTTTACTATCATCAAGCACTGCTTTGGTCACTCCTGGTCTTTATTCGCTTGATACCAGTGGGGGCTACTAGCACGGAAAAGTGCTAGGACAGCGCGGGGGACAAGAATAAAAAGAAAAGAAAACTTACCTGCTGCCTCACTGAGTTGCTGCCTTGGTGTTCTGCAACTCCCGATGCACAGACTCCCCTGCGCCAATCCAGATGATCCTCTCATGCTGGTATTACCCAGTATGAGAGAAGCACCGGGATTGGGCGAAGCGGGCTTGTTTTACGCTCCAACAAGGAGTGTAAGCCTGTGCCTGCTGCGTTCTATGCAGCAGCATGGAGCTAGGTAAGTGCGCTTGACGGCTTGGCCGTCCTAAGACAAACCGCCCTGTGCCCACCACTCCTCCTGCTGTCGGAGGGTGGCCCCGCCCTCAAGACTCGACTCTGGCTCATATTGTAAAATAAAATGATAATAAAGCAGTTGTATTAATTTCTTGTTTATCTTTTTATTTGACAAATTACATGTTTTCATTTACTCGCAGTGGGGCGACACTCCTCCGCCATAACCGAGGATCAGCCGCTGCGCAATACTTAAACGGCTGGAATATTTTAGCTCCGTGAGTGCAATCGAGATGGAGCCTCACAAGCACACAACTAAGGGGCTGATTCCGATTCCGGCCGGAAATCTCTCCGACCGAGCCGGACCCGGAGAGATTTCCGACCGATCGGACCCTTGCAGCCCGACCGAACGAGTACGATGCGCACGTATGCCATCGGACTCGAGTCGGTCGGACTCCACTGAAGTCAATGGGAGCCTGTCGTACAACGTGTACGCGGGCTCCCATTGACTCCAATGGGTGCGAGGCGGACAAGGGCGCCCTACAGCGTGTGCGCGTCCATGCGCATCGCGGCGCACATGCACAGGTAGGGGGACCCATGGGTCCCCCTGTGTGCGACTCGCGCGCCTACGCGTACAGGGGGTCCGACGCGGACCCCACAGTCCGGCTCCGACAGCTTTTTCGAGCCGGACGGCGCGAGTCGGTCGGACTGCTCGCGGCGCGCAGTCGTACTTACCCGGCCGGGATACGTCTCCATAGCGCGGTGCGAGTCGTGTCCATGCGAGTCGGTCGGAGCGTGTTGAGGCCGCTGTTCGAGTCGGTCGGAGATTTCGCTGGTGCCTGCATCGTACTCGCTCGGCAGGACCCGCGTACGATTCGGTCGGGAAACAGGGCTCCGAATCGGATCCGGGAAATCCGAATCCGATTCGGAGCACTACCGGCCGAGATCGGAATCGGCCCCTAAGTATCATCACACCTCCAGAGAGGATTTGTGATTTAGTGGTGAAGAGAGCCTTGAAGACAAAAGGATAATGCAGAGCTTCCTCCTCTGTCACAGGTGCAGTTTCAGTCTTTAATGAAATGCCTGTCTGAAGCATTGCAGAAATTCAAATACACCTGTATTAGAGATTCCTGTAGGGGATGATTCTTTTGTATCTTAGTCATCTTCAATTTCAGCTGGGCAGATGATTTCCTTTACTTCACCTGTATCTTCCTTTCCATCACCTGAATGAGAGAATCAAGAAGATCGTGAACCAGAACTAGTGCAAAGAGGCTAATTTCTCAAGTGTTCAGAAATTCAACCTCTTTTCAGACATTGGCTGATAACCTGCTTCTCCAACTGGAAGAAGCAGTGCCTATTGAGGAATTCAGAATTGTTAGTCATACGAAGATTCCTTACAAGATGGTATCTTGCAGCCAAGGGTGAGGTGGACCTTCCTATTTCAGTCATGTTAGATCCTAGGTTGGTTAATCTGTTTGGACAGTCTTCAGTGAGTTATCATGTGGACAGACATGTGTAGATGGCTCACAAAAAAGTCTTTTACTGTATGGTATCTAGCAACTAGAATACCAATTTATGCAGGTTATGTCCCCTAATCGTTAGTTAAATAACTTCAGTTGCAAGTCTTCTGATCTTTCAAACCATATAGAAAAGGAGGCTAAGGGGCCCATTACGATGGCGGGCGGAAGCACAACCGCCGTGCTGGCGGATGCAAAAACCACCAGTTACCGCCGGCACGCAGCAGTCCACACGCCCGCACAATTACGATGCGAAAAGTAGGCCAAACACCGCCGGCAAGCCAGCAACACCGTCCGCCATCAAAGTGCGCCCGTACACGTAGCGGCGCAGCTCAACTGACACACACCGTCCGACGAAACACGTCCCGCCCGGCGCATAAATTACGATGCCGCAAACAAACGGCTCCCACGGCTAAGAGACACCGCACGTGAAAGAGAGGCGGTAACACGGACGCAGAGCACGGACAACGAAGAAGCGGCACCCCGGGCATGAATCCAGCACTGCAGGCCCTTCCCATGCTTCTGCTGATGCACCACCAAGGACGCAACGTACCGCGGAGACGCAGGTAGGCACACACACAACAAGTGCACGCAAACAGCGCACACAGTGCAAGGGCGGAAAAAGCGGACAACCCCCCACCAGCGCGTGTACACTACACATTAACCCTGGGCAAAGCACTACGCTACGCTCGCGTAGTTTGCGAGTTTGCGCTACTTCGCACAACGCGAGTGCACGTAGCACAGTGCAAACACGCGTAGGCGTAGTGCAGCGGTCATTTTGCTTGCTCGCGGTCCTCAACGTCAAGTTGGCGACCGCGAGCAAGCAAATGACATCCGGCGAGACTTTTCCTCGTTCGCGATCAGCAACATCAAGTTGCCGATCGCGAGCGTGGAAAATAAACCTCCGGCGAGATTCTCAACGCGGGAAGTCAGGTTTCTCATTGCGAGTGGTCGCGTATGCTCGCGACCGCTCGCGATGAGAAACTACCAGTCCGCGTTGAGAAAGCTGCCGCTCGAGTAAAAATCTACTCGAGCGGCAGTAAAGACAGCTCGCACTGTGCAAGATGCCGTTTTCAATGATTGCACAGTGCGGACAAGCATCCGGCACTGTGCAATCATTGCGAACAGTGCACTACGCAGTTCGCGTAGTGCTACGCGTAGCTCGCGTAGTGCGAACTGCACTTTGCGTAGCTTCGCGTAGCGCTACTTCGCGAACTACGCCCAGGCTTACTACACATCCACCATTGCATCCACATATGACACACAGGCCAAATCCTAACATCGCGGAACACATGTGTACACACCACCTGGGACTAGGAACCAACCACCCCGTCACGGCCACAAAGCGCCGATGACGCCGCCACACATGCGCACAACGCAGAGGCCAACCGCAGCGCCATGCATGCGTCGCACACAGACACAGGGACACAACCAAGCAGCACACACATCAGCCCCACCCCGAACGCACATGACACGTGACAGGCCTGCCACAGACATGTCCCCAACGCCCAATTCACGGACAACACCCAACGCCACACAACCGACGGACACATGTCAGTGAAGTCACGCAACAGAAGGACACACCCCAGTGTAACAAACATGGCGAAGCACACAGCGGCGGCAACACCAACTAGGAGAAGCAGGGCCCCTTCGGGAAGAGGAACGCCAGTACCACACTGAAAAACCCATACCACCCTGCACATATGAACAAGACACATGAAACGGAACACCAAAGAGCCCGGGGACCGACAACAGGTGGCCCAAGAATAACATCCACACACAAGGCCCAACGCAGAGCGGAAAGGCAGGCTGCCGCCACACAAGGGAGAGCAGACAGCACTGAATGACCTTCCATTCCAACTCCGAAACCACAGCCCTACGACAGAAGCCGGTGAATACAGCCATTGTCCAAGAATAGACCAACACAGGCATGCCGAGGAGACCGACCACAGGGCAGATAGCGCATATCACAGAAGCACACAACGGACGGGGAAGAAAGAAGAAAACACTCCCCCATGTCGGCCACATGCAAGTTAATTGGAAGGAGTCACACAGCACTGACCTTGAACTGTCTGAGAAGCATGTGGGAAGAGGGCCCGTGTCCTCCAAACAAGCCAACAGAACACAAGTCCTGTCTCCCTACGACTACACAGAGCTCACAGCAACCCCGGAGCGTGCACATTGCAGACTGCACACACAGCCGGAGCACGCCACCTCAACGAACCGCTGCGAAATGGCAACCGCAACACACCTACCCAACTACGCCCGAACAGCTCAAGCTGTACAAAACCAACACGATACATACATTGGGATGCGATCTCCTGTCCCTGCTGAACGTAAGTTACCGACTGACTTACCGCATCACATTGTTCAGCTGCGTCATGCCCGTCTTCTACTGTCGGAGGTGTCCCTACCAGCATCCCGTCGAGATATGCCTCTCCAACCCGGCATGTCTGAAGGCGGACCTGCTACCACTACTCCTCCCTCTGGACACACACGACAGGGCCTGCTCTGCCTATGGGGGCATGGCGTATGTGGCCAACATCGCACCCGCACTGAAATGGGACCACTGTGCCTCCACACGACGGATCATCGAGAACAGCTACATCGAATGTCACCCAGCATGCCCCATCATGGTCCTCCAAGGGACAACTTACGAACAACACCTTGAGAGCCACCATCCGCTTCATTGGCTGGCAAACATGTACACCACCAATGACATGGAAGCCCTGCTGGACGGCATTGCATACCTGACAACCTGTAAATACGTCGGACCACAACGCAGGTTCCCCGAGTGACCTATGAAGTCCAACCCCGCACCCATGCTCAGCTTCCGCACGGACTGGCCAGTCACCACCACAACAGCCATACCAAACGACCGGCAACTGTAACCACACCATCAACGACATCGCCATGACATCGGATATGACCGGGACATGCACACTGTTCCCCATCACATCCAGGAACACCGCATGCATCGTGGGAGGCAGTGGCATGGGCTCTGTGTATCGCACCCACATGGACGGAACTGCACGAACAACCAGGACACGACATGGATCCAGCGCACATGGACACACACACCGCTCAGTGGACATGAATAGGTCGCCTGGAGTCTGTGGGTGCTGCACCCCTCCCACCCCCGCCCGGGAATCCCATACCAGGACCTTTGCATGGACGACAAGTGCATACAACAACAACACGACCCCAGTGACTGTGACATGTCCAGTAACCACCACAGTGCAACAACAAGTGGCACGCCGCTGCATGCACGCAAGCACATGCCCTGATGTCATCTCACATGCACGCGTGCATGAGGAACAACCGCAGCAAACCTGTCACATGGAACTGAGATGGACTGTGCCCATGATGCCGAGCGGTCTGGTAGACTACATGTATACCGTCTGTGTCAAAGTCCGCAGCTCCGCAGCTATACGTAAATGTACATTAGCACAGCCTTGGCCAAGCAGATGTAACCCCACACCCTATCCCATTTGTAATCATGCTCAGTATATCCTCAACATGTATTCCGCTGCCAGTAGTGTCCACTATACTGCATCACAGAGGACAGAAGACTCAATATAATGTTTGAAACCAAAACTGTCTCCGCTGACTCATTTCACAAGTACGAATGAGAGAGGATGAGAGTATGTGAAGTACACGGCAGTCGTGACATGACCATGTAGTCCACTGGTATTGGATGTCAACGCAAATGAGTAGCACTACTGTAGAAGACACATGTGTCGTGTGAAGTCGTATGGACGCAGTGCTCAGGTGGGTTGGTGCGACGGGTAGATGCGCACATGCCAAGTTGGAGCACGCCGTGTTGGGAGGGGTCATGAACAGTACACCACCGCTTCCCTGGGCATTGTGAGAGGACACCTGTCGGGGGGGGGAGTGAACACGTGTGTGCACAGCAGCCGGGCACACGTACAAAGCGGTACCAGGCGCACCTCAGCCCACCCTCTGTGGACAAGCTGGATCCTGTTGTGCGCCCGCCATGCCCCTTGACAAGGCACACACAGCCCCAGTCGACCAGGTGTAACCCCAACATAGTCAATCCACACAGGCGATACAGGGCACGGGATGGCAGTGGAGCATGGTGTGTGAGAGGTCTCCTCGCGCTCCTCCTGGTCATATCACGCAGGCAATAGAACCTCAACGTCTAGCATGGCACAAGTCAGATGGAAGTGTAGGGGGACGCACCACAGCACGAGCAGCACTGACGTCACGGGAGGTGGCTCGCACCATCCCATCCATTGCCCATCATACCAACCACGCCACATGCCATTGCGACTAAGTGCAAGCGCGTGCGCCACCACCCCGAGCCCTCCCCAGAGAGGCCAAAGAGTGAATGTGTGGGCCATCAGCCACAGACGGACGCGGCCTGGCCGCAAGGGCAGCCACAGCCACTGGGTGTCGCAGGTGGCGGATCCGGAAGGCGAAGACTGTGATGCATAGTCCATGCAGGCCGGGTCTCCATTTGGGGCACCACGCAGGTGGACGGCGTCCCGCCACACATCATACCCTGAGACAGCCCACTCGTGGAACTGGACCCACACATACACTCCTTGCCCTCTCTGGTGCGAGCTTGGGGCTGCCTGTGCAAGCGCTAGCCTCGCAGGTGAGCATGCATATTGGGGGCGAGGGGAGGACATGAGGGCTGGGGCGAAGATGACTGTATCACTGTCAGTTAGTACAAGGGATGACCCAGATGTGGAAAGGAAGAGACGTGTCCCGTGTGTACTGCAACTAGTCGCCAATCCAACTACCCCCATGTCCGGAATGTAAGCCCGCACCTAGGCCCGCCCATCCGCCACATCGAACCTACCACCAGCACGACAACCTTCCCATTCGAAACACTGACTGGGGGTGGCGACCAGTGAACAATCATGTGTAGCCTACCCACGCGTACATGTGGGCCCTCCATGATCCATGTCACCTGCGGCAAAGACATGACATGCGCAATGAGGGAAGTGAGGAGAGCTGTCCGCCCTACGCGCAGAAGGTGCATCAGCTCCACAGACCCAGCAGCGAGTCCAGCAGGGGTCACATGTGCAGGGGCAGCTGTGCCTGGTGTGAAGGCACATGCATATAGACAGCACATCGACCAATGTGTAGTCTGCCCACATCCACAGTCCATCATCATGCGGACATAGGAATTGAACACAGGGCAACACATCTTAGTTGGTGCACCCACCGTGACCAACAATGCGCAATCATCGACGTACCCGCCCTGTGCATGGCCCCCCACCCAACGGAGGCACATCCAGTGCCACCATCCCACACACACAAGCCTTCCACGGAACATGCTGTGTCCAATGGTCAGTACAGAGTCAGCGCCCATCTGGTGGATCCTGAACAGGAGACGCATGCACACACATGCCAGCTCCCACTATGTACGTCTGCCACCTGGCACGTGCAATGTAACCTCTCACCTGTGACGTGTGACTGCAAGCACACAGCCGTCTTGGCATGGGGCTGTCAATGTGGACACCAGTCAATGTTTCGGGAGCTGTGATCCGTACAGTGCTGTACAAAGGGTGCAGTGCTGACACCTACTACTGTCTCATATCCCCTCGTGCCACAGGTCCCACTTGTATTGGCCGCTCAGCCCGTGCCCACATCATCGTCGTCGTGTGCCATACTCATCCAGCCTCGGAAGCAGTTCCATGCTCAGCAGACACTCATGTTGCCGTGGCGTTGCCGCTTGACGAATATGCAGTCAGTCCCCATCAGCACGCCCCGCAAGTCATTGGGGCCTAGATCCCCATGTGCATGCACATGGCAGTGGTATGTCTCACTTGCCATTGCCATTGTTGGGAGACCTGTGTAAGTGTATTGTGGCCGTGCCGTCCCAGCTTGACAGCTGGGCTGTGGCTCATGTGCTTGCTCAGTCATGTCAGTGATGTGTATGCGAAATTGCTATGTGCTGTGTTGCTTTGACATGTGTCCTCTGCCATTTAACCCAGGCGGAGACCGAACATTGACCGCCCATACCAATTGCTGGCGGACATGGACGATACAGAGGTAATCAGGAAGTTTCGGCTGGACAGGCCAACCCTGCATCGACTGTGTGCCATGTTAGAGCCCCATCTCCGTCCCCGCAGGGTGTATCCGACTGCTGTCACCCCCACGGCTAAGGTGATGGCCGCCATGCATTTCTTCGCCACTGGGTCATTCCAGCACACAGTGGGCAGTGGAGGAGGGATGTCCCAGCCCATGTTCAGCAAGGTGCTGAGGGATGTACTGGCAGCCATGATGCTGTACCGGAACAGGTACATCAGATTCCCCAGGGCTCGTGAATTGGCGGCAGTGAAGGGTGCATTCTATGCCCTTGGCAGAATCCCACACGTCGTGGGAGCCATTGACTGCACACATGTTGGCCTTGTTCCACCACAGGCCACTGAGCACCTGTACCGCAACAGGAAGCACACGCACTCCCTGAATGTGCAAGTGGTGTGCCTTGCGGACATGGTGATCACCCACGTGTGTGCCAAGTTTCCAGGCTCGGCACATGACGCACACATAATGCGCAACAGCATCTTGCCACGACTGATGGCCAATCTGCAACAGGATCGTGGCTGTATTGTCGGTGAGTATGTGGAGTGGTGTAGCGTGCTGGTTGTGCGATGCTGTCCCCTGTCCAGTTGGAATAGCAACGGTTCTCTGTGTCCCTCACACCCAGGTGACTCTGCGTATCCGAATGGGGCATGGCTGCTCAGTCCATTGAGGAATCCTCGCACCCCAGCAGACGATCGATACAATGAGGCACATGGGAGGACCAGACGTGTGGTCGAGCGTACCTTTGGCCTCCTCAAGTCCAGGTTCAGGTGCCTGGACCGCACCGAGGAGTGCACTGGCGTACTCCCCACAGAAGGTGTGCCAGATAGTGGTGGCGTGCTGCATGCTGCACAATCTGGCCATTCGGAAGCAGATCCCCCTCATTGTGGATGACGGAGATCAACCAGGGCCCCAGCCCGCAGACCAGGACAGCTCGAGTGAGGTGGACAGCGGAGAGGAGGAAGCTGGGAATGTGCGCCAGCAGCTCATCGCCCGCTACTTCACTTGACGGTGAGTGTCCATGTACGACGGATGATGTGTCTGTATCTGTGCAGGTGTGTGTGTGCTGTGTCAGGGTGGCCGTATGTTCACTGCGTGCAGTGTGTCAACGCTCCATGGCCAGGGTAGTATGCCACTGTTGGTGACTGTGGCATTGTGCCCTATTGCTCTGTGCGATGTGTGTACATTGCTTGTAGTTGTTGACATGTACTGTGTGATGGGTGTGTGACACACTCATTGAATGTGCTCCTGTTCTGTCTCCCACCCCTAGGTCCCTACAGGCCCTCCGGATTCCATTGCCATGCCACGCATCAGGTGCCTTTCCGCCCAAGGTGGCCGTTGTATTCCGTACAAATAAAACACAGGGCACAAACAGCAGTTAGTGAAAAAGGTGCATTTATTACAAACTGTGACATGTGATTGTGTGTAAGGTGATGACAAAAGTGGTGCGTGCAGTGACAATGAGCTGTCGGTCATGGCTGCGTGAAGCTCAGGGTGTACCCACTGGTTCTATGTCCATAGTCCAACACACACATGCCATCCAGCTGGCTGTGTGGAGTGGGATCGTAGAGCAAGTCAATGCAGTGGCTGGTCAAGGAAGGCTGGCGGAAGGCTGGCTGGCTGCCTGCCTCACTTGCGACTGGAGCGTGCGAAGTCCTCCCGGGAGATCTGTTTCCTCTTCGGACGGCCCCTTCCACGTTTGGGAGGGGGGGTGTGTGGTGGCGACCTGCTGGTGGTGGGTGAGGTGTGCTCACTGGCTGTGGACGCAGGGGAAGTGGACACTGCTGCCCGACCCTGCGCCCTAGCAGGTGGTGGCGGAGGTGGTGTTGCTGGCCTTGCCTGTGACCCCACCGCCACCACCAGCTGGCCCATGAGGTCCATGAGTTGGTCCATACGGGACACGAGTTGGCCCATATGGGCGTCCATGGACCTCAGCACCCCCAGCACCTCCCGCGTGTCTGTAGCAGACCTGGCCCATTGTCCTTGGGCCTCTTCATAGGCCCCAAGGACTCTGGCCATTTGAGGCAGGGCATGGCTCCCAGGGGAGGCTGGCGTTTCCCTGACCCTGCTCCTCCTACCAGTCCTGCTGCCACCGGCCTGCCCACTAGCCACATTGCACACCACGGTCCTCGCTGTGGCTCCCAGGGTGGATCCAGTCGGCCGGGCCACCACCTGCGCTGGGGCTGGTGCCAGCGAAGACGTGGTGGTGGTGGTGGCGGTGGTGGTCGGTGCGGCGATGGTGGCGGTTGCGGCAGTGGTAGTGGCCGCAATGACCGTGGGTGTGGCCGCAACGACAGTGGCAGCAGGGGCTGGGACTGTTCAGCATCCCTGGATGATGGGTTGGTGGGTAGGAGGGGTCCTGGGGAGCGGCTGGGCCCTGCCACGCCAGATGGGCCTGCTTGGTGGTCCGTGTCCGAAGAGGAGGACAGATCCTCCAGATCCGTGTGTCCTCGTTGGGGGCTTGTGGGCTGGCTGTGCTGGCTGCTGTCTCCATCCCCAGCATCCGGCAGTTCGTCACCTGTGGAGAGAATGAGATTTGTTATTGTGTTGCACCTGGCGAAGTATGTATTTGTCGTCTGACATTGGCAGTTCGTGCAATCTCGTACATGGGTTTCCCGGAGGCGAGTGTGTGGCTGTGGCATCTGTAGTTGTGTGTGCTAGGCAATGGGACTGTGTGCTGTGCACATGTGGCATGGGACGGATTGGCCATGCCGATGGGTGTGTTGCTGTGCCCCTACTCATTGTGACTCTGGTGTATGCGGGCTCCTGGCCCATCCTGGGTCTGGTTTGTACTTTGCTTTTGGGGTTCACATGGGCACGCTTAGGAACGCATATGGCAACATGGGGGCCATGCCCCAGATTCGCATTTGGGAGGGGATATGCTTTTGGGGTTCAAATGGAACGCTTAGGAACGCATATGGCAACATGGGGGCCATGCCCCAGATTCGCATTTGGGAGGGGATATGCTTTTGGGGTTCAAATGGAACGCTTAGGAACGCATATGGCAACATGGGGGCCATGCCCCAGATTCGCATTTGGGAGGGGATATGCTTTTGGGGTTCAAATGGAACGCTTAGGAACGCATATGGCAACATGGGGGCCATGCCCCAGATTCGCATTTGGGAGTGGATATGCTTTTGGGGTACATGCTGTGAGCCATGGGTGCCGAACGTGACGTGTTGTGGCAGCATGACAGTGCATGGTTTGAGGTGTGTGCATGCTTGACATGGCCTGCATATTTGCTGTCTGTTGTGATTACTGGACATGGCATTGGACGCATCGTTATGAGTGAGTGATAGTTGTGTGCCAGCCAACGTATTGCAGTTGTCCCATCTCCTTGGTGTGCGTGCTGCCCTGTGCCATGTGCATCACTGCAGTGCTCGGGGGTGTGGCCCATGTTGTGTGTTGTTGCTCACAGTGTGTCGTGCGCTTAATTGACTTCTGGCACATGGTTGGTCATGGGCATGTGTCTTAGCGTGACTGCTGTATGTGTGGCAGCTGTGCGGATGACATGCCTTTCATGAGACTGGGGCTGACGGATGGGATGGATGGTATGTTGTATGTGCATGGTGTGTCTGTGAGTTTGATGGGTTCAGTGGTGTTCGTGTGCATTTATGTTGTTCCGCTCTGTTGCGTCTAGTGTTTGTCTTACATAGGCGTAGTTGTGGGGTGTGTGGTTGACAGGCAGTAGGGGCTACATGGACAGGACTTCAATGGTGTTTCGGTTGTGTGTGATGAGTTGCACAGTGGCTGCCATGTGGGACTATATTCAGTGTGGCTTGTGCATGCAGACGTGGCTCCTTGGGTGTTGCTATGTCTGTGATGGGTCATGTGGGGTGTGAGTCTGTTGTTCATGTCCGTGTGCACATTGTTCACTTGTTCGTGACGGTGGGCGGTGCTGCGTGTTCGTCTGCTACGTGACATGTCCCATGTGTTGGTCGTGTTATGGTCCTCATGCCTCCAGTAATCCAGCCCTGTCCAGTTTCCCACCTGCAAGTTGTTCGTGCGTGCACTGTACTGGATGCCACATGGCTCTAAGCGGGGGTGCTCCATGTTGCAGGTCTGTGGGGGTGGGGGGTGTTGTGGGTCGTGGGGGTGGCTGGACACCCACTGACACCGATTGCTGTGGACCGTGATGTCTGCCTTTCGGCTGTCGTTGTGCACTGCGGTGGCTGACACGTGGCTGTGGGGTGTGGGGGATGCTCCTCCTTGCTGTGCTGTGGGACTGGGGCCTGGTGTGTGTTGTACTTGGGCTGTCCACCCTCCCACCCACTGCACTTTGTGTTCCTGCCACTTACCTGTTACTTGTCGGTTAGTGCAGCTGTGGCGGACACATGGGTGTGGTGGGTGCTCGTTGTGGCGCTTCTGGCATATTTGGGGACCTGTTGGTGGTTACGTGGCTGGCTTAGTGTACACATGTCCCCACGCATCTTACAGTTGTTCGGTTTGGGCTGTGTGTGGTAGTGTCTGTTGCATGTGTGTGTGATGTGTTGTGTATTGTGTGCTGGACATGGGGGTGTTTGTCCCTGGGAGCTGTGGCATGGTAGTTGCGCATGTGAGTACATAGCGGTGTGCTGGTATACATTAGTTTGTACTTACCAGCCTCCACTCCCCCTGCTAATCCGGCGAGGATCTCCGGATGGATTACGACTCGCACCTTCTCCTCCCACGCTTTGAAGGTCTTAAAGAGCGCGGGATTCCCTCCGCCAGTGACGGCAGCCAGCTCTCTGTTTTTGCCCTCCTTCTTCTTGACCAGGCTCTTTACGTCATTCCAACGTTTGTTAATTTCTCCTCTGTTCCTGGGCAGGGTCCCGACTGCATTGACCTGGTCTACGATCCGGTTCCACATTTTGTTTCTGGTGGCTAGTGGTGTGTGCTGGACCATGTTCCCATAGATTTGTGGGTACACCTTGATGATCTCGTCGACCATGACCGTCAGCTCCATGGGCGTGAACTTGGGCATCCTTTGTGGTGCCATGGTGTTTGTGGTGCTGGTGCGGTGTGTGTTGTGTAATGTGCAGGGGGTTTGTGGTGCCGGGGTGTGGTGGTGGTGGTGGTGGTGTTTGGTGGTGGTGGTGGTGGTGGTGGTGGTTGTGATGTGTGCGTTTCTGTGGTGTGCTGCTGTCCTTGCTGTGTCACTGTGTCCTCTCCTCTCCTCTCTGGTTTGCAATGTAGCAAGGGGTTGTGGTCTGTGGGAGTGCTGCTTTTGTACTCACCTATGTGGGTGTGTCCTCATGGTCTGTTGTTTTCAGGTGTGTTGTGTCTGGGGTTCTGGCCTTTGTATTTTTTGTTTGTCCGGGGGGTGTTTTCGGGATGTGTACTGTGCTTGTGTATTTGTGCGTGCCTTGCTGTGTGGACTTGTTGGCCATGTTGTGTGCTATTGGTTTTGTGTGCGGATGGTTTCTGTGCAGGTACGTTGGCGCCATGGCTTCTGCCGTGTCGATTCTCATCGGCGTTGTTTGCGCTGGCGGGCGGTATATTTGTGGTTTTTCCGCACTCATGGCGGTGCGATCGTAATTTCACGTGCGGTGTGTCGGCCGTGTGGGCGGGCGGTTTTGTGTTGTAGTGCGTGTTTCCGTCCGTGGCGGGCGGTTTGACTCCGACTCGGACGATGGCGGGCGGTATTTTGTGTGATTTTTCCGCCAATGGCGGTTTTCGGTTTGTGTAATCGTAATGGCGTGGTCGGTGTTCAGGCGGTGTGTGCGGGCGGATTTTTGCCGCTTCCATGCCTGGCGGATTTATTTACGCCGGGTATCGTAATGGGCCCCCAAGTTACTCTCTGTCTCTGTGAGGAGGTAAAAACGGTTGCAACGGGGACTAATATATCATCAAGAAGACAAATTTATCTCATGGATTGGAAGGCAGAAGGTGCTCTCAAAGCCACCCTGGGTAATGTAACTTTTGATTGTTCTCTGTTTGGACATCAGCTGGAGGATTTATTAAAGAGAGCATTAAAAAAACATCAAGCACATGCTCAGATGTTCAAACGTAAACATAAACCTGTGGAACAGGCCAGACAGTACTCTCAAAAGCAGAGACCGAGCCACCTCTCCATCCATTGGTCTGTTGTCATTCACATTTTGTTTCCGCCCATTACAGCATGGGGCAATGGATCAGCCTAGTTAAGCCACTGTTTAATTTCACTTTGAGTGACTGTGTGCAGATGTGCTCCTTGGGAGAGCAATATTCAATCTAGTTCCCTTCAATGCCAGTGTTTTTGTTTTTTGTTTATATTTACTTTAGTGTGGCGATTGTGTGTGTGGAGGCTGATATGATAGCAGGATGCGTCTGATGCACATTCCATCTTTATCAAATCCCATCTACTGCCAATGCTATTGTAAATTCCTTTTGGAGAGTTTGTGTTTTACCTGCACAGAGCTTGCACTGTGCTTGTGAAATATATTGTATTTAATTTATAAATCTTGAATGGGGCTTACATCACGCCCTTGCTTTTTATTGATTTGTGTGCTTGCTACTTACTTTACTTCAGTTTCTATTGGCTGCAGCATACTATTTCCTGTTGTTCCTCATGTGTTTCTCTTATCAGTCGCCTGTGGCCCAAGTACTGCTTCGGTCTGCTTTGCTGGAACTTCTTTTAAGCATGTCAGCACTCCTGCTGTCACTACAAGAGCTACGGTTCACTGACAAAATATCGAGGTAAAAAATATACAAGTAAAAAATATCGATGAAAGCATATAGAATGCAAAAATATCGACTCCTATACTTAAACAGGTAAGTACAAAAATATGGAAAAAAATATTGATGTAAAAAATATAGCTGTACAAAATTTTGAATTTTATTATATATATATATATATATATATATATATAAATATTAATATGTTAAATAATAAAATTAATATAAAAAATAAAGTATATTTAATATACATTTTTTTTTTAAATGTAACTTAAAAAAGTTAAACAAACATGCATAATATTTCATATATATTTACTTTAAAACAATCAAACTATTAATTTTAATTTTGTTTTATAATCTTAAAATTATATAAAAATTTACAAATATATATATATATATATATATACCATTAAAATAAAATCTAATTAAAAAAACATTCTATTATAAATTAAAACATTAAACTACTTAAAAATCTTCAAACTTAAATTTCCCACTCCAGTGAGTGCAACAGCAGGGAAAGTGTTGGATAGCGGAGGGGTAAAAATTACTATTCCCACTCCAGTGAGTGCAACAGTAGGGAAAGTGTTGGATAGCGTAGGGGTAAAAATTACTATTCCCACTCCAGTGAGTGCAACAGTAGGGAAAGTGTTGGATTGCAGAGAAGTAACAATTAATCTTATTCCAGTCAGTTCAAAATTATAAACCAACAAAATTTTAACAAATATTTAAAAAACAAAACACATTAAAAATATATATAATTATGTTAAAAATAAAAATACAAAGGTTTAATATTAAAAATATTTAAAAAACATATTATGTTAAATACATATTACAAATAACTACAAATATATTTAAAATAAAAATAATTTCCAAACAAATATTTTTAATTAGAAATTATTTAGAAACAAAAATATTAATAATTACATAAATTTACTTTTTTATTTCCTACCCTATAACACCACACAATTCACAACCCAAATCTAAATGAAAAAAATGTACTTCCTTAATTAACATAATTACTAATTAAAGAAATATTGTTAATTAAAAAACAAATTAAAACTCCTAAATTATTTAACTTCCTACACTTTACCCCTATAATCCCCACAACCCACAGCTAAAATTAAACTGTAAAAATTAATTACACAATCAAAACCTATTTTCAATTAAAAAACTAATAGTATTTAACTAATTATAAAGTAAGTAAAATTAATTTACTCCCCATACTGTACTCCTACAACAATAAAACCCACACACAAAAAATATAAACAAATAATTAATGTTAATGATCAACTAATTTTTAATTAAATAAATTACTTCCCACCCTTTACCCATATAAACTCCACATCCCACACCTAAAATTAATTACACAAATTCCATATTTAATTTTCAATTAATTAATATTAATTAACAACTAATTATTAATTAAACATAAATTACTTCCCACCCTTTACCCCATAAACCCCACAACCCACACCTAAAACAAATCACAGAATTACCATAATTATCAATTAATTAATATAAATGAACTAATAATCAAAAATAAATTACTTCCCACCCTTTACCCCTATAGACCCCACAACCCGCACCTAAAAAAAATACACAATTACCATAATTATCAATTAATTATTAATTAACAACCAATTAATAATTAATTACAAATTAATTTCTTCCCACAATTACCATTATAAAATCTAAATTAAATAAATATTCAATAATTTATTATAATTAAATTACTTCCCACCCTATTCCCCTATAAACCCACAACCCGCTATGGAACAAAAAAAATCCAACATTTAATTAAAATAAAATTCATAACTACTAAAAATTTAACACATATACTAAAAAACATAAACAATACTTAAACAGAAAAACATAATCACATACATTTAAAATATAAACTAAAAAACACAACACAAATTATAAAATCGATATTTTAAACAACTATATTTTTGCAAACATTATTAATGACTTCTATATTTTAAAAAACAATATTTCTTACCTTAAATTCGATATTCTTGACCACGATATTCTTGCTGTCGATATTTCTGAATCACGATATTTCCAACTCAATATTCTGTCACCAAGAGCTACACCCTTGCTTTGACGCAACAGCGCTGCCCGAGTGCCTTGGGCTCAGCGCACTGTGCTGATCTCAGTGGAGACTTCGTGATCATAGTTTTGGCACTGCACTCACCAGTCCCCCTGTGGCTGAAGCAGGCACTTACTCTAGTGCTTCCTTTTGTTGCAAAGGCCGGTGCTTGCAGAAACCTTACTGCAGCCATATCAAAGGTATTTGTTCGACCAAGCATCTCACTGCTGATCAGATTGCCCAAGAGTTTTCACACACACGCAGATATTCTGTATCTTCATTGTGTCGCGAGGCAAGTCTGAGATTCACACTCACCAAAGGAAACACATTATCAAGGTGGCCTGTGGTGTGTGTTTTATTATTTTGTTTTTCAGGAACATATGGTGACATCTGCACGCAGAAGCTCCAGGTCGACACGCGACCCATGACCTTGAAATGGTGGAACCTAATCCTTTATTTTTATGGGAATATGCCGGTCTAGCGATTGTTAATCTTAAACACTGTCTCTTGCCTGTCCCTAAATTCGACCGGAGTTTACAGGCAGTAGAGTTCCACCATCCAAGTTCTCTTTGGTTAATTAAAGCTGACTCTGAAGCTAATTTGAAATATTTTGTCCTAGTGTTTTGGTTTACTTCCAATGACCGGTCTGCCGCTTGAATATAAATAAACTGCAAAACCATGCATTTGGTAGGCACAGCTCTCTTTAACTGATTACCATTTAACCAAATCCAGCATTTCACCTATTTACCCATTCATTTTATATTTACTCTTTAAAGAAAGTCTGCATCTGTTTCGCAGAGGCCGCCCCTGAAGGGGGCCTCAAGGGCCGGCGCCATAACAGACGCCGAGCCCTGGACGGAACCGGTTTTTCGCGCCTAAGAGCGGGAAAGCTCCCGCGCCCCCCCCCCCGCTGTGGCCGCCAGAGAGGCGCCGGCCCCCCCGGCCAATGGGGGCCCGAGCGCAAGACAAACCCCCCCAATAGGGGAAACCAAGGACAGGGCGAGAAAGCGCTGGGGGGGGGGGGATATAAGTGCTGCTCCTCCAGGTAAGCTCTAAGCTCCTATCTTTTGGAGCGGGGGAGCAGCATCGGCGAGGAAGTTTTTGTTCCACCCACCCTCACCTAAGGAACAGCTATGTTGCAATGCTGAGGAGCAGGCAAGGCGTTGGCGAGAAACTACGGGGATAATGGTTGGTACGGAGGCACACCGGAGTGCGGTGTGCCGGAATAGGACCACTCACCTTGGGATGCCTCACGGCTGGGTGAGTTGGCCTAAGGGAGGTGTGTAGGACCACTCACTTTGGGATGCCTTACGGCTGGGTGAGTTGGCCTACCACAAGGATGATGGACGGAGTGTTGAATGATGATGGATTAAACCCAGATCAGTTGACTGGGGGTGAGTGCTTGCAATGTTCAACACTCCGTCCATCATCCCCTTTGGTTTTGCTATGTTCGCCCTAAGTTGGCAGGGTATGCCCAGACGTGGGTCCCTTGCTCACTTTGCCACTGGATTCAAGATAGCCTGGCTGATGACGGCTGTAAGCCAGAAACCGGTCCCAGGATGCTTGTTTCCGGTCCAGGGAAGACATGGCTTGGCAGTTCGGGCTGGACTGTTTCCATGAGGCACAGGGTCAGACTGATTTGCATATGGCCATGTCTGAACTGGGGTGGCGGAGTGAGCTAAAGAATGATGATGGATTAAACCCAGATCAGTTGACTGGGGGTGAGTGCTTGCAATGTTCAACACTCCGTCCATCATCCCCTTTGGTTTTGCTATGCAATATATATATACATGTATTCCTAATAAAACTGCGGCCAACAAATGACCACCACAAGACAAGAGTGTACGTTGGCTTATTTATGGTAAGGAATACAATGATGGAAAGTTGGGGAGTGGGCAAAGTGCGGGGGTTAATATAAAATACCACAAGGAACCTTACTTTTTTGCGCACAAGCCCGGGCAACTTTATTTTAGTGTCTAAGAGATTAATTGCTATAGCCACAGCGATTTTAAGTGAACTTCATATTCACGCCCAAAACAATGTTCTCAGCATGCCTGGTCCTTTTTTGGTTTTCATTAACTAGCATTTCCTTTGCTTTACATTCTTTGTGGTGCGAAAAGTTTATTCCCATTCATTTTGTTTTTATTGTAGTTTTCTTAGAAGTTTGTGACTGCAACCTAATGCACAGTATTGCATTTTATTTCCAATTTATGGGACACATATCCATTACATCACTTTCTCTTAGGTTTAGCGAGTTCACCCCTTCTGTTTTTCATCGTGTGGCACTTAATGTTTTTCTTCTACACAAATTCTCGAGTGTAAATCAAGATACTTTCCCCTTGCTCCCTTCTTTTTATGTATGTGGTACGAGGAAAAATGTGGAATTAATCACATTCATAAACTAAACTGCCCTCGAGCTAGCTCCCTGATCGGACCTATTAGCTGCCTAGCTAAAACCATGGCGCCTAAATACAGAAAAGCCAGGTTTTTTTAGGTCTTTCTGAAGGCTAACAGATTGGGGCGGCACGGATTTTGAGACTGTTCTTTCCAGGCCATGGTAGTGCCTGCGAAGAAACCTCTTCGTCCCCATGTCGTTCTTTATACCTGGGTACCACCAGAGATTTGGAACTAGCTGATCTGAGTGTTCTGTTGGGTACACACCATTTAAGCATCTGAGTAAAGTAAGATGGTCCTATGTATGAAGCGCCTTGTAAGCAATGCAAAGTGATTTAAACTTTACCCTATTCTTCACTGGCAGCCAAGGAAGTTTTTGAATGACGTTTCTCACGGAGGCTAACTTGGGCATGCGAGACAGAAGTCTTTCAGCAGCATTTTGCAGCACCTGTAGCTTCTTCAGGAGTTGTTGCTGTAGATTAGTGTATAGACTGTTGCAATCATTTAACCTGGCGAAAATCAAGGCCGATATCGTTCTCTGGTATTTAGAGGGACTAAAATCTAGGGTGGCAAAGAGAGCTAAAGAACGATGATGGATTCATCCCAGATCTGTGACTGGGGGTGAGTGTCTGAAAAGTTTCAGCACTCCGTCCATCATCTCCTTGTGTTTGCTTTGTTCGCCCTCAGTTGTCAGGGTATGCCCAGACATGGGTACCTTGCTCACTTTGCCACTGGATTCAAGCTAGCCTGGCTGATGAGGGGTGTTACCCCGAAACCGATCCCAGGATGCTTGTTTCTGGTCCAGGGAGGACCTTGCCTGGCAGTACTGGCTGGACTGTTCCCATGAGGCACAGGGTCAAGACTGATTTGTATATGACTGGATCCAAACTGGGGTGGCAAAGTGAGCTAAAGAACGATGATGGATTCAACCCAAATCTGTGACTGGGGGTGAGTGTCTGAAAATCTCCTTGTGTTTGCTATCTACAATCACTCCCAGATTTTTGGCTTTAACAACTGGCCTAGGAAGGCAGCCCAGCTCCTCTAGCCACCAACTCTGGGACCGAAAGCAGGGGTCATTTCTAAACAGTACTACCTCCATTTTATTGGAGTTCAGTTTTAGGCAGTTACTGCTCATCCAAGTGCTAACCGCTAGCATGCATTCGTGAAATGTTTTGCCGATGGTACTATGCTGGTTCATAACCGCCACAACGATCTGAGTATCATCTGCGTACGAAATGCGTAGCAATATTGTCGCACAATTGCTGTGTGCAAGCAATTTCAGGTGTGCGCAGTGATGTAAGAATCATAACTGTATTAAACAGTTCTTTAGAGGAATTTTTGGCACTTTCGATTTTCTGGGAGAAGTACTTTGTTTTTTCCATAACTAAAATTGATTTGTACGTGTTGAGACACGATTTATACTTGTCCTTCTCCTTAATGTCAAGAGCTGATCTCCATATGCGTTCTTGTTTTTTACAGGATAATTCTGTTTAGTGCTTCCGAATACCTGGTGGCAGAAGGGTGACTATGCCCGCCCTTGAAGGTTAATTCTGGGGCATCTGAGGTTACCGTCGCATCCAACCAATTGGAATAGTTATTCACGTTCCTGTCTACCTCTTCAGTGTAGTCTGGTTGAAAGGCGGTAAGAAGTTCCTGAAAACGCTGCAGGTTAATTTTTTTCCAGGCCCACGTTTGCCGCGGGTTATTTTTCATCTTTGGCATGGCAGGACCACCTGAGATGGCAATGTTAAACAAAACTACAGAGTGATCAGACCAGGTCAAAGGCAAAGTATCCATAAATGAAAGACAAGGGTGAGTAGAAAAAATGCCATCCAGCGTATGGCCGGCGGCATGCGTGGGTCCTATCACCAGCTGAGGTAAGCCAAAACCATTTATGATGTCCATTAGTCGTGCTGACTCTGTGTCAGAGCCCACTTCCAAATGGAAGTTAAAATCTCCCAGCATGGTCATGTTGGTAGAGGCTAGTCCATCTTCTAAGAGGCTACTAACATTGTCAGTGAAGGATGCTGTGGGGCCAGGGGCCCGATATACTAGAACTCCTTTGAAGCTGTGTTATGTGCTAGGTTGGATGCTAAAAGCAAGTGCTTTGCAAACCTGCGATGGTACTGCTAAGAAAGTAGTATAGACTGTCTCTCTATAAATGATGGCACCCTCCCCTCCTGTCTGGTCTGTCAGAGGTGTAAATTTCGAAACCTGGGGGTGGCTTCTAATAGGCTAAGCCCAGAAGCTGGATCAGTCCAGGTTTCTGTCACAAATACCAAGTCAATCTGATGGTTTTCTATGAACTCTGCATATTCTAGACTGTGCTTTACTAAGGTTGGGCGGAATTTGCGTAGTCTCGTTACGCAAAATTCCGCGAAACGGTAAAAAATCTCCGCGAGCACGCAGAATTCCCCGAGCACGCGGAATTGCTTGTTCCGCGCGTTCGCAATGAGTTTTTCCTGTTCGGGGACGCTGTTTGCATGCTCGGGTGGGGGGGGAAATATCTTGCGAACTTGCCCATGCGGTCGCCAATTGGCGCGGCCATCTTGTTTCACTTGTCCCGCCCGCTCGCGATACGTGTTTCCTGTTCGCGAACGCAGATGTCCGATTGCGCGTCCGAATGACGTGTTCGCGATTGCACACTCTCGCGAGATCGCGCGAACGGATAGGAAAACTCGTCGGCAAACGCAGGGATCCCGGTAAGTCGCTACCGCGCGCGCAAACACGCATTTTGAAAGCGCGAACAAGGAAAAAATTCCGCTACGTCGCGGATCACGGAATTTTCGGCAATTCCGTGTTCTCTGCGGAACTGCCAATTTCGCAAATTCCGCGAGCGGAACGGAATTTACCGCCGAGGCCTATGCTTTACCATGGATCTTGTATTAAACAAGGCACAGCGAAGGGGCTTGTCTCTCAGCTTTATTAGAGAGGTGGCCTTTGAGGAGAACAATTTGGTAGGCCCCTGAAAGATCAGTTTGGGAAAGGTGGTCTGGCAAGAGGAGCAGAATCGGCTAGGAGATTTATTATAAAAATCATTCTTTGGACAATCAGAGACTGTCTTACCTACCTTTTTAGTGCCATTAGCTCTCTTGTAGTACTGTATCCTTTTGTTGTCATCTGGGAAGCAACGGGCAGACGGGCTGGCCTTGAGCGCGGACGGGCGCAGATGGGCTTGCCTTTGGTGCGCCTGCTGTAGCAGACGCGCCTTAGTTTTTGTTAAATATTCTCCCTTGTGGGAGGGGGGCATGTCCCAGGTCAAAACCAATGGCCAACAAATAAGATGCAAATAACTGGGGTCCAGCTAGCCCCTGCACGACCAGGAGGCTCCCCTGCGATCACGTAGCACTGTGAACTAATAATAAACCAAAATAACAAGGAGAAACTTTAACATAAAAGTACTAAAATATTGAAGCAACTTCAGGTGGCTGTCTCTGAGGAGTTTCTGGGGAAAAGCAACCAAGGTGACAATTTCGTTGGTTAGGAATGCTATGTAGGGTCCCAAGACAAAGGGGTTGTTCCTTCCTAAAGAAAAAGCCCTATTTATGTCAACTGTAATGTTAATAAAATATAGCCTGTAAAAATTCAAGGTTGGGGCGACTGCAGGAGTTTCTCTAGTGCTGGTAGGAGAATTGTTGATCAATCAATCAATCACAGAATTTGTAAAGCGCACTACTTACCCGTGAGGGTCTCAAGGCGCTAGGGAAAAAAGAAAAGGGGGGGGCGGGTGCTGCTACTGGTCGAACAACCAGGTCTTGAGTAGCCTCCTGAAGGTCAACAGGTCTTGGGTCTGTCGTAGGCTTAGTGGAAGGGTGTTCCAGGTCTTGGCGGCGAGGTGGGAGAAGGATCTGCCGCCGGTGGTAGTTCTTCGAATGCGAGGGACGGTGGTGAGGGAGAGGTCGGCGGAGCGGAGTTGGCGGTTGGGGACGTAGAAGAGGAGTCGTCTGTTGAGGTAGGCTGGGCCAGTCTTGTGGAGTGCCTTGTGTGCGTGGATGAGGAGTTTGAAGGAGATTCTCCTGTTGACGGGGAGCCAGTGCAGGTTCCTCAGGTGGGGGGTGATGTGGCTGTGGCGTGGTACATCGAGGATCAGGCGTGCGGAGGCGTTTTGTATGCGTTGCAGCTGCTTGATGAGCTTGGCCGGGGCTCCCGCGTAGAGGGCGTTCCCATAGTCAAGTCTGCTACTGACGAGGGCCTGGGTGACTGTTCTTCTTGTCTGTCGGGATCCACCTGTAGATCTTGCGAAGCATGCGGAGGGTGTTGAAGCAGGAGGATGAGACTGCGTTGACTTGCTTGTCCATGGAGAGCGTTGAGTCGAGGATGACTCCCAGGTTGCGTGCGTGGTTGGTGGGTGTCGGGGCTGCTCCCAGCGTCGTTGGCCACCAGGAGTCGTCCCAGGCTGAGGGGTTGGAGCCGAGGATGAGGACCTCTGTCTTCTCCGTGTTCAGTTTTAGTCGGCTGATCTTCATCCAATCGGCGACGGCCTTCATTCCTTCATGGAGTTATGCTGACTTGAAGGCGGACGTTTGTAGAAATCTTGGTTTGTGGAACTGGTTTACACAGGGTAGCACTCACAACACAATTTCACTTGACACTTTTATAATCCCAAGTCTTGCCTGTGCTCTTGTTAAAAGCAATGTATTTATACATGATGCTTGCTATCTTGCAGAATGTGTACACACACACACTATCAGTTTATTTTTGTCATTTTAAGATTTTCTGTTGGTGCAATCAATTTAAGGGTTGCCATTCCTCTTAAACAGCGTTTTGATAATTATATAAACCCTCTTCAACTGCTCACCAAGCTACAACTTATAACAAAAAAACCTTATTATTAATCACATAGGCGGAACCTATTGCATTTACCAATGCTTGTATTTTTTGTCGGCTGCTTGTTTGCAGCATACCAGATGAGATTGTTTCCATTTGAAATGGGTCTGTATTAAGTTATCCTCTTTTTACTGTTTTTCTTTCTCCTTTCTTTCCTGATTTCTTTACTCTTTTTTCCTTCTTTCTTTTGCTCTTTCTTTTTCTTTCTTGCCTTCTTCCATTTTTGCCTTCCATTCTTAACTTCTCGTTCGTTCTTTTGCTTGCTCTTTCTTTTTCTCTACTTCTTATTCTCTGCTTCCTTCTTCTTTCCCTCCTTCTTTAATTGTTTTTATTCTGTCTTTAATTGCTTCTTTCTTTTTCTTTATTTAGGTTGGGCTTTAGCTGCCAATCCATGCTTCCCTTGTTATAGTTTATTGCTAGTTTACCATTCCAAGAAAGCAACATGATCCGCATATTGGAATGGTAAACTAATGATAAAGCAGAACAAAATGCATTCAAAGACCGTAGCGCTGTTTGTGCACATGCGTGCAGGCAAATGGTTGCCCATCTTGTATTACTTTTGTTATTCTTTGTCAAAAACTGTTCTAAGAACATTTAAGCAATGCCTTGTATTATATGTAGTTACCTGAAGGTGAAAGACTGAAACAAAGTTAGACTATTTCGTTTTTAGCCATACCTTTGACCCTGCCTCTACACTCACCACATTTGCCCACAGCATTACAGTTCCCATATTTCTTTTTGAAATGCACTTTGATCACTGCTCGCACATTTTCCCCTTGCCCCTAATGCAGTGGAAGTCTAATACAGTTTTTTACCTGGGCCCATATTTTTCTTATCAATTTATTTAACTATCTTATTTAGTTTGAGCTTTCCTACATTTGGTCCTCCGAGATGGATCCTGCTCGTCGCAACGAGGGGTGAAGGAAATAAGACGTCCACTTTTGACTGCCCAACAAGGACCAGGAGTTGTTAACCAACTTGCATATTAGTGATCAAGTTCAAATACACCACCCTCTATACCATGCTGTAAAGATATAGGATGGCGACTGGAAGTCCAAACCTCCTGAAGAAGTTTAGTTGGGCCAAAATCACACAGACTAACAGTTCAGCTACAGCTGTACAGCACAATGGCAATAAGACTCTGGGCCGGCCTGGCCGTAGCGGGCACCAGACGTTTTCCTGTGGGCCAGAGGGGTGGGGGCCGGTGTTGTGGCCGCAGGGGTCGGTTCTGCAGCAGTGCAGCAATATCTGCTACCTGTAACATAAGCGGGAGCGGTGCTTCTTACTAGCACCCCCGCACCCTGCTCCCAGGGCCTGTCGAGCAGCAATCTTCCAGGGCTGGTTGCTGTTCCCAGTCCGGCCCCGATGAGACTTGCTGTTCTGAAAACAATATGTGACTATCTTTGATATACATTAGAATCTAGATATATTGTGCGAAGTCTCTGTGGAAAGAACATTAGTGAATTTAAAAGACTCAGACATTTAAGGTTTCAAATAGTGTTGTATTAAGCAGTACTAGAAAGCAAGGCAAAAATCAGCATTTAACAGGTTCAGTCAAGAGTCTCGGAATGCAACTGCAGATGTAGTATAAAACTACTCATTGAATAAGGAAGCAGTTCCAAAAGTCCAAAGAGAAAGACCTTTAGAAAAAATAAGTTTGTGGAAATCTCCCACGCATTTGTAAAGGTATGGTTCGGTAAAGGAGTCCAAGGAAAGTCCGTTAGGCAAGGAGTTGCTGCCATCAGTAAGGGCAGGAGATAGTTTGCCAAGTTCTCTCAGTGGGCATAGTCTGCTCAGAGGTAAGGCTAGAGAGAACTGGAAAGCTAGCAAGTCTGCCAAGTATGAGTCCAAGGATTAGCAGAACCAAAAGGAACCGGCACCGTGCTGAACTGCAAATCCGCCCATCTGCCTCCCTCAAGGGAAGCAGTCAATAATATAGTTCAACAAGTCCGGAGATTACATCAACTGTCACATTAATGCCAGGTACTCATGAAAGCATCATCCGTTCACAACATTAGCATTCTTCCCTATACTGTCATGGCAATCGGTTGTCTGTTTTGGGCACACAGGCTAGTCCACAAAGAACCATTCATTACTTAAGCTTCCAATGTGCTAGTAGCAAGAGTTCGTGTCATAAGGTAGTATCCATATACAAATTGCAATATGTGTTAGTTAATTCCAGAAAGCCATGGGAAAGTTCAAGAAACCTACATGAGTGTGGACTGAAGTAAGATTCTTTTTCATCCTCATGAGAAAGTAAAGGACTAAAGAAATATAGTGAAGTTAGGACATTAAAGTCAGTATTTGAAATACATATTTGCATATGTGCATTTTAAATATAAGCAGGTGTGATCCAGTTAATATATTAGTCAAGAAATCAAGTGTAATAAATTATTTCATGAAATCATTCATTAGTGAATGTGGCCTACTATTACATTTTCAAAGTGTATACGTGTAAACCATACCTATATTTTTTATGTACATTTTTCGTTTTAGGAAATCGAAGTCTCCATTGTTCTAAAGATTTTGGAGAATTTCAGCTTTCTAACCCTTGGCACATAGACTTTGCACCAGCAATGGTGCATTACAATGAGAACAAAAGAAGACAGTTTCTTAAGCATTATGCATTCTTAGTCATCATAAGAATCCACACAATTGCAAATGAAGCTCAATAACGCATCCGAGATTAGTTGACCTATATTAATTCCTTATTAATTGCATAGTTGCAGAAAATACATTTCATTAATTTTTATTTCAACATGGTTTAAAATATTCTACGAATTCAACTGTTAAGCAAGTTAGAGACACAGTATATGATATTCTTATTCCACAATCGAAGCACTCTTTTACGAAGCTTGTGCTGTAAGTTTCTTCATTGATGTTTCTATAATTGGGTTTCTTTGACCCAGCCACACGCCAGCTGATAGTACAGGCGACTATTTTGTCCAGATTGGACTATGCCAACTCATTGATGTTAGGCGCCAATAAGGCGGAATTGAATCTCCTTCAACGAGTCCAGAATGCAGCCGCTCGAGTCCTGCTCAGGCTCCCAAGATCCTGCTCTACATCGGGTGCTTTGCGGCGCCTTCACTGGCTACCCGTTCCCAAGAGGATCGAATTCAAGGTACTTTGTCTGGCCTTCAAAATACTAGAACTTTCATCCCCTGAGATTCTATCTAATTTGTTGGTCCCCTATGTTCCCGCACGCCAGCTGCGCTCCGCTGGACAATTTCTGGTCACGGTCCCCCGGGTGAAGCGCATCAGAGCGGGGGGCCGGTCCTTTCGCTGTCTTGCCGCTAAATTGTGGAACTCTCTTCCTGTTCAGATTCGCCGCTTAGACTGCCTGTTACCCTTCCGCAGTGCCATCAAAACTTACTTGTTTCCTACAGTCTAGCCCCTGCTCTCTACCGACACTGCTATCAGCGCCGGGACGCCCCTTTGCTGGGGCAGCTGTGCGCTATACAAGCTTACCTAACATAACATAACATAATGTGTGCAAGGTTCACAGGCATTTTATGGGGTTTTTTTTTCGTTCACGTATTCAGTGTCATTAAAAGAATAACCAGCCTTTAAGCTGGATCACCATCAAATATGTGGAAGCATCAACCACTCTTACAAAGACGTGGGAGCTCGCTTTTCTACTGCCAGCTCTGAGATGGCAGTTGTATGTTGAAAGATGTCCTGGGCTGCTCAGCGTGAAGCCAAGGTGTAAACTTGAACACTTGTGCCTCTCCCAGGCGCAAGTCAGCCAAAAAAGGATTGCCTGTGAAGACCACCTATAGCAGCCCACTGTGCAGTGGAGGGATGAAAAGAACCCTGTGTACCCCCTGCAGTTACTTGTTCCACGTGCACTGCTTCCTTTGTCCTCATTCTTGCACACTTCTGCCCTGGGACATCATCTATCCAACAACTTGCTTTCAAAACCGTTTCCACAAACGATGGCCATCTGACAGGGCAATGGTGACTTCCAAATAGTGGGCTAGCGAAAGGAGGAAAGCGCAGACTTCCTTCTAGGCACATATGAGCCAACTAAGGAAGCAAGCGCATATGTAGAACATGCTTCCAGCCCCCAATACTCATTGCAAAAATTATCTGTATTTTGTTCACCTCCAGTCTCTCTCCTTGAATTTTCTACACAAATGCAATGGCAAAAAGTATGAATTAACTTAAATATTGCACAGACACGGAAACGCTGCATAATCTGATAACATGAGATTTATTAGTGAAATAGCATTTTCTTGTAAATTAGGGTGAAAGTGTGTTCAATGGACACTCTAGTCTTCCAGGGAATCACTTCTCCCATTCTCTGCAGGCTCTTTAATGTGGGTATCGTGACCCCATTTTTTGCTTACAATAAATTATTACAAGTGATTAGCAATGTCATTTTCTTATTAGATACGTCTCAGAACATGTCTGTAATAAGAGTAAAGTACTGGAGAAAATACATTTACATTGTACTACGTTATGTTATACAATAGATTAGATATCTCTTAAAATAATTTTCTTAAATATGTTTGCAAATGAAAATTTCATTAGGCCCTACCCCCTGAAACCATGATAAATTAATTTTAGCTTTAGAATTGTAAAACCCAACAATTGACTCCAGCATGCACGCTTTAAAGCATTTCCCCGAAAAAGGTTTACTAGCAAAAGTGCTTTTATGCCATCAAGCATTTTTTTCTTCTGCAATAAATTTCTTCTGCTGTCTCACTTATGGTAATGTATACATTGGCCCCAAGCACGAAAGGACTAAAAGATGTTAAAAATTGTGCATAAACAGGATGTGCAAACTAGTAGGTGGCACTTTCATGCTCCAGAATGGAGAATAATGCACCATATGCACGTGCTATTTCTCATTCCAAAGTGCATAAACGCCATATGGATGTAAGCTCCTTACATGTGCAGACAGGAGTTTGCACCCAAAACGGGTTAAGCCCTTCCCCCAACATGAATTGACAGTTCCAGTATGTTTGTTTTTGTATAATGCATAGATTGATATTTTGAATTGAAAAAAGAAGCAAAAGTTACCTATGGGAAGGAGGTGAATGAGCATGTGTTGAGGAGTGGGAAAAGCAATCTTTGAGGTGGGGGACTAAGGCACCATGGGCGGATGGGTGAGTTGTGTGATGCAACAGTGTTTGGAGTCATCAGTGGTTGCTTAGCACTGGTGATCCAGTGTTTCGTGGCCCACAACATTTATCTATTCATCCTTACTTTCTATCTTGGTCTTCCAATAGATCATTTCTTTGTCTCATTGAGGGGAAAGAGGGGTATTCTTATCTATGTCCAATCTGCTCAAATATATTTAGTGGTGCAATCCATTTGGCTACACAATAAGGACCAGGAATTGTAGCCAAGTTCACGGATGTTTATTACAAATTAGTAATCCGGTTCAAGTAAATCACTCTTAAAACCATGCTATAAAGATACGAAATGACAATGGGCAGGCTAAGACTCCTAAAGAATTTTGGGCGAACAAGGATTAAACAGACCAGCAACTCTGTAGTTGCAATACAGAACAATAACATTAAGAACTGATGCTCAGAAAGCAAACTCACTTGATCCTTTCTATCGATTAGTAATTTAAATCTTCCAAGCACAGTCCAATTTGGTTCGAATATCTAAAGTTTCAGAAATAAGAGTTGCTTTTTAGAAATGGGGACAAGGCATGAGAGTATAGGTAAGATGAGCATTAGCATCTAAGAAGCTCAGTCAAGAGTCTTTAGTAGGTCAGGAATAAGTGTCAGCATAAGCGACACTCGGGGCAGAATTCAAAGGGGCATTGAGATAAACCTCTCAAAGTCCAGTCAGGGGGCAGTTGAGAGTCATGAAAGGTATTGGGAAGGAGTCCAAGGAAGGTTCTGCAAAGAGCCTGCAGAGAGGGGTTCAGCAAAGAAGTCCAGCACAGAGTCCTCACGAGTCCTTGATCATTAAAATCGACCAGAGGGTTCCGGAGATACAGATTTTGAAAGAAATAAATATTTTTAAATGTAACTGCAAACTAACATTCAACAACCAAAACCTTGCAAACTTTTGAAAAGTTTGGAACAGTCAGCTTGGCAACTCCGACCCAGGTTGGGTGACCAATTCTAACAGGGCAGAGGTCTAGGAGTCCAATATGGATACTTTGGACCGTTATCTGGCCACCAGAGAGTTTTTGAAGCAAGTTATCAACTTTAAAAGATGACCAATATAGACTTCAATAGAGTGGTCCTGACGCTGAGGGATGCAGGCAAAGGATGCTCGAAGTATGCTGCTGTGCGGTCAACGGGAGTGAAGTGTGGTTGATTCCCTTGGTCCACAGGTGGGTTGAGGTGATTTTGGCCATGGCACCTGGGGTCCCACAATGTCCTCTTTGCAACTGTAGAAGACCAGCTGCGGCTGGGCACTTGGTCTCATGACACAGCAGCCACAGCGCATATCATTATCATTGGTGGGGGCTAGTGCCCCTTGGGAGCAACAAATCCGGTCACAGAAAGTACTCCCAGGTCAGGCATACATGGGTGCAACTTTTGGCTATCTAGGATTTGTCTCTCGGTGTGTCCGTTGACTAGCAGCAGCACAGCAACTGCGGTGGCTACCACTTTATCGATTTGGGCAGTTTCAGCTCTTGTGTCCATGGAGATGGTTCCAGGTGATCAGCCAACTGATCCTTGGAGTCAAAGCGGTTGGTGATGGTGGGAAATCAACTTTTTCCCAGGTCAAGAGCCGCAGGCACCATACCAGTCTAGCTAGACCAAAACTGCAGCAGGTGCAGTCCTCTAGATAGTGCAGCCTCTCTTTGTGCAAACTAAAGGCAGCAAGGCAGTCCTTCTGCCCTTTCTTTTTCTCCAGAGTGAACTGCGGGGCAGGGTGCCAGGGGTGCCCTACTTGTCCCAGGAAAGTGCCCCAAGGGAACCACACGGTCACTAGCCAATAGGCTACTAGGTTCCCTTCTCTCTAGTGACAAAGTTCCTGTAATGTGTAGCATCTGGCTATCCCAGAGTGCCCCATTCTTGCCCCTTTCAAGATGGCATGACCCTTCCACGGTCATCAGGAGCAGGGTAGCCCAACCTACAGGTGGGGCTACGAGTGGGCTACACGCCCCCGGGAAAACCGGTTTGGATACGGTTTCCCTCCCTTAGCTCTGTCTCCTATTTGTCTGTAGGAGCAAAAAGGCACCCTGCTCAAGGATGTTGTCACAAGCAGGCCTTCAAAGATGGCCTTCACCTTTGAAGCCTGCCTTTTCAGCTGACACCCTGAGTGGCCATCCTGGGAACAGAGGTGACACCTCGCTCTGCGGCAACTGCCTTTGTTCCCGGGCCTTGAAGTTGTTCACGTCTCTCCAGGCAGACGGAAACCAGTCTATATATATATGTCAGTGTGTTAGAAAGAGTGTTTCTGGTTGGCTAGGGTATGCACCAAAGCCAAGCAGTACCTACCACTCTAGTCCGGGCAAGTCAGATACACACCAGGGGTAACCTGTGCTCACACTCTGGCAGCTTGGCACAGAGCAGGCAGGCTTATCCTAAGAGCCAATGTGTAAAGTAGTTGTGCAACACACAACCAGCACACAGTGAAAGCACCACAAAAAGACTCTACACAGATTTATAAGCAAAGTAGAAAATCTTTATATTATCAGAATATGACCAAAATGACTGTGGGGCAAATTACAGGATTCAAAGGTATCACATTAGTAAACACATGGCAAAATTAGTGAATAAAAGGCAGGTGGGCTCGATTTAGAGCCTTTACGGTATTTTGCTATGTTACCACTGTGTTTGTTAGGAATCTTGGAGGAGGTGTGTCTTCCGACTGCGAGGAGCACTGTCATGTCGGGACAGCTTGGGCCCGTTGCCTACAGATACAGGTACGTTTGTGTGCCCACTTGGGGGGGAGTGCAACACAGTGGTGAATAATGGGCCAAAGCAAGATACAATCTCACCCCGGCTCCGAGGAGCACCATCACCTCTGAGGACCACTCTGGTCTGAGATTCCACAATCCCTCAGCCCTTCGGGGTGCCATCATGGGATGGGATAATGCCACTCACCAGGCTACACTGGTCCAATCCCCTGAAAGCACAAGATCACTCTGCGGCTTGGGCTGGCTGAAGTCTCAAAGTACTAGGGAGAGGCACCGCACAGCCTCTATGACTGCATGGGTCGGGTGAGGAAGCCCTTTGATGCGGGAGGCACAGCGTGACCTCCCGAAGCCACCTGGGTCGGGTTTTGATATGGAGGGGCAAAATCCTCCTGAGTCCACAGAAGCCTTTGTGCGAGGACCGTGGCTTGCACAGAGATTCAGAGGCGGGTCCGAGGGCACTCACTTGGAGCCTCTCGTAGTATGGTGCCTCAATAGCGAGTCCAGCCCAGTCTGCCCTGACAGATCACCACGGATACCACTTGTAGTCCCTGAACATATTTCTCCCTGGCCGCTCTTCACTGGGGAGAAAAACGCTGCCCTCTCGGTGTGGTTGTAGAAGGGAGCACAGCTATGAGGAAGCAAAGGGTGGTGCAGTGATCACCGCACTCGGGTGCCAGCAGACGCTGTAGAATGTCCCAGCAGCACAAGGAGCGGTTTGCCTGGCGATGTGCAGAGCTTGCTTGGGGTAGTTGCGAGGTCCTGGTTGTCCCTGGGGATCTTGAAGAAAACGGGGGGCAAGCGAACAAGCCATTGTAATCACTCTGGGGTATGCTTAGGTCCTCTTTTGCAGGGCATCAGGGCAACACAGAAAAGCAGGGCAGCAGTTCCTGGGAACAGTCAGACACAGCAGAGTGGCAATCCTTCTAGCACAGCAGACCTTTACTCATGCAGAGTTTCTTGCAGGTCCAGTAGTGTACTAATATGATGGGGCCAGAGCCCTCATACTTGTATCCCAAAATGCCTTTGATGTAGGGGTGACTGCAAATGGGGCCTTCAGAAGCATGCAAGGGTCCCTTTGAAACCAGTCCTGGCTCCAGACTAACAGTGGGGGGGTAGATTAGCCCTTTGTGCCAGAGCAGGACACGGCCCATTCAGATGTGTGAACCACCTCTCCGTCTCTCAGCCCAGCAACGCTATCAATATGTAGATGAATTTAAATATATCCCTTGACACCCAACCCTTCCTGTGTTTGTGGCTGTATAAAGAGTATGCAGAAAAGTGTAGCTGTCGCCCTGGCCAGATGTGGATTGGAGACAGGCTGCAGGCTCACAGAGCAAAGTTAAGAGAAGAGAAATGCCCACTTTCTAAAAGTGGCATTTCTAAAATAGTAGTGATAAATCCAGCTTTACCAATAAAGAGGGTTTATCATTACTATTCCAACATACCAATCATGATCGAGCTACTCCTTTCTGGTCAGCAATTACCACTTAAAAGAATATAAGGGAATTCCCAATGCTGGCCTATAGAAGCAGTAGGCGTCACAGCAGTGAAAAACGAATGTAGCTGTTTGTCACTGTTAGGACATATAAAACTTAAGTGCCCTGTCTTTTGGTTACACAGCACCCCTGCCCTTAGGGTCACTTAGGGCCTACCTTAGGGGCGACTTATGTGTAACAAAAGGGGAGTTTAAGTCTTGGCAAGAGGTTTTGATTGCCAAATCGAAGTGGTAGTAAACTTCGCACACAGGCCTTACAATGACAGGCCTGGGCCAGGTTTGAAAGGCTACTTGCGTGGGTGGCAAAACCAGTGCTGCAGGCCCACTAGTAGCATTTACAGTACAGGCTCTGGGTATAGGGGATACCACTTTACAAGGGACTTATAGTAAACTAAATATGACAATTTGGTATATGCCGATGTCGCAATGTTTTAGGGGAGAAGCACCTGCACTTTAGTACTGGTTAGCAGTGGTACCGTGCCCAGAGTCCTAAGTCTAACAAAAAGATACAGCAAAAAAACGGGAGGCAAAAGGTGAAAAGTTGGGGGGAGACCACGCTAATGATGACAGGTCTAACAGTGTGTTTGTGAGGCCACTGGACTAGCTGGAGTGCAGAGCGGCAACTTTCTAAAGGTTGCTTAACTTTAATAGTGACTTTAAATCTGACCTGGCCATCAGGTCTAATTTAATGTCAGTTAATTTGATACCTTACTTGACTTTGTTAGGTAGTCCCATTCAGAAGTTAGCCGGGCTAGACAATGGGACTACTAACTTTCCACAACAAAAAGACAATTTTGAAGTGTTGCTACTAAGACATATTGAAAATTATATGTCTTACTTAATAATATATGGCTACCTGCCATAGGGCTCTATAGGCCTTCCTTAGGGGAGACTTGCATATATCGTTAAGGGAAGTGGTGGCTTTGCCATTAGGCATAATAGTAAAGTCAAACTAGCCGTGTCGCTCATGCTGTAGCATATCTAGGCCCATAACATTTTTGTATCTTTTTATTTATTGTCTTGTTTCCCTGTCATTCTCAGATCTCTCCCTCACTTGGACCTCCGATGGGTCTTGTTTTGTGCAGAGAGGGGTCGGATATAAAGGGTCCCAATGAGGGCCATAAATTGGATAACTGTACTACAAACTAGAAATCAGACACATTTAGATTACTCTCAATACAATACTATAGATAAAAGATTATCACAGCAAACCCAAATGTCCTGAAGAAACCTAGGTGAGACAAAATCATACACACTAAGAGTCAGTTAAAGCTATACAGAATAACAGCATTAGTATTTGATGCCCCGAGGCTTCTCTAATATGATCTCCTCTGATCATTAGTCCCCAAATTAGGAATGCGTACCCAATTAAAGAGAAACATTCATGATAGTGGAGTCATTATGGTGATTTAGTTTAGTTTATCATGATTTAAGGTAAGCAAGTGCATCAATAAATCAAGTTAAAGACAGTTTAGTCAATATCTAATAAGGCATTTGAATTAAGATACCAAAGCTCAAGAGTTCAGGAAGGGACATGAAACATGCCAGTTCAAGCAGTATCCCAAGGAAGGCAGAGACCACTCAGCGCACACAGCGTATGCGTTAGTTCGTAAAGGAAGGCAGGTGAGTCCGCATCGGGCAAGTTTAGACTTGCCAAGAAGATCCACAGTTTTGTAGATAAGGAAATAGCGAGCAGCCCATCCATCACCACCCAGCTCCAACAGCCTCTCTTCTCAGCTACTGCACTTGTCCGTTAAATCAAGCAACATTATATTCTTAAAGTTCCAGGGGTGGGACCTCCTGGAATCATCTCAGTTGGTCACACTACTCAGTCCATTGGTCAGTTCGTATAGGATGAGTGTCAGGGGACATAAAGAAGATACAAATTGTAGCGAACTAGGTGGGACAATTACGCAGTCCTTAAGCAATCCAGTGTGTGAAACGTTAGAGAAAATGCTTTTTCAGCAAGAGCACATAAGCAAGTTCAAGAGGACCGGTCAGAATTGTATCCATAAAATGTAGATAAGTATCTTGACAGTACATAGGCACTCAGGAAAGAAAACACTGTTTGACGTTATTTGTTATAGTGAGGAATTCTCTCACAAGCAGTAGATTTAGCAAGGCAAAAGACTTCACATATGCCATCAGGCCAACATTAAATTTGGCTAAAATAACATAAAACACATATAATTAATAAACATACATTCATAGGACATATAGGACATTATAATTTTAATATAGCTCTGATGCACATGCAATCATTTAGTGTGGTTTGCAAATAATACGTCTCAGTACGGCAGATTTCTACCTTTTCAAATATACTAAAGTGTAAATACATTTTAAATGTTTATATATTAGACTTGTAGAAGTGTATTCTATTAGTACATGTATGAGATAAAATCTATGAAGGTTTCACGAAGGCATTAATTAAATGTATAGCACCAACTTTTCTGTTGTGATTTCGGTGCACACGTTTACACAAGAAAAATACATTTAAATTGAATTTGTCATCATATTCAGGTTAGATCTTAATGATTAACTAGTTTTCATTTGTTGTACACACATATAAATGATAATAAAGTATGATTGGAGTTAAACTCCATAACATGAGAGTTCACCATTTACCCTTTTCTAGCACACGTTAGAATAAATCGCTTTTCTTTTAGTAAATCACAATATATATTATTTACACAAGTGATTACATCTAATCTATACCTTTTTCTGCATGCTTTTATGATGCAGTAACTAAAATTATTTTGTCACCTTTTCTATAACATTTAGTTGGTACAAATTTATTAATTTTCTCTCAGAAAATGTCAAAAATCGAGTTTCTCGTCACTAAAGTTGAATGAAATTTCCCCCTCCATCACACACTGCCCTGTCAGTCTGCAGTGGCAGGCTGGGTCCATTTTGTCTGTCACATGCAGGCTGGTGCAAACAGTGCTGCAGTCCTGGGTTACCACACTGCCTTACATGCCCTTGTGTGTAACATATACTAGGGACTTATAAGTAAGTCAGTGCTTGCCAATTGGGTGTATCCACTTTAACATACCTTTTGCAAAGGGCCATAACAATGGCACTGAGGTCTGGACAGCAGGCCACATGGCACTCTCAAATTCTAAATACCAGCAGCTAATAGTCCAAATGGGGCAAAAAGGTGGGGGGAACCTGCACAAGAGCATGTTTCCTTACACTAGGATACATACTGAAGCATTCGGAGAAAGACATTTGGAAAGTATATGAAAGAAGCTGGAGCTGTTGGCTGGATGTCATCTAATATAAAAACTTAAGTACTTCGTGGGTGTGTAGTCTCCAGTGGCGGTGCGTCCATTGGGGCGCTGGGGCGTTGCCCCACTAATGCCACGGCTCTATTCAAATTCTTAGTTCTACTTCTCTGACGCTAATTCCAATCAGGACTCCTGATTGGAATTAGCGTCAAAAGTAGAACGAGGACGCTGAAGGGGGTGGGGCTGCGGCAGCACTCGGGGTGTTTGAGTGACAGACAGCAGCGCACTAGACAGTCACAGGCCAGCAATAGTGCGCATGTTCGTTTTTGGGCTGATCATTTTTACGATCAGCCCGAACATGCGCACTAGCCTTCCCCTTAAGAGACCGAGGGTTGCTTCATGCCACAGCCCCCGGTCTCATAATGGGCAGGGAGTATCTCTGCCCAAGCTAATCCTGGCGCTGGTCTGGATTGGCTGAGAGCGAGGGGTTGCCACTCCAATGACGCAGAAGACGTTGAAGGGAAGGCGCCAACGGGACCCCAGCCCAGGAGAGCAGAGGCGGCGCGGACCAGGTAAGTTTTATTTTAAAACTACCCCGGCCCCCCCCCGCGAGTATTGCGAATGCGCCTGGTCTTGAACCCCCCCCCACCCCTCCGACCGCTTGTGGCTGTTTATTGACCCACTTTGATAATCCGTTACTTACATGTAACGATCCGGGCCTTGAGTATCGATCATGCGGTAACCAGGGCCCAGCAGAGGGACCGGCGTGGGGAGGGAAGGGGGATTACTGAGGGTCTGAGCACCAGATAATGTCCGCCGAGCACAAGAGAGCAAGGCTCTGTGTCTGACTATTCAATTCCCTATCCCTCCCGCTTTCCTTCCTCCTTCCCCGCCATTTCCTCTTCTTCCCACTCTAATGTGTTCCTTCTGTCCATCTCAGAGGGCACGCCGTCTGCAGAATGGGTATAATTCACAAGTGCAAACCTAGAGGGGCTGACTCGCGCTGTCATCCCTCCTAGTCGATAACACGAGATCCACTGAGCTGTGAAATACTGACATTTGCCATTAAAGCGCTTGAAAGTGTTTAAGCACTAAACATGAATTCCTCATTCAGAACTTCTCCTAACGGCCCCGCGCTGAAATCCCAGCCTCGGTGGAAAGTTGTGTTATGTTATCCCAGCATTTGTGTAGCGTTTAACTGCCACTGGTGTGGCATCGTAGCACTGGAACTGTCCAGAGCGAGTACTACAGGCGGACGTGCATGTGTGTTTGGAAGAGTGTGTGGTTATATACTGTAATGTCTCACGTTATGGCATTGTTTGGTAAGGTGCATACTGGGGTTGCAAGGGCGCGCTTCAGGGCATCAGAGCGGGATCTGGCAGCAGGGCATCGCTTCCGCTGACACAAGGGCTGGTACAGAGGTCTGCTTCAGGGAAAGAGGTTTGCACGTTTCAGCGTCAGGCCGTCTGTCTCTTTTGAAATGTGCATTCTGAACCTAAAGGGAGCTCACTGTTTTTGGACGTGGTACAGAGCTAAAATTGTCTGCATTAGTAGCATTGGCAGGAAATGAATCTCGAGCGAGGTTGTTTACTTGTGGTGTCACTCGAGCTCAGTGCCAGGCATGGGCGAGCCCAGGGCACTTGCTTCTGCTGAGCTTACCTCCCAAACTCCTTTTAATCACAATTCCAGACCTCTCTATACATCTGTTTGTTCTCTTCCTTTAGTACCTTATTTTACTTCTGTTTCACATTCTCCTTCTCTGCGTTCTTTCTCCCTACTGGCCCCTCACTTCTAATTTGGTACGATTACGAATGGGCATGAAGTGCGCACATGCTTTCGCCCAGCGCGCTAGATGTTACAGGGGCTTCTGTAGTGCGACATGCATAATAAAGAGGTCTGTACCGTGCGAAGTAATTGTGTGTGTGGACTGCATACGTAGCTATGGTATGAGATAGTGCCAATGCTTGCAGCCGCACAGCCTGTGGGCGCTACTATCATTTTTTCGAAAGGATGCGTCTGCAGGCAGCGATCTGTAACAGTTCGATATAGCAGGGCTCTGGGCTGGTTAGAGGCAGGGCGGGGGTATGGGAGAAGGACGTACGGGGACGTAGAAGGCAGGACAGAGGGAAGATTGGAAGAGTCAGTACCCCGGGCTTGGGATGAATGATGTGAAAGTGGGAGGCAGTATTAAAAAACCGACGACATTTTAGTTTTTGTTCTTGTTTGGAGTTTTATGTAGCGCTAACTAGATCCGAAGGTATCAGAGCGCTTTACATGAGCACCAGTTGCGTTACAGATGGACACTCTGTACTACAGAGCTGTTCAGCATTGTATGTTCTGTGTAAAGATTGTAGAGTTCGAGACGAGTCTCTCATCGCATGCATATGTGTGATAAAATAGCGTCCTCACAGTCAGTGGCTTCGATGTGCGCAGGATGGATGCAATGTGTATTTGACGTTTCTTTATTTCCAGAGGGAAAACGCTCATGTGTAAAAAGGTCCTGTTTTGATGACCGTGTTGCATTGTCCCTGTCTCGCTGCGCTCGCGCCGCCTGCTGCAGCAACTTTGGGCCAGACATTGGTTTCCCAGCAGTTTATATATTTTGTAGCTCCAATATCCACCCAAGCCTCATTACCAGCGCCTAATGAGACCCCCTTTACTCCGTGACGTGCAACCAAACCGCTCCATCTCATTAAGGAAATCGCTCTTCAATGCTGATTATTTATTTGCAGCCATAATTATACTTCTTTCGTCTAAATCACAGTTTAATCGAGACAAAAGTGTGGTTGTGAGTTTAGGTGGCAGGGGCTGAAGAACTAAGGCAGCAGTGGCTGGGTGATAGCTCAGCATTAGTACATGTGAAAATAAATAGATTAATTTCCACTGGTGGAACAAAGCAGATTGAGGCACATTTTAATTTGAAAAATGTCATGTAATAAGGAGTGGTGAAAATGGTCTGAAAGAGCAGTAAATGAACAATAAAAATGGGAGTAGGAGAACTCGATTTGTGCTCACTTCAATGTTTGCCCAGAATGCATAGACATTCATACTGGCAGGAAGGGCGCACAGTACAACTTTGCTTTCTAAAATTTGCTTGGAAATGCACCATTTGCCCACTCTTTTTTCAAAAATTTCTCGGGGGGGGGGGGGGGAGAACCCCCTCCCGAACCCCTCTTAGGTTGTTAGGGCTCACTCGCTACACTCGCTCGCCGCTGTACACTCCAACTAAACTTTTACGCCTCACCACTTTCAAATGTCACCAGCCGCCACTGGTAGTCTCACTAAGGCACAAAACAATCTGGTGACGTGAATCTGTAGCGATGGCAGATATGAAAACGTTTTTCTTTACCTCTGGATGAACAGACAATAGACAGTGCAATGTGCAAGTACCAGCTTCCCAGTTTCTAAGAAGTAAATTATAGCAAGAATAGCAAGTGCGTTCAAACAGTTTCCTTAAAATTACTTGGCAACAAAGGAAGGCAACTTAAATTGTTTAATTCTATATAAAGCCGAGGGCTTGCGCTTGTTAAATGAAAATCTGGACTTTCAGGAAACTGCCAGAGCTTGATCGCAAGACCTCCCCCTGCCACATGCACATAGGAGTTTGAGCAAGGAATACTAGCTGGACCGATCTGGTCACGAGGCCGCACTCTGTTGCACATGCATAGGAGCATGAGACCAGGAATGTGCAATGAAGAACAACAGTGTGGTGGGCATGGACGTCATTTAGGGGTCAACAGTGGCTGCTGCTGCGACCCCTGGCATGCTCATTGTGACCCCCCTGGCACTGCCTTTGCGACCCCTAGCATCATCAGTGGCAAAATCCGTGTCAGGAACAGAAGTAGCCGGTCCTTATGGACATCGGTCGGGGCTTCACTCGCCTTGCTTTTCGTCCATTTTTTATTATACTAATAGTGAATAATATTACATTATTCACTATTAGTTTAATAAAAAATGGAGTACAAATAGCTGGAATATGACTTTCCCCGTAAGCTGAGATAGGTTAAAAAAAAAAAAAAATGCTTTTAAATGTATGTATGCATGTTGTGTGCTTGCTAGCAATTTTTAGTGTTTATGTAAGAGTGCGTATTTATCTGTAAGCATATGTATAAGTGAGTGAAAGTGAAGTTCAAGGGGCATGTGAAGTCCCTTCCGCTACCCCTGGCAATTTGGTGAATTGACGACCATGGTGGTGTGACAGATATAAATGTGTAGTTACTGAGAAAGACTAATGTGCACCCCAGGATAAAAGTGCGGATATGCACCTTCTGGGAGTGGTGCATAAACAAGGTACCAAGAATGAGCATCTTGTGACACTAAGCTGATATATATGTGGCAAACATCAACCTTATATACTACAGCCATGTATTCGAGACTAACAATTGAAATAGAGAAAAGACTGAAATAGAAAGGAAAAACGGGACTCCTGATTTATTGAACAAAGGAAAAAGAATTATTGGTTCAATAAGAAGAATTATTTAGGAAAAATACTTGTGGATGACACCTAGACCTGAAAAAAGAGCAGGAAAGTGAACAGTCTGGACCAAGCTAGAAGTTCCTATTTTAACTTAGTATATTGGCCAGTTATTTAAATGTATTATTTTAGATTATAAATTACAGTACTATGGTAAAAAAAAAAAAAAGTCTCCACAGCCATTGTTTTTGGTTATACCAGGATATCCAATGGTACTGTGGAAACAATGGAAGAACATATTCTTATCCTATTTGGTAGCTACAGGGGGAGAGAAGTATGCTCCACTCAGAACACAAGCTTTATAATTTAGGAATTGGGGACAGAAGATTATGCATGGATTTTCTAGAGCTTAATTTAGGAATTATAGAAGGTCAGCCCAAAAATATATATGAAGTACAGAAAATAGAATAAGACATTATCGAGTTTGTGACTGGACTCGGAGGAATTTCTGTGATGTGTGACTTTGGGCCACTAACATTCATCAATATCAGACCAGGTTATTAGATGTTCGAATAATAAACAAAAGTTGAATACAAATTATTGACTAAGGATCCAACATTAGAAAAAGCGATTCAGATTGATTGAAGAACCTAGAAAAATGAAACCTACAGTAGTATGGGTTAAGAGAATTAATTCTGCTGCTGGAAGATGAAGAGAGAGAGAGAGAGAGAGAGAGGAGGTTGGAGGTGGAAAGAAAGTGAAAAAGCAGAATGTGATAAGTGAAGCAAGGGTACAAAAGTGCATAGCAACCGGTCGAACTATTAATTTATCTAACAACTGCTTCCACGCGATTTCTACAGGAAAGTAGATCAACACATTTTAGTTGCACTGAGGAAATAAATATGAATTTAAAGCTTTACACAACAAGCTGCTGCTGCACCTCTCAAAACAGCGGACATAAACTTGCGTGTTGCAAAGTCCTCTTCCTCTACCAAGAAAGATGCCATAAACTGCAGCTGAATTGAAATTATTTCTGAAACGGAAAGAAAACATGAACATGCAGGGCTGGTGCACACAAATATGCACTCTTTTAAATACTGCAGCCTCATGCGATTTAGTCTTGCTTACAAAAACAAACCTAAATTAGGCACAATATGTCTAATATGAAAATGGACTTCAATACCCGTTAATCAACACTTTATCATCTCAGGGGCCAAGATGTGCAAAGGAGGCTTGAAATGTAGTAGTCGGGCACTTCTTTAGAAACGGTTAGTCTGAACAAGAAAACTTAACTGCATTGCTTACAGTTACACTTGGCGATAATTTACAGTTAAGGGCTTCTCCTCTTGCACTATTTATCAGTGCAACTTGGGACACATCGATAATGAAACAATTCACTTCCGATTCCACAGCAGCTCACAACATTTTAAAGAACAGTAACAAGATTTCCAGTCCAGATCATCCTCATTATCAAGCGTTTTCAGTGGGTAAGATGGGTAGGTACCTTGCCTCTGGTAAGACTTCTAATGAAGGCAATGCAGAGTTGGATAATAAGATCAGCGGCGGCTCCTCCGTATCATCGGAGGAGCGTGCCTCACCTGCCAGTAGCCCAAAAAAATAATCTAATAAACCCATGTTTATTATCTTTTTGTTTTTGCTCTCGGAGTCGAGGCTTGGGGGCGGGACCAGGGGGGTGACAGGGTGGTGGTCGAGTGGTTGCACTGCTATTCAGGGCTCATGACAGTCTGAACGGCTATCTCAGGCTGGCCAAACCATCATGTGCACTGAAGCTCTTTCAAACCTGAGATGCGTTGCAGGGTTGGAGAGAGCAGGCACAGGCCCGCAGTCTAACTGGGAGCGCAAATCATCAGCGTTCAAATCAATCCTGATGCTGTTTTCAGCAGCATGAAAGCAGCATCAGCATTGGCCGAAGTGGACTCTGGGAGCCTGCGCCTGCATTGGAGACGAGTGCGATGCAGCAGGTAAGTGTGTTTTTTTTTATTTTTTTTTTTTTATTTGTCTAGTCATCCGTCCCGCCCTCTGTCCCACCCCTCCCACCTTCTCTCCTTCAATCTATCAACACACCGGCCGCTACTGAATAAGATAGATCAATATAATTTTTTTAGTGCTTGCCAACCTGCCCTTCCAAGCAGAACCACACAGTGAGTCAGCCAGCAAGGGTTGCAGCAAAGAGGGCCGGCCTGTGTGTTGACCAAGGAATCCATCATTGGTACAGTGGTCTGGTTGCAGTGTGATGGGTGAATCCAGGTCAGCAGTACTTGGCACTTTACAGTGGAGTTTGTGGTTTTGTGGTGAGCAGGACTTTGACAATGGGGTTGTAGTGCTGACTTTCACTGATGTACATTCACATGAACCCAGTTGCCAGGCTGTAAATCGTGGCATGCTTTGGTTGGGCAGATGGCCAGTGCAGCTTGTACATTAGACTGTAAGCAGCTAAGACAGTGAATAAGTTGTCTGGAATATTGCAGAGTGAAATCCTAATTGAGTTACAAATCAAGCAAAGCTAGAGGCATTAGGCAGGTAGAAGGGGAATATCAAATCTATGGATAAAATCTCTAGTGATTGCATCAACTCGAGCACATGGGTAGGTGTTGGAAAATGGCTCTCTGAAGGGTCCCCCCAATCAATCAATCAATCGGGCGTTTGTTAAGCGCAACTACTCACCCGTAAGGGTCTCAAGGCGCTGGGGGTGGAGTGGTGCAGGTTCCAGTCCATCAAGGAGGGGGTCCGTCGAAGAGCCAGGTTTTGAGGTTTCTTGCGAAGATGGGAAGCGATGTTGTCTGCCTGAGGTGGAGCGGAAGGGCGTTCCAGGCTTTGGCCGTGAGGAAGGAGAAGGAGCGGCCTCACGATCTGGTTCTTCTGGTGCGAGGGACCACGGCGTAGGAGAGCTGGGCTGATCGTAGGGTCCTTTGGGGTGCGTGGAATTTGAGTCGGCTGTTCGGGTATGCTGGTCCGGTGTCGTGGAGGACCTTGTGTGCGTGGGTGAGCATCTTGAAGGTGACTCTTGCCTCGATGGGGAGCCAGTGGAGTGTGCGCAGGTGCTGGGAGATGTGGCAGTGTCTTGGCAGGTTGAGGACCAGTCTTGCAGCGGCGTTCTGGATGTTCTGTAGCTTGCGTGTGAGGTTTTTGTTTATTCCGGCGTAGAGTGTGTTGCCGTAGTCGAGTCTGCTGGTGACCAGGGTGTGAGTGACGGTCTTTCTGTGTTCGAGGGGGATCCATTTGAAGGTCTTACGTAGGAGGCGGAGGGTATGGAAGCAGGAGGACGAGACAGTTGATCTGGCGGTCCATTTTGAGCTCGGAGTCCAGGATGATTCCCAGGTTGCGTGCGTGGTCCGTGGGGGTGGGTGGGTTTCCGAGGGCGGGGGGGCCACCAGGTGTCGGGGTTTGGGCCCATGATGAGTACTTCCGTCTTGTTGGTGTTTAGTTGTAGGCAGCTGTTTTTCATCCATTTGGCGACGGCTTCCATGCCTTCTCGAAAGTTGTGTCTGGCAGTGTTGGGTTCGTTGGATAGGGAGAGGATGAGTTGGGTGTCGTCTGCGTATGACACAATGTTGAGTCCGTAGGTTCTGACGATGGGGCGGCGGAGCCATGTAGACGTTGAAGAGCATAAGGCTGAGGGAGGACCCCTGAGGGACTCCGCAGGTGGTTGGTGTGGGGTCCAAGAGGAAAGGGGGGAGTCTGACCTGCTGCGTTCTGCCGGAGAGGAAGGAGCTGATCCAGTCGAGGGCCTTGTCCTGGATCCCTGCATCGTGAAGTCTGCGTATTAGGGTGCGGTGGGAGACTGTGTCGAACGCTGCTGAGAGGTCGAGGAGGATGAGGGCTACTGTTTCTCCTTTGTCCAGTAGGGTGCGGATGTCGTCTGTTGCAGCGAGGAGGGCGGTTTCGGTGCTGTGGTTTTTTCTGAAGCCAGATTGGGAGGAGTCGAGGATGTTGTGCTCTTCTATGTATGTGGCGAGTTGGCTGTTGATGGCTTTCTCGATGACTTTCGCAGGGAACGGGAGCAGGGAGATGGGTCTGTAGTTTTTGAGGTTGGTGGGGTCCGCTGAGGGTTTCTTTAGGAGGGGGTTGACCTCAGCGTGTTTCCAGTCATCGGGGAACGAGGCGGTCACCAGGGAGTGGTTGATGGTGTGGCGGAGCATGGGTGCGATGGTGTCGGCGGCTCTGTTGAAGATGTGGTGGGGGCAGGGGTCCGTGGGGGCCCCTGAGTGGATTGACTTCATTGTCTTCAGTGTGTCTTCGGTGGTGAGGGCTGTCCAGTCGTCAATCGCTGGTTTCCGGGTGTTGGGGGTGGGCCTGTAGTTTTTGAGGTCGGTGGGGTCCGCCTAGGGTTTCTTCAGGAGGGGGTCGACCTCGGCGTGTTTCCAGTCATCAGGGAACGAGGCGGTCGCCAGGGAGCGGTTGATTGTGTGGCGGAGCATGGGTGCGATGGCGGCTCTGTTGAAGATGTGGTGGGGGCAGGGGTCCGTGAGGGCCCTGGAGTGGATTGCCTTCATCGTCTTCAGTGTGTCTTCGGTGGTGAGGGCTATCCAGTTGTCAATCGCTGGCTTCGGTGTGTCGGCGGTGGTTGGTGGGGGTTCTGTGTGTTGGTTGTCTTTGTCGAAGTTGTCGTAGATGCTCTTGATTTTGTGGTGAAAGAAGGTGCTGAGTTTGTCGCAGAGGTCTTGTGAGGGAGGGATGTCAGTCGACTCGCTGGTGGGTTGGGCGAACTCCGTGATGATGATGAAGAGTTCTTTGCTGTTGTGTGCGTGTGTGGAGATTCTGTCTTCAATCGTTTATTTCCTTGTTTTTCTGATGAGTTGGTGGTGGGCGTTGGTAGCGGCGCTGAAGTTGTGTGCTTCTGTGGATTTGGTGTTCCTCCAGGCCTTTTCGAGGCGGCGGCAAGTGCATCTGGACTCTCGAAGTTCGGTGGTAAACCATCTGGCTTTCTTGGCGTGGGTGTTGTTGTTTTACTTGAGGGGGCTATGGTGTTGGCGCTGTCGGAGATCCATCTGTGCAGGGTTCGGGCTGCGGTGTTGGGGTCGTCGTTTTCCGCGATGGTTGTGGTGGAGTTGCTGAGTGAGGAGGTGATCTGGTCGTCGGTGATTCTGGTCCAGTTTCTTCGTGGGAGTAGGTGCTGGTGTTTGTGGATGGTGGGTGTTCTGAAGGTGAAGTGGACGCATCGGTGGTTGGTCATGGGAGTTCGGTGGTGTGGCTGAAGGTGATGGAGTTTCCTGTTGTGAAGAGGGGGTCGAGGGTGTGTCCTGCGGAGTGCGTGGGTTCGGTCATGATTTGGCGGAGTCTGATGTTGTGGAGGTTGTCCAGGAGGGATGTGGTGTTGGGGTCCAGGTGGTTGTCGAGGTGTAAGTTGAGGTCTCCAAGCAGGGTGTAGTTGGTGGATGAGATGGCATGCGGGGAGATGATGTCCGTGATGGAGTTGGTGAAGGGTCCGCGGGGTCCAGGGGGTCAGTAGATGAGGGTTCCTCGGAGGGTGGTGGTAGGGCTGGTCAGTACCTTGAAGTGTAGGTGTTCCATCATATCTGTGGGCTCGTCGGGTAGTGTGCTCAGGCGGAGGGTGGATTTGTGGACGATGGCGATTTCCTCCTCCCGGGCGGGTGTGGCAGTCCTTCCTGGAGATCTTGTATCCTTGGGGAATGGCGATGTCCGGTCCCGAGGTGGTGTTGGTCCAGGTTTCGGTGAGCAACGCTTCGTCTGGGGTGGTGCTGTCGAGGAGGTCCCAGATTTCGGTGGCGTGTTGGTGGAGGGATCGGACGTTGAGGAGGATGCATTGCACGGTCTTTGGTTCAGGTGTGTTCTTGCGGTCGGGTTGTGCTGGGTCCGTGTTCCTGGCGGTGCTGTAGGTTTGTCAGCAGTGGTGACAGCTGAAGGGTCCGTGGGTGTCGGCTGGTGAGGCTAGCTTGCAGTTGTTGTTGCGGCCTGGGTTGAGTGCGTAGAGTGCCACGGGGTTGTAGCATTGGCGGTGCGGAGGGCCAGGGTTCCTGGTGCTGGTCATGGGCGGGTCGTGGCCGGGTGCAAACGAGCTTGCCTTTGGCACAGCGGCCACCATTAAGTAGGGGTCGGGGAGGGCTGGACAGCTGGGAGGCGGGGGGGAGCTGGATTGGGCTGGTCGCGCTGGTCGTGCTGGGGGGGGGAGGGGCCGCGGGGGCAGCAGCGCCTGGGAGAAACGGGTGGGAAAAGGGAAAGGAAATTGAAGGCGGGCTAAAGGAAAAAAGAGGAATAAGAGGAATAAGGCAAAAAGGCAGAAAAGTGCAAAGAGTGCAGAACAGAGAAGAAAGAGGGAGAAAACGAGTGAAAAAAAGAATAAATAAAAACGAGTGAAAAACGGAGAGGGGAAAGGAAAATTAAAGGAGGGCTAAAGGATATAAGAGGAATGAGGCAAAAGGCAGAAAAGTGCAAAGAAAGTGCAGAACAGAGAAAAAGAGGGAGAAAAACGAGTGGAAGAAAGAAAAAAAACGAGTGAAAAACGGAGAGGACAGCGGAGCGAGAGAGAGGAGACAGAGGTCCACTGGACCACCAGGGATGAGGCGCAGGTAAACCTGTGGGTGGAGGAGGGCCTTGAACACCAACAACTCTCTAGAGTGCAGGGGCAGGCCTCACTTAATGGTGGAGCTGCGAGTGTGGGAGAGCAATTTCACTGACCTTGCTTTTGTTGGCTCTATTACTTTGATCACTTTACCAGTGCTAACTAGTGCTAAAGTGCATATGCTCTCCCCTCTGAACATGAAAACATTGGCTCATACCCAATTTGCATATTTATTTTACTAATAAGTCCCTAGTAAAGTGCACTACATGTGCCCAGGGACTGTAAATTGAATGCTACTAGTGGGCCTACAGCAATGATTGTGCCACCCACTTAAGCAGCCGCTTAATTATGTCTCAGGCGTGCCATTGCAGCCTGTGTGTGCAGTTTACTGCCATGTCGACCTGGCAAGGTAAACCTCTTGCCAGGCCTAAAACTTCCTTTTTAATACATAGGTCAACCCTAAGGTAGGACCTAGACAGACCAAGTGTAGGGTGAAGTGTATTTCAAAAGCAGGACATGTACGTTTAAGTTTTACATATCCTCGTAGTAAAAACCTCCTATATTCATTTTCACTCCTGCAAGGCCTATCCCTTTCATAGGATAACATTGGGATTACCTTACTACTGGGATTTTAAATTGCAATTCTGAAAATGCCACTTTTAGAAAGTTGGCATTTTCTTACTTTAGTCATTTAGTGCCCGCTGCCTGTCTCTGATCACTGTCTGGGTTGGGCGACAACTGGGCTGGGTGATAGCTGGGCTTTGTGTTCCCTCTAGACAGTGACACACAAAGGGAACTTAGGTGTGACTTGATGGGTCTTCTGGGAAGAAAGAGCTGGGAACAGCCTCATCTTTACACCTGATTAAGCTGTGACCTGTCCACACACAAAGGGCTGCATACCCCTTATAGTGAGTTCGGAGCCAGGGCAGGAAGGGAGGACCTCTGTGCACTTCAAAGACCCTTTCTTGAAGTCTCCCTCAGTTCAAAGGCACAACTGGGTATACGTACTGGACCTCTAACGCTACCAACTCAGTATATTTCTGGACCTGAAGCCACTCTACCAGGAAGAAGAACTGCTGTGCTAAAGGACTGCCATTCTGCTGTACTGCTGCTCTGGAAGAACTACTGCGTTGTTTGTTGCCCTGCTGCTATTCTCTGCCTAGGTAAAGACAGGACCTCCAACACTTAAACCCAGAGTGACTCCAAGGGCCAGCTGATTAGCCTCCTGATCTGAAGTCTCAGGGACATGAAAGACTTCAACCCTGCTCATGTGCCTGGACCGTTGGAGGTGAGCCGAAGGTGCTTGCTCCAGCTGAACAGATGCATCCTCTGCTGTAAGAGCAGAATGGACTCATCGCTGCTGTTGCGGGGACAGGACCGGTGCATCGCACTCGGAACCAGCGCATAGCCATCAGAACCTCCGCTTTGCAAACAACGCATCGCCGACACTGCGTGGATAAGATTGACGCATCCTCCTCTACTGCATGGAGAAACCATATGCATCTTCTTTGGAATCGACATATCGCTATCGCTGCATGTAGAAAATCGATGCATCACCCTGATTGCAGAATCGACACTGACCCATCACTCTGCAGGGCCCCTCATCTTCGATGTTGCAGCCAGGATTAAGGCCGTATGGGGAACCTTTTTCCTGCCCGCGCTCCATCGCGGTTGGCCTGAACTTTTGACTTTGATCCGGTCTTGTGCAACCAGATATCCCAAATAGGCACTTTTTGCTTCTAAGCACTATTTTTAAATGTATTCTTTAAAAATACATAGCTCGACTACTACTTATTGGATTTTTGTTCTTTTGTTATTTTATTTCTTAAATTAGGAGCTATTTTTCTAACCTAGTGTGAAATATTTTTGTGTGGTGTTTCCACTGTTTTACTGCTTGTTGTGTTGCACAAATACTTTACACGTTGCTTTTAAGTTAAGCCTGGCTGTTCTGTGCCACGCCACCAGGGAGAGAGCACAGATTACTTTAGGGTGTGTTTGTAACTTACCCTGACTAGGACTGTGGTTACTGTTTGACAAGGGCTTCCACCGCAGCCAACCAGGAACCCAATGTCTAACAGACTATATCCAATTGGAAAACTTGTACACTAGGATCAGCATGTAAACATAAGAAAAGTATCAAGCAACTGAATAAGGTCGATTTCAACAAGGACAAAGGGGTCCCATGATTGTGGGTGGGCAGCAGGGGTGGTTCTTTACCTTTCCCAATATTGTGGGCTTGGCAAGCGCATAGGAATGACAATGCTGTTGGGAAATGCAGGAGCAAACCAATGGCTCATGCCATCTCTGCTTGTGTGGCTGACACAGTGGCATGGTATAATTGGGCAAGAGACAGGAGAAACGTTTAGGGCAACCATTCTCCCTTGCTTGTCCTTTCACACTCCATCTGTCCCTTTTACAGTCCTGCTTTAACTAGACACTCTTTACAGTATCTGGGTGAGAGAGAAATGCTAATGTGGCCCCTGAAAATGTTTATTGACAAAAAGAAAAGTAGTCTGTGAATCACATAGGTGACAAGGGGATCCCCTGGCATCATGTGAACATAAACCTAAAAGGCAGAAGTACAGAACGCACTTTTAAGTTTTCATACATGAAGCTCTAATGGAGATCCTTTGACAAATCTGAAACATTGGAGGTAGGAAGATTTAGCAATTGAAATTGTGTGATAGTACACAATCATCTTTCAAACTGATTTAGAAAAATCAACTTTCAGAGGGGAGCAAACTATTCAAGAAGTTCGTCTCTGATGCCGGGTATGAGGGTGAGGATTTACACCTGAGTGAAAGGCACAGTTTGGTAGCATTGGTTAGCACTGAGCGAAAAGAAGACTGTAGCTATTAGTTATGAGAAGGCAATATTCTTCCGCCGGGGAATGTTCTTGTAACTCAGCGAGATCCAATAGAGTGGACACGAAGTGCATACAAAGTGACTTTCTAATCGGGGAATAAAGCTTCATTAGCAAGGGCATTCCTTCCAGACACTTATTCTTGCACAGGCTGATGAGCAGCACATTCAATAATAGCAATTTTAGATGGCAATTGAAGAGCATCAAGCAAACCTTTTGAACAGGAACCATTTTTTACTCTGAGATTCCTGTTGCATCTATAGAAGCCCGTGGTCCTGAACTACCTTGAAGTCATACTTCAAATCAGTGACTATTGTTAGATTTTTGAGCTGCTGAAATGCTCACGTGTGAGAGCAGCTAGTGCAGTAACTTAATCAAAAGGGATTTTAAGCAAAGAATGGCTTTCAATGACATCATATAAAAATGCAAACGGCATAGTCTGCAGCTACCATTCCTTAATAATATCAATGACAAGAATGATCAACATAAGCAAATTAACTCATTTTGACAAAGGCGCATCAGCAAAATCGATATGAGGTTTGGTCAGCGTGGGCAGTGTGAGAACACAATCGTGAGGTTCAAGTCTTAAATGAGATACAGTTAAGATGTTTGATGATAATGTTTTTTATGTTTGAGAAAAAAAATAGTAAATGAAATAAAATAGTAAATAAAATCTATAGAAGACGTTAGTGGGTCAGTGTTTATTGAGGATTAATTCACCGTGAGAATTATACAGGATTTGCGGGAATTTGTTTTGATATTTGATGTGTTGGATCCCCCATTCCTGAGCCTAAAGTAAATTGTGTTGGGGCTCCCTTTATGAGATGGCCTACTTGAACCAAGGCAATGGTTCAGGGGTGTCAATGATTTGACAATATTTGACAGCTACTGCTAGAAAACTTTTCTTGCAGTTCATATATGGGGTTTTGCCCCTCCGCTCCTTCACAAACAGCTGGGGCAACTTACAAACTTTGGGGTGCCCGGCATGTGATTGCCCAATAGAATCTGTTCTCCATGCTTTCTTCAGCTGCCCCGGGTATCACAAAGTTAGAAAACGCTGGCTGGTTCAGATTTGCAGGAACTTAGGGACCAGACGTTGTTGCGAGGCTTTTAGGATACTGAAACATGATACCAGCCTTCCGATAGTTTACTCGGTAGCAGGCTTCCTATTTTCTATGTGGTGTACCCGCAGGGCCCTTTTGAAAACAAAGCAATAGTAACAAATGAGGGTTTTATTCATTTACAAGTATAACGAGGATTTTACTCTGCAGAGTTTCAAACTTGTATTTTTTATCCAAGTTTTTCTTGCTATGAAACACTGAATTGTATATAAACTGTGTATGTTTTACTAAAATCATGTTTGTTTTATGGATCTATTTTTGTTTTATCGCTCCTCTTTTAGCTCCTTTTTTTACATTGATTTTATAAGGTAATGAATTGTGTAAAACATTTTAATTGTACTTTTAAGGTCAATTTGATCGAAATAAAGTTGCTATTGACTTGACTTGACTTGATTTGACACTATTAGCATAATCCAAGACTCGCCATGTATGGTAGACCACAAGCCCTAAAAGAGAGTGCATGTTTAGGAAACAATAACCTAGCTGGGTAGCTTACAGATGGTGCACTCAGAGGTGTTGGTCCCTTGCCAAAATGTTGTGACCTAAATGTCAAACATAGAAAAACAGAATTGAAATTTTATCCTTGGATACTTTGTGCCCCTACTTATCTAATTCAGTGTGCAGGTAGAGAGAATCAACCTTACATTGGTCCAAGGAGAAAATCATTAAAATATTGACTTAGCATAGATCCTTACAGAAAGTTGAAGTTTCTTCTTGAGAGCCTTTGAAAAGATAGAAGTGATTATGTATACTCTTGACTGCCATGAATTGGCCCGCAGAAAATGTGAAAGCGAAAAGATGGACTTTCAGGGTGTATAATGATGGAAAAAGCAGCAGATCCTAAATCTACACTAGGGAACCATGCAGCAGCCACTGGTATACATGAGACTGGCAGGATTGGGTTAAATAAGTTACTTCACCAGGCTTTTGATCGGTGATTAACAGTGTTACAGACTCTCATAGAGGGCACTAAAATCTATTTTTTCAGCAGGGTAGCAGTGAGTGAGTGCATCCCAGCTTCTTCAGGATGAAAATGTTATTGGGGAATTTACAGGCTCTTTTTCATGGTATTAACCTTTTTTTGACTGGTCAGCAGCTAGGCCACAACCTATATATAAGGAATTGCCTCTTTAGCATGATCACACTATCTTGTTGGACTGATGGTGTTGGTTTTTGGACTCTGTACACTGGGACACTGCTAACCAGGCCACAGTGCATGTTCTCTGACAACTAAAAACTTGTTGAATTGGTTACAATACTGGATTGTCGCATTTAACGTGAGTCCCTTCTACCTGGTACCTCATGCCAGGCTCTGGAAGTTAAATATCACAAATGGATTACAGCACTTACTGTCCCACCACTATAGTGACCATTCAAAACATGACTCCAGGCCTGCCACAGCAGCCTAGAGGAGCAGTTTTAAAACTGCTATTTCGACCTGTTAAAATCATCCTTTCAACAGTCCTAAGCCTTCCTTTTAAGCAGTAGTAAGTCACTCCTAAAGTGGGCCTTAGCAGCCCAAGGGAGGGGTACACAGTATATATAAGTAAGACATATATGTTTATTGTTTTCACACGTTCTTATAGTGAATAAGGTCCCCAAATCTGTTTTTCAATTTAGCAAGCTGACTGTGCCAGAGAATACCCTGGGTTAATTTCTTACACTTAATAATGCTAACTTCATATTACTACATAGCACTAGCTAGAAAAAATACTTCAAATACTCATTTTTATAATTAAACCCCGAATTAACACTAAAGTCCAATTTTGTTTAACTGTATGAGAAATAATGACTTAAAAAGTCATTTTCCTTCATCAAGCCTCTTGCAGCCTTTTCAAAGTTAATCCCCAAACTCTCACCTAGTAGCCTGGTGGCCCCCTGCAAAGAGTGTGAATGGCTTGCAGGAAATGGATCAAAAGGGCCTTGAGTGGGGAAAAAGTGTGACCTCCTCCTTATTGGATGTCCTAGGAGATGTGCCCACCAACTGCACAAGCTTCAAAGAGGCATGCACTATTGCAGGCAGATGTACTTCACAGCTAGACCTGCCACTTCCATTGTCCAGGCAGTCAGGTTAGCACCAATCTCAGTGTGGGGTGGGGGGGATCGGAAACCTGTTTCGGAACTGATTTGTAAGGGGAATGTTAGACCTGGCCCTTTCGCAGGGTCACCATAAAACATTTTGCCTTCCTCCTCCTGCTTACCAGTGCTAAAGTGCTTGTTCTCTCCCCTTAAAATGTGGTAACCTTGGCTTATCCACAATTGACATATTTAATTTACTTATAAGTCCCCAGTAAAGTGTATTACATGTGCCCAGGGCCTGCACATTAAATGCTACTAGTGGGCCTGCAACACTAATTGTGCCACCCACTCCACTAGCCCTTTAAACATGTCTCAGGCCTGCCACTGCAGAACCTATGTGTGCAGTTTTATACTATCATGTGGAGCTGGGAAGATAACCCACTTGCCAGGTCCAACCCTTCCCTTTTAAAACATATAAGTCGTCTCTAAGGTAGGCACTGGGCAGCCCCAAGGGCAGGTTGCAGTGTATTTAAAAAGTTATATGTGTACTTTTAAGCTTTACATGTTCAGTTAGTGAAAAACTCTTAAATTAGTTTTTCACTAATGCAAGGCCTATCTTGCCCATACCTTAACATTGGAATTACCTTATTCCATCTTATAAGTGTAATTTCCAAATTGGAAAAGACAGAAATTTCAAGTTGAGTCTTTGGATCCCAATTTAAAATCACAACTCATGGTGAAGTTGGATCTCAAATTTATGTCTGAAAATGCTACTTTTAGAAAGTTTTCTTACTTTAACCATTCTGTGCCTTTGCCTGTCTCTGAATACACGTCTGGGGTAGAGTGACAGCTAGACTTTGTGCATTCCCTCTAGACAGTCGCACACAAAGGGAGCGGAGGTGACATTCACATCCTGATGGCCCACCACCATGCTGTTGGATCTTCCTGGGTTAGGTGGGAGGGAGGAGTTGACACTTGCACCTGAATAGGGCTGTGTCTGTCCCCACACAAAGAGCTGCATACCCCCATTTAGTGAGTCTGGAACGGGGCAGGAAGGGTAGGGACCTTGTGTTCTTCAAAGGCCTTGTTGAAGCCTCCCCCACTTCAAAGGCCCAACTTGGTATAAGTACTTTACCTCTGACACCACCCACTCAGTACACTCTGGACCTGAGGACACTCTGGCAAGGAGGAGGACTGCTGTGCTGCTGAAAGTACTGACACTCTACTGGATTTGCTGGACTCCTGTTATGCTGTGCCTGCCCTACTGCCAGCTGCCTCCTTGCCTTGTGGTAAGGACTAGACCTGACTCTCCACATCCGCAGAACCACGTGACTCCAATGGCTCGCTGGCTTGCCTCTTGTTCTGAAGTCTCTAGGACATAAAAAACTTCAATCAACTCTGCTTCAGCTGCTGGACTCTGCCAACTGCGATTCCTGCCCTGCTAAGAGGTGCCAATCCAGTCCTTGGCCTTCAGTGGGGGGTTCTGCAGCTGGTGTCTGCCAAAATCCACACATCGCCTGCTTTGCACCAGTTGCAACCGATGCATTTGTCTTCGACATGCTTCAGAGACTCCACAGTGTTGACAGCGTGGCTCGACGACTACGCAGTGTCTTCATCGTAACATGTTCAAAAACGACATAGGGTTCAACTGCGAGGCTCGTCGATGAAGCAGTGCCTTCATTGTAAAGTGATTCGACAACACAGGACCCAACCGTGTGACTCTGAACCAACAGAGTTGCTCTTAGACGTTGACACATCCTCCGGAAAGGTACTGATTTCATCAGGGCCTCCCTGTGTCTTCTGTATCTGACCTGCGCTCCATCGTGGTTGGCTTGATCTTTCAGATTTGACCTGGTCCAGCGTGACCTCGAGTAACCCCTAAGCGCTATTGGCTTTTTAGCACCATTTCAATTTAAGCTTTAACAATTCATAACTCCATTTCTACTTATTGGATTTTTGTCGTTTTGGTTCTGTTTTTGAGTCACGCTCTACTTTTCTAACCTGGTGTGGATTATTTTTGTGTGATGCTTTCATTGTTTTAAGTGTTGCACAAATACTTTACACATTGCCTCCTATATTAAGCCTGACGTCTCTGTGCCAAGCTCCCAGAGGGTGAGGACAGGTTAATTTAGGGTGTGTATCTGACCCTGACTAGAGTGGTGGTCCCTACTTGGAAAGAGTGCATACCTCTGCCAACTAGAGAGCCCATTTCTAACGGGGAGTTTCTCATTTCTCTAGACATACCTCGGGGAATTCCCAAAGCTTTGCCCGGGAGAAGGAGTGCTCTGCCATTTTGCATTTTGGCAAAGCAGCGCACTGTGAGATTTTGGGCCAGACCCCCAGGACGTGATGTCAAAGTGGGTTGGTTTGTCCATGGTACCTTTCTCCCCTATTGGTCAGGTCTCCACTACCCACAAGCTGGTGGGTGGCAAAAAAGTGGCAAACCTGGATACTTTCTTCAGAAAATGTCTGGACCTGTAGAGCCCAGAAGAAGGACTGCACCTGCTGTTGAACCCTGGTGAGAGACCCTAAGAACTGGACCTGCTGCCACTTGTACCCAGAATAAAGAAGTGGACTCCAATGGTTAGTTGGCTGACTTCTTAAGCTGCAGTGCCACAAAAGCTGCATGAAGCCTACTTTTTCCAAGAGCACAGCTGACCAGTTGGAACTGGTTGTACCCTGGACCCTGCTGGTGGCTTCTGGAAGAGTGAGTCCTAACCACCCCCTCCCCCCCCCGTTGTTCCCACAAGGTCCTAGACCCTTTGCTGGTGAAAGTGTACTCCACTGACCTTAAAATCTGCTTAATAGGACACATAGAAAAGCGACAAAGCCATAGCCACTGATGTCGAATTTCCAGTTGGATTCAACTTGTAGGTTTCCCTGCTGAAAGGATTGTAACTTCCAGAAAAGTTTCTAAGTTCGAACGTAGAGAAAGGCTTCACCAGAGTCGATGTTGAAGAGCATCGGTCTGCCAATGAAACCTTCCAGGGCAGAGATTCCGGACTTCACCCGCTTGGAGTCTTCCAGCCATCAATGATGACTGCACCAAGTTTCCCACCAGGGCTGAGGTACCCACTGTGGACTCATGCTTCAGCAGGCCACCGTCATCAAGCCCTCTTTCAGAACCAGCTTGCAGCCAGACCCGCCAGCGACCCATTGTCGAGGACTTTTCTTTAGAAAATCTTCTAAGTCAGAAGGTACACGTACCACCGGGACAAACCTGTTGCCTGTATCCGGCAGAAACTCGCAGTTGGCCTTAACTGTTGACTTGGGCCAAGACTAGCATGACCAGAAAGCTGCCACTAGCATTTTAAAGTGCTATTTTGACTTAGAATTTCAAAACATTATATATTGCTGGTTCCCCACATCTGTTTTTTGTCAGTTTGGAGTCTATTTGTTTATTAAATTTTACTCTAATATTTGAAATTAAAGTGGGATTTTTATTGTTATGTTTTTTGACTTTGTAACTGTTTTGTACTGCTAAATGCTTTACACAGTTCTGCTAAGTTAAGCTTGTTTGCTATGTGCTACTGTTTGGGATGAGCTCAGGTTTAAAATACTGATCTTACTAGATCTAGTACGGAATTGTGATATTATTCCTTAATGAGGACTCCACCCCCCCTCAAACTTTTAATCAACATTTTCACACTACATTATTTGCTTGTTCAGATCATAGTCGACTGAGTTTGGTCACGCACATCAGATATTGATTGACGTGAAGGTTCAGCATTGCTTAAACCACATTCTCCATTTGAGTCAATATAATCAAATAGGCACTTTTCTTGGGACAGTACCTCGTATTTTTCAGTTAAACAAAAAGTCCTTCCTCCGGAGGTTCGCCTGTTAGGTGAATCTCAAGAGAGGCATTTTGATTAATGAAAGGACACCAAAAGAGATGCACACGACACAATCAGTCCTCAAACAAATAGGCGCTTACAGCTTCATGAGATTTTTCAATAACAATATCAGATTAATGATCAAACACATTTCTAAAAGATCAAGTTAAGTATCCGGTGTTTCACCTTTTTCTGCGTGCAATTATTAATCTTAGTTCAGCCTATTTTGACCGGGCATACGTATATTAGAGCATTCAGGAGTACAATGCTAGCTGCAGTAAAAGGAGCTGCATCAACAGATTCTTGTCCGGGGCAATTAGCCTTTTCTAATAACTAATCTTTTGATTTATTTGGCATAATTATACCTATAAGTTGAATAAATTAGCCCAGTGAAACATTCAAATACATTTTAGATTTCTTCCTAAAGCTTTTGAGCTTTATCTCATATCTTGGGGAATTGATGTTTGATATTTACTAGATCTGCTAAGGTCCAGAAAACATGGACAGTGACTAAACCTCCTGTGCAGGGGCCTAGTTATTTATGTAGGTGTAGAAGGGCATCAGGTTGGGCATTTGCAATATCACAGGGATTGTCACTGTGTTCCTCGCAACCTAAAGAGGGTCGCTGTTCAAGTCTGGCTGGTTTTTCTTAGATTCTCTCAAGTGCTAGTTGGCCTGAAATCCTGCTCTCTCCAACGCATTGCTTCAGGCCTAGAGCAGGTACTAAGCGAGACAACCTCTAGAGTGGCAAGTGAGGTATCACCTAAGCCTGGGCGTAGTTCATGGAGTTTTGCTACGTGGAACTCCGTGAAGTTACAAAAAAACTCAGCGAAGTTGCGCAAGTGGAGGAGTGTAGTGCGAACTGCTGTTCGGGCTGGTCTTCCTGCCGCTCGGGTAGATATTCTACACGAGCGGCAGCTTGCGCTCGCGAACTTACCGTTCATGAGCGCAAGCAGGGAAAAAACTCCGCCGGAACTCCGCGAAGTGGAGTTTTCTGCACTCCGCGAGTGAAAAAAACTCAGCTGGAACTACGCGAAGTGGAGGTTTCTGCACTCCGCGGAGTGCAGAAAACTCTGCAAACTCCGCGAACGAAGTTCACCGCCCAGACCTAGTATCACCATGGAAGGCAATCCTCATTGGCTTCCGGTTAGAAAAAGATTTATTTTTAAATCTGTGTGTAGCACACAAAGCATTGCAAAGGACCGGCCCCAAATATCTCGAGGAAAAATTCCAAACATATGGCCACAAAGGGCTTTAAGATCAGCCTCAAAGATAAATGTGATAGTGCAGAAAGTCCAGCACTGTTAATGGGGTGGAAGATCATTTGGGCATGTGACTTTTAAACTTTGGAATGCCTTACCTTGGGACATGAAGGCTCTAGTTGAGTCTTTCCTTCAGGAAATGACTGAAAACATGCTTGTTCCAATCAAGGTTTTAATACTTTGCTATTCCTGCACTGGTTGTAATACTTTTGTGGCAGAGCCAAGACGCCTATGGGTATTAAAGTGCTTTATAAATGTCATTATTATTATTCACATCTTGTCCTTGCACCAGTCACATCGCCTCTTGCTGCAGTCACCACACTCATGAGCTTGCTTTAGCCAGATTTGTCTGCGCCACGTCCTTGAGGCCTATGGACCGGCACTGCTCCGTCCCCGATTGGGTCATTGGTGCGTTCCTACTAACTCCTGTTTCCTTGCAGAAATTCAAAATATCTAGCAATTCCTCATCTTTTTTTTTTCTCTGCCACTTTTGAATTTGCACTAGTAATTTGGGGAAACATGGAAGAAGGAAGGGGTGAAGAGGGGGAACAAGTAACTAATTTGGTACCCCAGCTTTTTGTGGGTATCTTCCAATCCCCATAGCGGAGAATATTGTCTCTGTTTCATAGCTTCTTTGAATCAACTTAGAAAAGGTTCCCATTGCTCCAGGCTAGATTTATATTGTGGATATTTCAGTCGCTTCTTAAGGTTTTTTAAATACTTAATATCAAATGTTCTTCTTCCAGAAAATGCTCATTATCATCCCTGCTAGTGCATTTGATCACATTTTTGATTTAATGGCACATGCTTTTTCCATACTGTTGGTATGTTGCATGAGCAAGAGTCCTTTTAGATGGAACTTTATCATCCTTCGATTTCTCCACCACCATTTTGTTACTGCTTTCCCATTCACAACCAGTTACACATTTGGAGGGCTGCGACTCATCCCATTCCCATGAGGGAATGGCTAGAAGGTGAAAAGGGGTAAGGGAGTGTCTTAACATTTCTTTCCAACCTGTTCTCTTGGCAGAAGGTAGAACTGGCCCCATTACCTTCAGAGGCCCCTGGTCGCAGCCTTTTCGGGCTTGCAGAGGCTCAGTGCCAGCTAGACCAGTGCACCTTTCATTCACACATTCATCTGCTAGGGTACATGCTAGGGATCCCAGGCATTCCTTGACCCCACTCTTGAGCTCTCTTCTAGAGCTTCCTGCTTATTACCATGCGTTACATGTATACAATTCTAGCTTCTGATATCCCGGGAATCCCCTTGTATCTACCCAAACTGGTCTATTCCATGGCCCCATACCAAGTCACAATTTACGTTTTCACTACTTAATCTTTTTACAGTTGATAAACACAAAAGTCTTCGGTATGGTTCGGGCTAAGGTAATGCGTAGGTATGGAATGGTATCTGCAGCCCATTCAAAAGGGAACTGAGAATGCAGGGCAGTCTTGTTCACAGATCGAACCGAAAGATTTAAGATTTGTGACTTCTGCATATTAGCCCTGAACCCAGAGATCATATTGAAAGTCCGAAGCTTGGCAACTAAGGCCGGGAGTGAGGTAGAGGGCTCCATAACGGACAAGATAACGTCATCGGCATAGAGGCTTATCAAATGATGGTCAGCCCCGAAAGGGATCCCCGTAATGACCGGATTGTCGCAGAAACGTTGCACCAAGGGCTCCATATACAGAGCAAATAAAAGCGTGGAAAGAGGGCACCCCTGCCACATTCCTCAGTGAATAAAGAATGGAGAGACTGAGCCCCATCAACCCTGAATGAAGCTCGGGGCATGCTATATATCCTCCGGATCCATCTCCTAAATCTCTCGCCAATGCCAAAGATCCTCAGCGTATCGAACAGGTAAGGCCAGTGTACCCGGTCAAATGCCTTTTCAGCATCGATATTTAATTAACCAGTGTATTTTATCTATAAGATGGAGCAAATGTTTGGTGTCATCACCCCACTGATTGATCTGGGTCTATGAGACCAGGTATTAATGGATTAAGACTGTGCACCAAGATGCTAGCAAATAACTTTGCTTACAAGTGTAAAAGAGAAATAGGTCTACATGACCTGCAGATGGCCGGATCTTTGCCAGGCTTGGGGTTACCCAAATGACAGCTTCCAGCATGGTGTCAGCCAGGTAGCCCATTTCAGAGAAAGAATTAAAAAGTCTAGTAAGTAAGGGAGCTAATTCTTGGCAAAAGGTCTTGTAGAACGGGGCGCTGAAGCAGTTGGGTCCGGGGGGTTTCAATGGTTTTAAGTGTGCTATGGCCAATACCACTTCTTCCACACAAATGGGCCGATCTAAAGTGCGAGACTCCTCAGCAGGTAGAGAGATGGGAGCAACTTTATGGAGCTATCCTGAGGGATCACCAACAGGGCCAGCCGTAGACTCCTAGAGAGAGGCATAAAAGGCCTGAAAGGCCAAAGCAATTCCCTCATCACTGTGATTTTCCGTATCGGGACCGGTACTGATTATCTTTACCGAGCTGTTATGCATCTTAATCCGTAGACAATTGGCCAGCAAACGACCACATCGGTTGTTACCAAGATGAAATTTGGGTTTGAGGCGCAACATAGCGAATTCCGCCCTGTCTAGGTCTAACCATTTAAACTGAAGCCGGGCCTTCTCCAGCTTCCTCCAGACTCTAGGAAGCCTGGTCCTTTTATGAATGACTTCTAGTTCAGAGACTGCTTTCTCAAGGCCGCGTCTTTTATCTCGACACCGGCGATTCTCTGCCACAGAGAGGGAAATAAATTCTCCACGAACCACTAATTTTAGGGCCTCCCAAACAGAAGTGTACGAAGTATCCTCCTTATCGTTAGATGATATATCATTTTTAATCACCACACGAATCGCGTCAACCGTGGGCTGGGACTGCAGCGTAGTATCACGGAGGCGCCAATGTGGACAACGGTATGAGGAAATGGGAAGCAGAAATGTCAAGTAGATAGGTGCATGATCCGAAATTAGCGGTCAATAATAGCATCAGAAATGAGATCTAGAAGGGTCAGGTGGCTAAAAAATTATCAATACATACTTATGTCATATGGGTGGCAGAGAAGAACGTATAGTCTCTACTATTTGGATGCAGCCAGCACCATACTTCAATTAGGCCTCAGTCTGCGAGCCAGTGCAGGCCTGCAGGCGAGAAGGCCCCGGTCTGGGCAGAGCGTTGGTCCGAACTGTCCAAGTCAGAGTTCATGATGAAGTTCATTTTGCCCCCAACCAGTATGTCCGCATCATGGGTCTGGAGAACAGAGGTCAATGAGTGTGTAAGCAAGCTCTCCTATTGTTCATTGGGAGCATAAACATTTGCTATTGTGAAGTGAAATTAGCCTGTTTTAAGACTGAGTGCAAGGAGGCGTCCCTTGACTTCCGCTATAGTAGTCAGGATTTCCCTTGAAAAACGTTATGAAAAAAGAATGGCAACCCCACCCTTTTTAGACGGACCAGAGGACCAATGCTGATGTGGGAACAAGGGGGACTGCATTCTGTGAAGATCTTTAGCGTCAAGGTGGATCTCTTGGAGGAGACAGATATCACTGTCTGACTGGTCAAGGAGAGAGAGAATGGCTGATCTGTTGGTGGGATTATAAAGGCCTCGTACATTGAGGCTGACAATCTTAAGCCCCAGGATGCCTAGATTGGGAAGTAAAGCTCAGAAATGTCCTCCTCCCCCACACACCCCCTCTGGGCATGAGACACGCAATAGGGAGGTGACGCGCTGTACAGGAAGCCAGTATCAGATGTGCGGACAAGCCTAGATTGGATCGCGCTTTGAGGAGAAAGAAAACCCCATGAATCCCTAAAACAAGTAAATAAGAAACATTCGGCAAACAATCGTAACATGTCCATCAAGCATGGGAACATCAATGGAGGGATGGTTCCATCAGTCATATCCACAGTCTAGAAATCCCTAGAGCCTTACGGCCGATCCCCACCATTCCAAAACCCACCCGCTGCGGCAAAGGCGTTAAACCTCATGTCCTGGGGTTCAAGATTCCTCAGTGACATCCCCGAACAGTGTGCACAGCACAGCCTCCTATTCCCATGCTATGGTTTTGGGGTCAGGACACAAGCCGTCGGGGGCAGATTTATGCCAGATCAGACGATGCCGGTGTGACCCCCAAGTGATATTGTGCACCAGAAGGGTGAGCATCTCGGGAGGGGTGATCTATATCAAGAATGCTGAAGCCTCGGTGAGGGATCTTATTTGGTGAACTCTGCCTTGGAGGTGAAAGATATTCTGAAACGGATGACCCCAAGAGTAGGAGACGCCAGTGTTCCTCAGGTGGGCTGTAACTGGAAGAATGTTGTGCTGTTTATGTAGTGTGATCATCACTAAGTCTTTGTACAGTTGAGGGGAGTGGCCCATAAACTGAAGTGGAAGGGCAACCTGGGCCTTGCACAAGATTGCTTCTTTAGTTTGAAAATCGTGGACACATACCAGGATGTCTGCATGGGGGTTCTTTGCTGGGCTTGGCAGCCCAACTCTATTGCATCTATCTAGTTTAATCACCGCATCTGCCGGGGTCCCCAAGATGAAATGAAACTGAGCCTGCGCATATTTTTCCAGATCGGCATGTTCTACATCAGTTGGAACACCTTTAATCCGAACGTTGTTCTGTCAAGACCAATTTTCAAGGTCCTCGACGTGAGCCTGGATGTCAATTTGTTCTTCCTGGAGGCAGAGTACCTCCTGTTGTAGTCCCTCGGCTTCCTCGTCTCTCCTTGTGACTCCATCTTCCAAGGCGGCAAATCTTTCTCCTACTTCATCCAAATTTCTGCGGACTTGGCGTAGGTCAAAAGGGAGGTCTCTCTTGACCGCCTGCAGGTCTTCACGCAGAGATGGAAACAAGGTCTCCATGCACACGTGGGTGACTGGGCCTTCTGCTTCTACAGCTTCCATTGGAGACTCTGTGCTCGTCATAGCTGTCTTGTTGCCTGTAGCTCCCCCAGTGTGTTTGGTGAGCATGTCTCGCAGGGAGGGATCCATTTTGCCCATAGTCAAAGACAAGGTGGCGGATTTTTGCTAGAGGCGATAGCAGCGTCTAGAGGGCAATTGCAGCATTGACTGGGTCTAGCGAAGGAATGCCAGGTGATCGCAGTACCCTTGCCACTACCTCTCTGCCTATCGCTAAAGTTCACAGCAGAAGCCACACTCCTTATTGCCGGTGGGAAGGCCGTGTCTACAGGGCCCAGGTCCGGCCTCGCTCAAATCACCTGGAGAAGCAGTGCAAGAGAGACCATACCAGGAGCGAGGAGAGTGGGAGCGTGGCAGTCTCCAGCGGGAACACAGGGCCCGGTCCCACCACCGCCAAATCAGGCCAGGCTTCAGGCCAGTGGAGCAAATATATGTTTAGGAGACTCCCTGTGACGCTTCCAGGGGGCTCGATGTACTCTAGGCGAAAGGTGGAGGAGGAGCGGTCCCCAGTCTACAAGTGGGTGTGGGAGCAACTCCAGGGCTAGACAGCACTTGACTGGGCTAAGAGGATCTGGGCTGGAGAGTCCAAGGGCCCACCACCAGGCCAGCAGCTTTCAAGTAAGGCTCTCAGGTCGGGCACCGCTGCAGCCCAGGTCGCTTACCTCCGAGTTTTAGGAGGTCTTGCTTCTGCCGTTCCAGACCGCAAATCTGGTCAATGTGTGTATGAACCACAAGGCGGACAACAAGCCGTCCCGAACGGCCGGCCGGGTTGCCTACAGGGAGGGTGGGGGTTCACTTTTTACTGCCACACGTCTGCTCCAGAGTTAACACCACTTCAGGAGTAGGGGGCTGACCAGAGTGCCCAGTACAAGGGAAGGCCCCCCTTGCTTCGCCTCACACCCGCAGGTGTCGGCGGAGGTGGCCAGGGAGCAATACGAAACCTCAGACTAGGCCAGTTGCCTCTCTCCTTGGTACAACGAGGTGCCGAATTCAGAGAATCCACCGGTCTTATCAGTGCTGTAGGCTGTAGCCCACTATCCCACCGCGCAGGCTGCCAACGGCGTCCTGCAGCCTTCGTGTGTTTGCCCGCACTGCCAATACTCCAGCGGTGGGAGCGTCAAATTCACTGCTGCAGGGGCTTTGGGTCTCTAATGACCCCCAATGCTGTCGGGGCCAAGAATCTCGGTGGGTGGGGGCTCTAAATGGTGCCTTACAGGTGGCAAGGACGGAGTACCGCTCAGGCTCATCCTAGCCGTCTGCCATCTTGGCCACACGATGACTCCTCCCTTTTTAACTGGAATCTCACTTTTTATTTTACAAAAAGGGACACAGTCTGCTACAAAGGAAGCTGTTGTGGTTGAGCCAAAAGACACAGAGTTGGGTAAGCATAAGAACCGTCAAAGAAATAGTGAATATCAAACAAAAGCATTATATAAGGATGTATAATCCTAGAAAAGGTGTGAAAGATGTTTAATTTGCAGCTTCTGATTGGGAAATAACTAAGAAACAAATGAAACATAGTGAGAGAGCAAATATTCTTCACTACTTAAGTTAGCTATTTTCAAAACAATGTTGTGACACTGGAGGATGAGGAAAATGGAAAACTGGAAGCATATGCAAAAAACATAGTAATATAATCCAAAGATTTCAGAAATGATTAAGTAAGAGATACCTATAGACAATTAGATGTATTTGGAGTTTGGCACTAATAGACATCATTGTGCATAATAATATATAAAGCTACTGTTCACCATAATAATTTTACAATTGTCTTGTTTCATTATTATGTTATTTTTGTAATTGAGGGGACTTGTGTTGAGTTGTTAGTAGTTGCCCATTGAGGTCTCCTAGATCTACTTTACTCTGGGATATATTTTGAATTATTTTGAAAACGACAGTAGGAGAGTGTATCAAAGATGCTGGAGCAGTTGGGCTGTGGATTTAAAGAATAAACCCTTTTGATTAAATATTTGTGTCTCCTGTGTCTCACTTAGAGCACAGTGGATACTCATGCCTTTTTGCTCAGCCAGCAGGAGTTTTTTCCTCCTGTCGGGGTGTCCTTGTCAACGGAAGGAGAGAGACTTCACAGGTTACTTTGTTTCTTGCACACTAATGCATTCCTTTGCATGGAGGTGACCGGTCAATGTAGTAACATCTCACACACTGCCTCTCTTGTGGACTTTCCCAGCCTCGCTGTTGTTTTTCAGTGCTGAAAATTCATGGACTCTGGGTCTGGAGATACGTTAGTCACATTCCCCAGTGATGTCAGGAGTTGGACATGCCATTATGTGGATTGAAATTATTCTGGAAAGGCCTAAAGTGGGCCAGTTGTATTGACACTTGGCTAGGTTAGGCCCGGGTAGAATCACTGCCATTTTACATGTACAAGTTTCTATAGTTGCCTTCTTTTTCCACACGCTGACTTTTAACACACATTTGCTAACGTGATAGTGCAGGATTAGTTTCTCTGAATCCACTTTGCTTATAATTCCACTTCGCAAGTACACTATCACAACACCTTGAACATTTGGTACCAGGCCGGAACATACATTGTGCAAATGTTGTCATTTATTATTCGTCAATAAGGCGGCGAGGCTATCACAAAGACAATAAACCATGTCAGCTCGGCTGAAGCCTTCGACACGGAAGCATGAATGCTGTTGTTATAAATTCATGCACATTTCCGTACTCTAATAAGAGGAGAACTATGCGGTCATCGCTATCATAGGCAGTTCAGCACAGCTGATTCCAGTTTACCCTCTGCGAGGAGGAATTTCCAACCTGTGACCAAGACGGGGACCTACATACTTTACCTTTAGGTAATGGAGATTTAGATCATCCAGTAGGGGATTCTTGGCAGAACACCTGCCCTAGAATCTAATCTAGGTTAGGGAAAGGATAAGTAGGAGCATGCTATACAGAGTACTTGAATGCCACCATATATACATTCATTAGCACAATGGTGGAATCGCTCATTCTTTTCACTGTCCTTATATTGCTAATCACATTTGCCTGCTTCTGTCTATTAATCATTGCAGCATATATATTTAATGCAAGAATCTCAATGGTTCAATAAATATTGAAAACACCCCTTTGTGTATTTCTCGTATGTCTCTCTGAGAGAGCACGAGTGACTGAGCAAAAGGGTTTTAGATCTATTAACATGATTCCTTGGTGGTCAGAGTTGTCATGTTCGGAGGTTGCCCAAGTCATTTGTTACCGTACTAGGTTTAGGGGTACTTACGGGTGCACTGTGAGCTAGCAGGACTATAGGCCAACATATCCTGAGGGGGGGGGGGGTGCATGGAATCTGTCTGGCACCATCCCAACATTTATGTTGTCCAACAAACAGTTCCTGCTGAAAAGTGGAAACCGTGCGACAGTATCTCACATTTCTGATTTATATACCTTACAAATCAATACAAAGAGCATAAAGTGATTGACCTCAAAATATGTAAATTAAAAATGTTCTTCTTACTGGTCAACTCATTTTATAATATTAAGGGTGTATTTATTTATCGCGCTCTCATTGCACAGCTAACGTTTAAAAAAAGTCATGACTTAATAACTACCTCCTTATTGTGATGCGTGTCTCTTTGGGTCCCAACACCTCAGTACAAATCTGCCAACTCGAATACGCATGTGCCTAATGATGTCCTCCACCCTCTGTGTTCTTTCCTGATGACCTATCCTATCTAGGGCATCCAGTGGCCATTGGCATATGGTGTCCATTTCTAGCTGCAGAGGCTCTTGTTCCTGGAAAATATTGGCATATTGTTGGCATTCTTGTCTTTGTGGTGCCAATCCCTAGTATAATGGGGGCAATCCTTAGCATATTGTGTGCATTCTAGAACCATGCTTGGATTAATACAGTCTCCAGCAAAATAGTGGCCTTTTTAGCATAGTGTGTTCATACTTTATATTATGGAGCTCCTTCCAGGCATGATGGCGTGCCTTTAATAATGGTCAGCTTTCTTAGTACATTGTAGGAATTCTTGGTACTATAGTCAATCCCTGGCATGACAGTAGGCCTGGAATAACAGTCCAGTTTGTGACTTAATGTGGGCGACTGCGGAATTATTAGCATGGAGCCCAGTATTGGCATACATGTGTACCTAGCAAGTGATGGTCCTTCCGGGCTATTCATTTTCTGATGATATTCAAAAGAAAAATGAAGATGCCCTGAAGAAGTCCATTTCTTGGATGAAACGCTTTGGCTATTCCTTTTGTTGTAATGCTTGGCTTTGATATGTAAATGAAAATAAAAAAAAGAATTGGGAACATAGTGCAAAACGGATTTGGACTCATTTTGGATACAATTGATAGTTGTGCACCTCGATTTGTGCTATTAGCACAAAATATTTCATTAGCTATTATGATAGTTTTCCATTACCTTATCAGTATTTCAGTAGCACTCCTGTAATTTGAAAGGACATCTAGCTGGAATTTCCTAAGCCAAACTTTGGGTAATCTAGCTTATCCCATTGCCTATTCACATGACTCTTCCACAGCTAATTACAGCCTGCTAAAAATGGAGCATGTGTAGCTGTATGTACCTGGGACAAGTTCAGGTGAAGATGACAATGATTCACAGTTCGGAGGCCCATCAAAATTGGTCCTTTGCCAGTTCAAAGGTCACTTGGCTAACTACCATACAATTTCTCAGTTGCAATAGTGCAACCCTGTCATTTGACTCTCCCTTAGTGAACCTCAGATTGATGAGATGTGGGGGCGCTGGGCTGTATTTTGCAAGTTTGAGTCAAGGTGGAGATTATGGTCATTTTCCACCTGGAGGCTCCCTTCCGAGATCCCCATCATTAGCAGTAGCGAAAGGGCAGTCCAGAGAAGCTTCATGGATCCGCTGATTCACTTCAAGACATCGCATGGGCAGTCTTGTGACCTAGCCACATAATTTATTCACACCAACTGAAAGCTTTCTGAAGAGAAGGGAATAGGGCTGTGTGGTAGAGAGATAAAAGCAGGGGCAGTGCTTAATTTGTAAAATAAGTGCCAGGGCCCAAGATGTTTCTCAGGAAGCACTGCGCTTGTCCCACTTCAAGTTCCAGCCAGAGCTGCCTATTACCAGTACCAATGACACCTACTTGCCATTATAGTCCTACAAATGTTCCAATTTAGACTGTACTAGGTAACCCAAAGCTTTAAGAATGGCGCAAGTACCCTAGTATTACTTTTAATTGTATATTTAATTGTTGAACACTTTGCTCATCTGCTTTTTTTTGTTGTTGTAATGAAAAAGACTGACTTTACCTTGTGATGGACTGCATTAAATATGTGCCGGTGTTATGAAATAAGTGCCAGTGCAGAGCACTGGGAAACACCGGCACAAATTAAGCACTGAGGTGAGATGGCAGTGATTCCCATCTTGTAACATCACGTTATGTTTGCCACAACCAACAGCAGAGATGGTGAGGTCAGTGGTTTCACAGGTCCATTGTAATAACTGATGTGCAACATGTAGATCTCTGGATTGAATCTCACTCTGCCCACTCAGCCTCTCATTCTCCTAAGGTTGGTGACATGACTGTGCAGAGATAGGTATTCGTACCCCCTGTCTTTACATCACCACATAACAAGCAGATCATTAATTATATCTTTAAATGCTACATTAACATACATGCCAACCTTCCAAACCCAAGTCTTCAACTATGATCCTAAACCGCTGTTTCAAAGACCAGCTCTGCCCAAAGATAGGCCACTTGAATCATAATGGAAGAACATTTTTATCTGACCACATACCAGATGGAGTGCCATATTCATACCTATAAATGCAAACAGTCCTTCCCTTATGCAATTGTTAAGTTATTTCATGTTAATTGCATTTGTTAAGTGCACTAATCACTCCTGAATGGGTCTCGCGGCACTCTAGCACCTCCACAGGTCAGATTAAGATAAGTTACAGGTTAAAAAGCCAGGTTTTGAGAGATATTTAAATTAAACAAAATTTGGACAGGTGCGAAGCTGCAAAGGTAGCGGATTCCAATATTTGGGGGCCAAAAAAGAAATAGTGGCCTCCATGTCTGGCCGAATGGATGTGCCTAGGGCATAGAAGGAGTTGCTCCCTGGATCTGAGGTTGCAACCTGGTATATATGGCAGCAACTTAACGTGCAAGTAACCTAGGCCACTGTTGGATAAGGATTTGTAGACCAAGCATAGGAGATTAAAGAGAGCTTGCTTCTTCATAGGAAGCCAGACTAGGGCTATGAGCGTGGTTTCAGAAGGAGAGCGGTGTGGAAGGTTGCACACCTAACGGGCTATCTTATTTTGTACAACTTGGAGCTTGGCAAAAAGGCCTTCATTCATTGCAACCATTAGAGCGTTTCTATAGTCCAGGTGGCTAGCGATAAGTGCCTGGGTGAGTGACTTCCTAGTCTGCAGAGGTAGCCATTGGAAAGCTTTCCAAAGCATGCTGATCATGCAAAACATGTGCCGGAGATAGAGTTCACATGTTCTTTCATGGAGAGGTTTTCATCAATTAGGACACCAAGATTTTTAACTACTCTTTTTGAAGTAGGAGTCAGTCCCAATTCCTTAGCCCACCAGTAACTGGACCATATGGCATGCGGTTTTCTAAAGAGCAGAACCTCAGTTTTACTGGAGTCCAGCTGAAGGAAATTGACAGACATCCAAGAAGCAATCTTGGTCATACAATCCTTGAACCTGTATTTCATGATTTCTGGGATGGATCCCAGAGTTATGACTAATTGGTTGTCATCTGCATACGAGATTACCTCAAAGCCACAGGATCTTAGTATTTTGGCCAGCTGGGCCACATATATATATTAAAAGGGTATGATTCAAAGATGATCCTTGTGGCACCCACTTATCCAAGGCCATAGGAATTAAGTGTCTAACCGTACTGAGTGCTTTTACTCAGTCAAACAAAAATTCAACCATCCTAGTGCTTTGCCCCTGACACCAATTTCTTGCAGCCTCTTGTTTAGGACTGCATGAGAGATGGTATTGAATGCTGCAGACAGATCAATCAGGACCAGCATGGCTGAGTTCCCCCCCCATCCAGGGCAAGTATGACAGTCAAGGACCTCAAAGTGCTGTTTCGGTGCTGTGAGATGCACGGAAACCAGACTGAGAGCGATCCAGCAAGGAGTGGGTTTCAAGGATAGAGATGAGTTGTTGATGAACTAATGTCTCTATCACCTTTCCAAGAAACGGGAGCAAAGAAATCGGCCTGTAGTTGACCAACTCTCGGATCAGCTGGTTTTTTTTTTTTCTAAATCGGCCTGACACTGGCTGCTTTGCATTTTACTGGTAGCGATTCCAAGTTCAGGGAGAGATTATGCAGATCCGTAATCAGCGCAAGAAGGGCTGGTGCCAATGTAGCTATAATGTAGGGGGGGTGCAGGGTCCTCAAGTGATCTAGGTTTAATTCTGTTAACCAAGGCCAGTACTTGTTTGGGAGTGACAGGGTTAAAAGTTTCTAAAATCGTGGGGTGGTAGATGTCCGATGGAATTGACCCTTCTGGTTGTGAGTTGTTGGGAAAACATTCATAGATTTTGGAGATTTTTTGTTCAAAATGGTCTGCGAGATCGTCGCAGTGTCTAAGAGGCTGGAATAGGCCGAGTGCAGGTTGCAGAATTGGTAAATTCCTTCCGAATTTTGTAGAGTTTTTTTTGAGGAATGGTCGGCCTTGTTAATCCTGTCCACTATAAAGGACTTTCTGGTTGCTTTACTGTTTTTTTATGGTACTTCCCTAGTCCAGTTTTGTAAGTGATCCTGCCCTCAAGAGATTTTGAGGCCCGCCACTTGTGTTCCAGCATTCTACAAGCGTCTTTATCCTTTTTTAAGGACTCTGAGTATCAGGGTGAGATAGAGTTCTTAGTTAAAGCTTTGCAGAGTTTGAAGGGGGCAATAATATCGAAGGTCTGAGTAATGACTCCTTCAAAATCTTTCAAGGCTGTATTGATATCTCCGTAGTCTTTTTAGGCAGGAGAAGAGAAAGCCAGAAGGAACACAGAGGGAACTACCTTCTTCCAGGGTCTGGTTATCCTAGGGGGTCTCATATTAGAGTCCCTAGATTTCTCCATAACAAAACAAAAGCTAATGCTAGAGTGGTTTGTCCAAACCTGTGGAACGGGGGTATCATCAAGTATGTTGGACTTGTTCGTGAATATAAGGTCCGGCTATGTGTGTAGGTCCTACTACTTTTTGGGAGAGACTTAGAGACTCCAAATCGAAAAGCAGGCGTGAAGTGTCGGGGTCGGAGCGATTTTCTGTATGGTGATTGAAATCGCCAATTAGCAAAAAATTCTCAGCAGCAAGAATATGAGATGCAAGCCATTCCATCAGCTTGATGCTAATTGCTTTTTTTTTTTTTACACCAGGTGGCTAATAGACAAGTGCCCCCCTCCAATTTGATTTTGATGATGAGTCTAGTTTAAAAATGACCATCTCAACCCAATTAGTGGTACATGTTTCTAGAAGTGTAACTTTTATTGCAATGGCCACACCCCGCCCCTGGTTTTAGACTGTCCATCAAGTCTAATTAGACTATACTCGGAGGGAAAAGCTATATGGATGAAGGGGAGAGCTGACGAGTGGAGCCATGTTTCTGTGATCAAAAAGATATCTGTTTTTTCTGAGTTTAGGAAGTCCCAGAGTTCCAGAGCATGTTCAGGGATAAGCGAGCATTTAGGTAGAAACCATGTAACGGTAGGATAGAAGACCTGGAGATTTCTGGCAGGACTCTCCTGTCTTTTGTGTGGGGTCTTTGCCTAGCATTGTTATTGTTTATAGAGCTATACTTTGCCTGAGAGGTAGGGGGAAGACGTTCAAAGTTGCCATGCTGACAATTTGGGGCCTTCCTGTTTTAGGGGGTACTCTTCCCATACACAGAGGATTGGGGATAGAGTCCCTTAATTCTTTGAGATGTTATGTTATGTTAATCAAATTTGTAAAGCGCGCTGTTACCCAAGGGTGTCCTGGCGCTATGCACTGCCTGCTAAAAAAAGGTGGCCAGAAGGCTTATTGGTTAAAAAGCCAGGTTTTGAGCCCCTTCCTGAAGGAGAGGAGGTCTGTAGCGTTCCTCAGTTGAAAAGGAAGCTCGTTCCAAGATTTGGACGCACTGTTAATAAAGCTTCTGCCTCCCCAGCCTGCCTTTTTAGCAATGCTGATTGTGACTTTCTTCGCCCCTATTGATCGTAGCGCTCTCCTTGGGATGTACCACTGAATTTTTCGTTGCAAGTAGTCCGGGCCTTTGCCATTTAAGGCTTTAAAAACAGTGCACAGCGCTTTGAAGCGTATTCTGTGTCTGACAGGGAGCCAATGCAGCTGTTTGATCTCTTCCTTTACAGAGGCAAACTTTGAGTCCCTGAAATCAGTCTGGCTGCCGCATTATGAACCATCTGAAGCTTGTTGATATATTGTTTTGAGCATTCATGTAGAGTCCGTTGCAGTAATCCAGCCGAGACATAATAAGTGCCGAGATTACTGTTTTGAGGCCATTATCGCTGAGATAAATCTTAATCTTTTTTATGATCTTTAGTACATAAAAACAGGCCGAGGTGACTGAACTTATTTGGTCACCTAGTGCCAGCTTATTGTCCATTAATACTCCCAGATTTCTGGCTTTCTCAGTGGGTATGGGGCATGAGCCAAGGTCAGCCGGCCACCAGTCTGGAGTCCACACTAACGGATTCTTCCCAAATATTATGACCTCAGTTTTATTAGAATTGAGTTTCAAGCAGTTTGCAGACATCCATCTGGAGATAGCAGACATGCAATCATGGAATTGAGCCCCCGTTTCCTTTTCAGAGCCCTCCCTTAGTGACAGCACTATTTGGTTGTCGTCAGCATAAGAGGTCAACTGGAAGCCAAATGACCTAATCACACCAGCCAGGGGAGCCACATACACGTTAAAAGTGTCGGGCTGAGGGAAGAGCCCTGTGGGACCCCACAAGGAAGGGTGAAAGGTTTAGACTGGCAGTTGTCCATATCCACGGTTTGTACTCTATCAGAGAGAAATGACTGCAGAAGCTTCCAGGCAGACCCCTTTAACCCGGCCCTAGACAAACGGTCCATCAAAACTTTGTGATGGACCGTGTCAAAGGCCGCGGACAGGTCTAACAAGATCAATACAGCACTTCCTCCCTGTCCAGGGCCTCCCGAATTTCCTCCGTAGATTTAATCAAGGCAAGCTCAGTGCTGTGTTCCGCTCTAAAGCCATATTGGGATGGGTCAAGAGTCTGATTAGATTGAAGAAAGGCATTAAGTTGTATGTTCATAGCTTTTTCTAAGGCCTTAGCAGGAAGCGGGAGTCGAGATATAGGCCTGTAATTGTTGGGGTCACCTGCATCAAGATTCTGTTTTTTTAAGAGGGGGAGGATGGAAGCAACCTTCCACTTCTTGGGAAAAGTGCCAGAGCTGAATATCTCGTTCAGCAAGGGCATAAGAGCCGATCCAATAACTCCTGAAATTTGTTTCAATAAATGAGCTGGACAGGGATCAGATGGAGCTCCCGAACGAATGGAATTCAAAATTTTGATAGTCTCCGGAACCGTGAGAGATTGAAAGTGATCTAATGCGGCAGAGGTTGTAGAGCTATCTTGTTCGAGTGAATTTGGCTGCTCAAGCTCCTTATTATCTGCTGGGGAGAAGGAAGAAAAAATAGATTCCACCTTTGATTTAAAGAAGTCGGCTAATTGATCGCAGAATTTGGGGCTGCTAGAGCTCTTAGGGGTATTTGGTATGGCTAGTTTTTGAGTGTCTTAAAGAGTTCCTTGGAGTTTGATTTGGCTTGGTCTATTTGTTCCTCAAAGTATTTCTTTTTAGTTTCCAGCAACATCCCCTTATAGATAGCGATGCTATGTATATAAGTGTCCTTGTCTGACTTATTATATTCTTTCCTCCAAGCCCTTTCTAACTGTTTACAGTTCAGTTTTTGAATTCTGAGCTCTTCTGTGTACCAAGGGGCCGAAGGTGTAGCAAGTTTAGGAACCCACTTTTTAACAGGGGCGAGTGTATTGCAAGTGGACTCAAGCCATGAAGTGTAGACTGAGGTAGCCTCTTCTGCTCCAGCGGGAAGTGGACGCAGAGATTTCCAAAGTTCTACTTCCAGTTTGGAACTGTCTACCTCTTTCCAAGCTCTGGTTTCAATCTCATAAGCAGTAGTTAAGGGGGTTATAGGATCCGCAAGTGAGTTTAAGTGAAACTGAATCGCCCTGTGGTCGGACCATAGCAACGGGAGTACCGCAGTACAGACAAGGTCCGAATTATTTGAGTAGATACCGTCTAGGGTGTGTCCCTTATCGTGGGTAGGATTACCCACCAGCTGCTTAAATCTCCCACTCCCATGATTTGCTGTAGACGGGATGTATCGGGGTCAGATGTGGCCTCCAAGTGAAAGTTAAAATCGCCGAGCACCGTAAATGAGTTAAGGCATAGCCCTTCCTCCAACATTGAGCCCAGCAGCTCCAGAAAGCTTTGGCACTAATGTAAAACAAACGAGCCATAATCCTACCGTTTGTGTCGGAGAGGCAGGGTCCGTCCCTGGTGGCTGGTGGCGTACAGGCGCAGACGGATGCAGACTGGCTTGCCTTCCGCGTGGCGGCAGCATGCCCGCTTCATGCATCCACTGCGCATCTGCGCTGGGATGCTTCTTAAATAGCCTACAAGCTGCCAAAAAGGCAGGGAGGACTGCTGACAACTAGACAGTCAACCCTCCGAAACTGGCATGTGCTGGTGATCAAGGTCTAAGTTTCCTTAAATACAATTGATTCTCTCCGCACAAGCTGTGTCGGACCGGAGAACAAGGCTAATTGAAGTGATAACAATTCAAAGATATTAGTTCCCCAATTAAAATGACAGTGCAACAAAGGTGCAAAAGTAGGTTACATTAATCAGTAGCAATACACTCTGTAGCAATTTTAAGATAAAATCACATCTCTAAAGGAGATTAAAATAAGGTTGTTGAATAATTAAAATTGGGGAAATCATGGAATGGCAGAAAGCAAGGTAACACGAAGTTCAGCAAAGGAGAGACCTTGATTTTTTTATTATCATACTTGCATCTTGGAACATTAAAATTCTATTTGGGTGATCAACTAGCTTTGCAAATTATTGGTAAGTACATAAAAAGTAGATTTCTTCTCTGCTTTCCTCAGCCCTATGCGGAGATCTGATATTGTTCTTCCATGACAAAATCGACTCCCACACAGCAGGCATATGCACATCATGCTGTGCAAAACACTGAGCCAGGGTCGTTCAATATAGTCTAATTGGTATAATCTGCACTCTAATCAGTTAATATATTTAAAGGTGCAGCCTTTTCGCATTACCCACGACCCCCTAGGGCAGTAAAAATGCATAATGTAGTATCCTAGACCCTTGTGTCCTGATGATGGGGCACACTTGAAAAATATGGGAGAAAGACTTAATTTCAGTACGGGTGTTACTTATCACACTATTTGTTTGAGCTCAATCAATTTTTTTCATCTGTTTTTCATACACCTTTTTTAATTTTTTTAACATATGGTTCCCTCTGTGTTGCGAGTCCATACTCTGTCAGGAGATTATTTAATTTGCTTGTGATTTTCTAAATTGAAAAACATGGACAATGGGTTGTTTCTTTTACCATTAATTGCACTTTCTAGTTTTCAAAACAAATAATCATTGTGAACACAAATCATCATTAAAAAATCATTATTATAAACAAATTATGGTTAGCATTTTATAAAAGCTCAGATGTCTCAAATCTTTCCTACAGTTTGTGCCTAGGCGGACAGTCTTGCTTTAATAATTCCTACCTCGCTCATCAACAAGACCATAAATGCTGGCTGCCTATGAGCTTTTATCCTAGGAAGCATGCACATAAAATGTTGCTACCCTCCTAAAAACACTGAATTCAAAGTGATAGACCTGACATCCTTGGTGTGGTCTCCCCCCCCCCCCCCCAAAACCTTTTGCCTTCACCTGTCCTGTCTTCTGAAATTTGTTTTTGTTGTCATTAAGACTCTTTGCTCTTTACCACTGATAACCAGTGCTAAAGTGCAAATGCTCTCTCCCTAAAACGTGGTATATTTGGGTTAAACCTAATTGGCACATCTAGACTACTTGTGAGTCCCTAATATATGGTATTATATGTGCCCACGGCCTGTAAATTAAAAGCTACTAGTGGTCCTGCAGCACTCCTTGTGCCTTCCACTACTGTAGCACTTTAAAACATGTCTCATGCCTGCCATTTCAACCGGTAGTGATGTTTTAAACTGCCAGTTTGACCACCTTGCAAAATAAACCTGTTTCCAGGCCTAAACCTTTATTTTTAATGCATATACATCACCTCTAAGGTAAGCTCTAAACTGCCCATAGGGCAGGGTACATTGTATTTAAAAAGTAGGATGTGTTTTCAAGTTTTACATGTCCTGATAGTGAAAAACTTCTAAATTAGTTTTTCACTACTGTAAGGACCACATCTCTCATAGGATAAATTGAGTTACCTTATTACATTTAATAAGTGCTAACTTTTGATTGGGAGCAGGTAAATTCATGTTTGGTTTCTAAAGAATTGTAATTTAACATCTTCTTTAGTGATCAAGTCTGATTTTAGGTCACAATTCTGAAAATGCCACTTTAGAACGTTGGTATTTTCTTGTCCTAACCATTTGGTGCCTCCTGCTGCCAGTGTCCTGGGTTACAGGACTTTGAAAACTTAGCTGTTGGACTTAGTGTAGTTCCCCAATGGGGCAAAAAGGGGACTAGATGTTGGCAGCATGAACCATACAGCCAGGATGGTGGGGGATGGAGCAGTTTCCTGCCTTACTTATATTTCAAAGGTCTTCTTCCCGCATACACACAAAGGAACCTGACACTGTTTTTGGAGGCTTGGCAGGGGAAGGGAAGTACTTTTCAGAACCAGGTGTGGGGGTAGCCTAGAAGATTCACCCACTTCAAAGGCTGGCACTTGGTATAAATATTGGACCCTCAGAACATTTCTTTAGTACACTCCTGGACCTGTGGACATTCCAGAAGAAGGACTGCCATGGCGCTTGAGGCCTGCCTTGTTACCCAGAGGCCTGCCCTGCTCTCTGAGAAGGAAGACTGGACCTGCTCCCTTCATCCCAGGCTAACCTGAGTGACTTAACAGGTCAATTTGCTGGCCTCCTGTTCTATGCTTTAGGACCCAACAAGCTCCAGAGGCCTCCCTGCAACTGCCCAAATAACCTGCTTTGACTGGACCTGCCTGGACCTGCTGGAGCCCTACTGGCTTCTGGTACAGTTGAGTCCCTTATCCCAAAGAGGTGCATCCCAGGTCCTCAATCCTTGGCTGTCATCAGAGTGCACTCCTCTGCATGAAAAGGAGAACTCTTGAAGTTTAGGCTCTTTGTGACCACGAATAGGCCTTATTGCACTGAGACTCTGCCATTCACAACGACCAACAACGCGAAGCTGTGGCAAAACTGACTCTTAGCGCTATTTCAAGCAACTACTGGGAGCATGAGATAGGTATTTTGCACTACAGTAACTATACCCCACAGTGACTGCCAAAGCGAACCAGCAGCAAAGACCGTCCGCAGCACCCGCCCGAATCTTTATGCTACAGCAACGACCATCCACGATGCTCTCCCTGCTTCTCATGGCCTCCTCTACTGTGAATTGGACTCTTCATCCAGTTCTTTGAGAAGGTAAATTATTCAGTGGAACTATCCAGGTTTCTGTGTCCAGCTCATGCTCCATCATGGTCAATCTGAACTTGTGACTGTGAACTAGATGATCGCAAGTGGCACTTGTATTGTTAGGTGCTACACTTGTCTGAAACCTTTAAGAATTCATACCTCCAGTTCTGATTCAATTTTATTTGTTTTCATGTTATTTTATTTATAAAAGTTTTTCTCTATTTTCCTAAATTGGTGTGGGATTTTCCTTGTTTTCACTTTATTACTGTTTGTGTGCCGGCATAAATACTTTACAAGGTGTCTCTTAGTTAAGCCTGACTGCTTTTGTGCCACGTTACAAGAGGGTTAAACACAGGTCAATTTATTTATTTGTGGTTCTCCCTGACCAGGATTATGGTGGTTGCTTGAGTGGGGCTTCCATCCCTCTGAACCAGTAACACATTTCTTACACAAAACCTGAGATCCTCATCATTCACAATCTCACTCCGGGTCTAAGCCACATTAGTATGCCACTGGAAGATGTGGTTACTTCACCAGTTTTGACACACTTGAGAGCAACAACGACCTCCAGTGAAACTTCTGTCTCAAACAAGGAATAGAAAAGTGGTTGGATGTCCAAGACTCCGCTCTCTGGAAGTCTACCCAACAGCACCTGAGACTTTGGGGATATCGGCCGAGAATCAGTCTAGTTTTAAATGCTCTCCTTCTCACTGTATACAGACTCACTACAGAGTACAATTCCTATGTCATTTACCTGACATCCTGCCTCAAGCGATCTTGCCAACAAAATCATTTCTCACTTGCACGCATAGGCAGGATTAGGTTAAATTTCTGTCATCCTCTGGATCATGGTTTTAAGTTTGCATCCAAGCAGAACAAGGGATGCTTGAATGGAGTCTCGAAAATCAGGCTCACTGACTTTCTGATCATCCATTAGGTGCCTAATTGCGAGCCATGATTGTACTGAAATGCACTGGAGCCTGCGGGCCTCCATTACTTGGGAAAATCTAGTGGTGCACTCCATTCCCCTCTCCGGCAATAGATTAACTTTTCGAACACCAAAACGCCACTGAAGCCACAGAAACTGCAAAAGGGAAGCATAAAAAAACAAGTCCTTTTCTCCTCCTTCCTTTTGGGCAAATTTATTTTTTAATGCATTGGTTTCACCAAAGGAAACCGCAGCTCTGTTGGGAGGTGTAAACAAGAATTGTATTTAGGGTATGATCAAAATGCCTCTCTACAGGTATATTTTGTTATTTAAATGTGGAAGTATTGTGCGAAAGTGCCAATTTTTTTTAAAAGACCATTAAGGTAGGGCGAAATTTCTATTTCTAGTCCCAGCGTGCTTTCGTCACATTGCTGACTTTATTTCCTTTAATCTGATTTGCAACAGGTAACATTAATCTAATTAGCCGGAATGCTGCTCTGATTATCAACAAAGCAAAGCTAATTAGCCGGAAAATGAATTTGTTATAATTAAGATAGTTATCACGGCAGTTCATTGAATGTGAATGGATAATTAGCTTGTATACTTCTAAGAAAATGCATGCTTCATTGTTTAAAAGGAAATGTCATGCTTCAGGTTTTCTAAAGAATGTTCAATGCTGTTGGACTTCACAGTATTATTGCTATAACTAAAGCAATATTGCTTAAAGTGATGAGCTAAGACATTCCAAAAGGATATCAAATGCGAATCCAGTAGGCAGAGAATGCTGCTTTCCATTCCAAATCGAACCAATGCCTCATTTCCCTTATCGAGACTGTTTTAAGGTCAGAAGAGCCTCTGTTGATTGTTACAGTAGCACCTACAACAAGTCTTCTTTCTGTAAGGTCGAAAGCCTCGGACTACCTCTGCAGCTGCCACTTTTAGGTCTCGGTTACAGACAGCTGTAGCTGTGTCAAGAGTTGTTGCCATCACACAATATATATATATGCTTATATGAAAGGGACTTTTGCATAGCTACCAAGGTTTCAGATTGCTCATGTGACATTTTCATAATTTCAGTGTAATAATGAGTGACATTCAACAACTATGAGTGACACTTTCCCTCGAGCAAAATCAAGCACTGAATACGAAGGAAACATATAAATATTAGAAATTGCACCCAATTGAGAAACGAGAAACTCCTGTTGCATGTGTAAAACCAAGCAATTTAGTGCACAGAAAGACATTAACATCAGAAATTACACACTTTTGAGCAATGAGAAGCTCTAAAGAAAAAATGTGGAAACTGTTGAAAAATCCTTGAAATAATAAGTCACTAAGCTACAGCTGCTTTTAAGACGACTATTGCATATTCACACAGTGCCTAAATTGCTAGTTAGGACCACATAGCACTATGAATACAGAAGTCAGTAATGCCCACAGCACCAAACAGGCCTCAAATAGGTTTCTCTCTAGTTACACGCACAACCTACAGTGATTGTATTAACCAGTTGAGGTTTCATAAGGTAAACGTATTTAACTTGCATGATCTATGAACATCCTTCATTTAAAGTGTATCATGGTTAGTTTTACATATGGTTACCTGAAGAAGAAAGACCAAAATAGTTGTAGAACATTTTTCTCTCTAAGCCATGTGATGTCATTGTCCCCCTCAAACACACTCTGAAAGACATGATTATTCCTTCCAGGATAATACAGCACTCACCTTCTGTGCTCTGCTGGACTCTCACCTCTTGTGCCACCAGAAACCTAGCGAGCGTCTTCGCCAAGGTTGTTGATCAGGGTTGGCAAGTGAGCTGCACACAGTGCTGAGAGATAAGTAGCAGGTTGTAGGTGGCTGCACACCTCATCTAGGACGGGCAGCCAGGGCCCCTGGGTTTGATAACTAGCCAGGCACCTGAGAAGGTGGGGGCTGACAGGACTCGATACACAGGCAGACTGCAGGAAAAACAACATCCTGCCAGCACAACTCTCCTTCACAATAATATAACATGCTTGCTAAGCTCCTAAACTGGCCTCTTTAATTTAACAATTGGGAAAATTTAACAGCTGCCAGTATTGGTCTTACACTGCAACACATCTGCTCTGCCAAATGCGATTCACCGTAGTACAGTTTATTCGAAATGTTTGCACAGCGCACAATCCAGATATCACAAGCTTGAATATGCTCTCATATGTGATAATGAATAGAAGAAGGCCCGGTGAAATAAAGTATTTGCCCCAGGATTACACAATTTGGTCAAACAGGAAAGAGCGAGTGACAGGCAGAAACCACGTTGAAAAGAGGCCTTCTTTACTGCAAAGCAGGTCGGAAGGCAGATATGATTCTCTCTATTCCTGCTTCCAGATGTCCCTCTTCAGACTTTCCAAAATCACGTTTGAATGCAGGTGACATTCTGCTGCTCAACGAGACGTACATTGGCGCACAATATCCAGATCACTAGCCTAAGAGTAGCATGCTCATTCTTAAACGGGTGTCTTTTTAACCATAAAATTCAGGCATGTCCAATACAGACCTCTCTTAAAATGTTGGACTTTGAGACAAATATAGGGAAAAGTGAGGTGTAACATATCTTTAGGCCCCGTGCCCCGGCGGCTGTGAAATGCTCACCTGGGTGGGGGCTGTTGAGGTGGGCGTGAAAAACTTCCTCCTGATGACGCTCACTCCGTGTGCACTTTCTACTCAGTACAGTGACTGTTTGTGGCCAGCCAATGATCCGACAGCAGTTATAGTCGGGCAGGTGCCTTGCTCTGAAAGAACAGGCACGGCACCGCCACCGCATCCACGTGTTGCCTCTGCCGAAATGAATCGTCCGGATTTTATTTTTCTTCATGATCGCTGGAACTGAAAAGATGTCAAGAAGGCTCCAGCTGCCAGGAGACATAGCCTGTCCTCGGTGAGTCTGCTGTCCAGTGACAGAAGTCTGTCCTGAGCGACCGCTGCAAATGTGGTCACTGGCTCCGTGACGTGGTGTCCGGCAAGGATTGAAATGAATGCAGCCAGCCTTGCGGGCGATTTTTGACGGCCCGGGACGAGCGGAAGGCAGTTCTGCGAGCGCCATGATTGCGGAGCCCGTTGACCAGTAACCAGCCCCTCCCTCGCTGCTTACTGTTCCTTCCAAAACAAACTCCCCGCCTTTGGCAGAAGGACGTGACGTCACCCGGCGGCGCCAGGTATGGCTTTATCTCACTGGCCCCCCCCCCTGGCTGTGATGTTAGTTGCTAATTGCGCTGCGCACTACAGTGTGAGAGCTGAGAGCCGCGCAGCGGACATAATTACGATACATTGTAACAGCCAGTGAGATGCCTAGCAGCACTCAGCCTAGCTCAGCTACAGCACCATGCCGGCAGGAGCAGCCCGCGCTCCTGCCACACTCCAGAATATACTGTTTTAGGCAGCGCTTCGCTGACGCGCAGACACTATGCAAATGCGTGACAATGCATTTCAGTGCGGTGATGCGGATCACCACACTGAAATGCGTTAGAGTCACGCCTGATGCGTGATACTTGGCAGGACTGCTTTTGGACAGACCCTTTCAGCCATAAACTACTGTGATTCAGATGACGCTGAGCATTGGCTAAGATGGCTGCCCATCAACACTGGTATCCTCCCATGGCATTTCGCAGAGGCAAACTATAAAATAAGTTCCACACATACTTTTATCTGCATTATAATTTTTATCACCAGCAAAACAGTCTGATTAAAATATGTAAGTAGTACAATAATTTAGAATCTTCCTGCTGTATAAGTGCACAATGCAGCACAGAAACAGTAGTCTTGCACATAAATCATTGTGATGCAAAATGTAGAAAATATTACATGGCGTGGCTAAAATAATGCAAGACTAGTTGTTGCTTCAAATGTTCACATAAACTTACATTTGTTGCATCGATTCATGTCATGCATTTTCTGTTTTTTAAATATAAAACATTTTTTATTCATTTTATTTGTTTTGTTATGAGAATGTGTTTTAGAATGTTTTTAGTTTCAGTTGTATGTCTTTGTCCTAGGACCCTTAAGCAAGCTCAAACATCATATACTGTCTTTCATTGTTTAAAGTGTGAGCTGAGCAAATGCAGCAACTCCCACCACTTCAAAACGTATTTAAAACGCAGAAGATTGCAATCTGCCTTCCTGGCTGACCTGCGCTGGAATTTTTAGTGAGGGGAATATGCCATCCCTTGAAGAGATTACTTGTTTTGAGCAGTGCAGCCCTGTGGGTTGAGTGTTTTCTTTACTGGTGTGTGGTCGCTCTTTGAAATACACAGAGCTGACTCTGTTTTAGTACAGGTTTGTCATTGGTGCCTACCTTCCACGTTGCCGTGAAGCCACAAAACTGATACTATTGCTATATAAAACACATTTTTTTTTTTTTTTACAAATAATTACACACTGCAAGACATTAATACACCGCTCCACAGACAATGGCTGAGCAGTGTGTGGAATTGTAAACCGGAAAACCTCCTATTTGCCCATCAGCTGGCTGCATCAATTATCCCTCTGCAAAACAATTCGTCAAACTGCAAGTGCACACCAGGCTGGTAGGATCTTGTTTATTTTTTAGGCATTTTTATATAGCGCAAACACTACACAGACGTGTCAGAGCGCTTTACAATAGAGAAAAGAACATAACATGAGGAATTCAAAGTAACAGGGTAGTAGGTGACAATACTTATAGCTACTACGGATCAGGATACATTTCTCTCTGCAGCCACCTAAAGCTTCCTGACACTTAGAAAGCATCTCTTGCAAGATGTGAAAACACACAGAATTCTTTGCATGCTTTATTTTTATAAGCGATTTTATTTATAACTATACTACATAGGAATGTTTTATGTTTTTTTGGTAGTCCTAAGTCTCATCGCTCTGAAAAATCAAGTGCCTTTGTTTGACATACACCGCGAGCTTGGATAACAACATGCAGAGGCCTTCTTAATGCCATATTACATTCACAACTAATTTGGATTCTCTTTCTAAATATTGAATGTGATGTTTCTATAAAAGGTTTGGCTCGATATGGAGAATTTAGAAAACTGGTAATGTTCTTGCTAATTGCATTGGCTTTTTAATCGTTCTTGTCATGCGTACATCTACTACTTACGGTATTTTTGTCCCTACAAAGGTAGCACCCATTCCCTGAGAATAAAGGGCAATTGTTCACCTTAGATCTGAATAACTTTACCCTTTAGACCTACATCGGCGTTCCTTAGTTGATAAATCTCTGTGCTCAAGGGTACCTTCAGTTTCTTTTCTCATTACAGTATTTTGATATTTGATCCTTTACTTTTCGCAGTATGAGGATGCGACTACAAGTCCCAGAGGGCAAATAATGTAGATGATTAAAGGAGCTAACCGCAGTTGATATTCACCAATGCTTAATTTGAGCCAGTAGTTGCTGGTGGAGGCACAAAGCGTAAAGACGGAGAAAGAAAAAGGCAGAAAAACCGACACAAAGGAAGAAAACTGTAACCTGCAAGAGTGAGATAAAGGGCTAGGCAGTATCTGGTAGTTTATTAATGAGACATGAGGGGGATTTAAGACTGCGTAGCCTTGGTATTCGGTGTGCTGACATTTAATTGCACCCACCCAGGCTTCTGAGCAGAGCTTTGGGCACTGCACTCATTCATTTGACAAATTAAGCACTGGGTCCCACCCACAGACTACAACGCAGAGCATTCTTGACTCAATTTTTGAACTCTTGCATACTTGCTTTTTTATTTATTACTTTACTGTTGGAAAATGGGCATCTGCCATGGTATAACAAAGTAAACTGCCAACATAGCCGCTTGTCAAAGGCCCCCCTATGAGCCCCTCTTGGAATGCATAAAAAACAACCCAAGATCGTCACTGTGCGCATTAATGCGTTGCAACGCATGCATGCATGCACACAGTGGCCATTTTGGAATGAATAAAAATCACCAAAAGATGGCTGCCATTTGCGAGTATGAGTGTGCCTACAGTGCAATGCATGCTTGCTTTATGTAGCACTGGAGTCTATTCTGGCCGTTTTACTTTTCTGTTTGAAAATTGCCATTGGCCATATTCGAACAGTAAAGTAAAAGTACAAAGATTTTTAAAAAGCCAATAGGTCGGCATACAACTTTTAAAGATGAAACCTATTTGCTTTACCAATGCTCGTTTTTCTTTGTCCTGCATTTTTGCCCTTTTGGCACAACATGTGGTGTCCCTAATTGCAAGACACCCCTCAAACTGCAGCCCTTTTGCTCTTTAGAGACACTCGGGTGTACCAGAGATTAGACAACCCTCCATTGGGTCCCCACAATCTATCTCTAATGGGTAGCCCTAACAACCCCTTTTGCAGATGTCCTGGCTGGTGCAGTTTTATAGAGCACTGAGGTGCAGTATAAGTAACAATGGGTGATATTCACTGTTTTCCCTTTCAAATTAAGGCCATTGGCATGGAGCACAAGGGCGCCTTCATATTCATTTTTGGTTAGTTAGAAACAGTTTTAGCTATTTTTGCCGGAGTCTGTCGTAGCACAAAAAAGACTACATGCATGGGGCTTTATGTTGATTAGCCTCTTTAGAGGAGCTGATTGGCTAGTAACTTTATTGTAATAAAATCCATTTAAAGATGGACAATGCAGATCAGTGTACATCCACAACAGGCAGTGCTTAATTTGAGCCGGTGCCTTCCGGTGCTCAGCACCGGCACCTAATCCTCAGCACCAGCGCGTATAGCACCAATTAAGGACATACTCATTTGGAAGGCAGGCGATTTTCCCCATAATCACAGGATTTTGAGCCACGCCGAGACTTGAACCTGGTTCCCCAGCTCCGAAATCGGCAGCTCTAGCCATTAGGCCATGTCCTCACCAGAATAATAAGTGCCGGAAGTCTAGTCGGGTGGCAGTTTGCACCAGCACATTTCTCCTGTTAGCGCTGCCTCCTGAGGAGAGCCCCAGCACTTTTTATTTAACAAATTAACCACTGACAAGTATCTTTGAATGGATTTTCTTACGCAACAAGAAAATTCATGAAATTCCATATGCACTGGTGGCAATTTTGGAATGTATTTAAACTTTTTAAGAAGGCTGCCAACCAATATAGCGGTAGGCGGTGCTCAAAGAACGCAGATATTGGAGATTAGTTTTTAATAAAGAGAGAGCAGTGGAGGGAGATGGGGAGAAGGAAGAGAAAATAGTTCCCCCTAAGCTCTGCAATGCAAGGTCTGACAGCAGTGTAACGATATATGCCATCCAATTAAAGCACAGTAAAATCGAAATGCCCCAGGACAGACACAAGAATTTGGAGGAAAACCATTGAATCCGCATCTTAAAAGTTAAAGACAAGCAAGATATTCAATAATGGTTTAGTGGCTGACCAAAATCCACATTCTATAGTGCATTATTCACAGTGGTCTTCAACAACAGACCGTTAAAGGTGTCTAGAGGCAAGACTAAAAATGTGTTATCGGATAAAAAAAAACTATTTTTCCTGAAATGCCACCTTTACGGGTTTAGTCTTCAAACAGCTTGTAAAATACTCAAATGTCCTACTACACATGGACAGATTCTGTCTGTCATGCCCATTTATTATTTCCATGAAATATCAATGCTTCCTTCATTGGACAAGGAACACCACCTCCGTTGTGCTAGACCGAGCTATAATTATATCAAATATGCTCATCTGTCAAAGATTGGCACCATTATGCCAGTGATGTCATTATGCCAGGAAAACACATAATTATGGCAAGAATTCCCACACTTTGTCAATCATGGGTACCCGGGCCAACATTATGCTCAAGGAGTGAAACAATGACATCAAAGTGCACAATATGCCAGCAGCATATTCGGATGGAAGCTGTCACAACTGACTGCTTCTGCTTGCCCTGCACAGGCCCCTGCCTTCTCGGTCTAATGCTAAGACTAAGAGGCAGTCTCAGCCAAAAATATGAGGATTGGGGATCTGGGGGAAGTTTTGCCTGTGAGAGGGCTGGTGAATTCACTGACCTTTGAACAGTTAAATCTGCAGAATTAATTTTTAACAGTGCGTGTGGCAAGGGGAAGATGGCTCGGTGACCCTCCATGCACAGCAGTGCACGTCCGAGTCGGCAATTAGATAAGCCATTGGACAAAGCTTGGCCCCTCAGCCTAGTTAATGACTGGGTGAGAAGCAGCAGGAAGTGGTTAGCCATGCCTACTGTTCCCTGTTAGGCTAGCCACCTTGCCATTGCCCCATTGGTTAATGAGTAGTAGGCTCCCAAATGGCAGTGAGGAAAGTTACACAAATCCTGGTGCTATGAGAGTGAACGTTCTAGGATAGTCCTAAGCGAAGCTATACAAAATATTTTATACATCAAGCAATCCTGTTACTGTGGCAGCATGCTAATAGCAAACTTGACATGTCTGTCTTCTACATATTATGCCCATATGGAAGCCTTGTAGGCAACTTAATGTTAAAAGTAGGGTGTCTAAACACATCAGAAAGGTTTATTCTGATGTGATTGCTGCAACATAGCCTACTGCCGTACACGGCCACTTGGGTGCTATATTTTTAAGTCTCTAATGTAAGTGGAGCAATACCACAGTGCAGCCAACATGTGGCATTTGGATTTTGTCACTTCCATAGGTTTTTCACATTTTGACTGTGATCGTACCTAAATGTCAAATAGTTGTTACACCATGTTTGAGGTCACAGTACATGCACTGAAAAATACTTAGCAGCCTTCAACAGGTGAGAAGCACAGATATGCCAGAAAATCTAGGCAAAAGAATGAAAAAACCTAGGGAGTGCATGTTTAACGAGCATTTGCAATGCAATCGGTCTTGCCTTTGGGACCTTATAAGTATTTAGTGTTGCAGCATATTATCGCACATTAGTGCACGGCAGATCTCCGTGGCTATAAATGTATCACTGTGTAAGCGCTCCGTCAAATAATCAGATGCAGCCCCCTCTAAAAATTCTACACCATGCGGTAGTTTGGCGGCTAATATAAAGTTATCAGCACTCTTCATGAAGCACAACCAGTCACAATGCTTTCTGTTCCTGGGCCACAACTTTTTATCAAGCTTGTACTTCCTGAGGAATAGCCATTAAATACCCCTCTGTTTTCTGGGATACGATTAGTCCTAAACCATACTCCTCCTCAGGCACAATTAACCGCTCTCCCGTTCTTGCATACCACTAGGTCTCTCCTACACCTTTAATGCCTGTGTGCTCCACAGAAAGAATTACCACTGTGTACGCCATGTTCCACGTGAAATATAAACAGGACACCATGAACTAACACTGTGCTTGCCATTAGCCACCTCCAGGGCCTCTAGCTGCATCAACCATCTGCCCATACTATGCCTCCTGTAGCACTACTATGCATCCACAACTGTGGCAAAACATCCCAACCCTTTGAATGCACAACCAGCAGCAGTTTAATTCTCTCCTCTCTGCCTGTGGCAAACTCCTCTGCCCTCGACCAAAGTGCAGAAAACTCCCTCCTTACTGTGGCTCATTTCTCTACCAGCACAGAGTGATAACTCTCCATCCACCTTCAGTGAAACTATTACCCCCCTCAGCCATCACTGTTATGAGTGCTTCACTAGTGCATAACCCCCGCACTTTGCCCACTCCCAACTTTCCCTCCCTGTATTCCTTGTCATAAATAAGCCAACGTACACTTTCTCTTTTGGTGGTCCTTTGTTGGCCGCAGTTTTATTAGGAATACACGTATATACATATTGCCTATTGTTGTGCATCCTGCCATAAATCATTATTGGCGAGCTGTCATCTTTGTGTCGTGCCTTGTTTGCATCTCGTTATACATTGCGTTTGCGTAAATCGTATGTACATTGCACAATAGCAGATTAGACTGACAGTTCGTTGTACAGGTCATTTGCAGGCTTACATTGTCTCTTGGCCCTACTGGGTCGTTGCTTAGTTCGGTTGGATTTGCCCTCGCAGGGTGGTGTAGCTTCCGTCCCCGGAGTTAGGCCACAACTCGCTACCTTGCCGATTCTTGTTGTGCCCTGCCATCCGGCGGGGGCTGGGCAGCGAGCGCCGTCTCCGTTAGCTACCCCCTTGTGGTAGGCCAACTCACCCAGCCGTAAGGCATCCCAGAGTGAGTGGTCCTACACATCGCCCCTTAGGCCAACTCACCCAGCCGTAAGGCATCCCAAGGTGAGTGGTCCTAATCCGGCGCACCGCAATCCGGTGTGCCTCCGTACCAACCATTATCCCCGTAGTTTCTCGCCAGCGTCTTGCCTGTTCCTCCGTACTGCGACATAGCCGTTCCTTAGGTGTGGGTGGGTGGGAAAAAGATTCTTGCCGGTGCTGCTCCCCCGCTCCCAAAAGATAGGAGCTTACCTGGGTGAGCGGCGCTTATATCCCCCCCCGGTGCTGGGCCGCCTTCTGCATGGCCTCCCCCCTATTGGGGGGTTCGTATCGCGCCTGGGCCCCCAATGGCCGGGGGGGCCGGCGCCTCTCTGGCGGTCGCAGCGGGGGGGGCGCGGGAGCTTCCCTGCTCCTTGGCGCGAAAAAACGGTTTCGTCCGGGGCTTGGCGTCGGTTATGGCGCCGGCCCTCTAGGCCCCCTTCGGTGGCGGCCTTTGCTATAACCCCCGCACTTTGCCCACTCCCAACTTTCCCTCCCTGTATTCCTTGTCATAAATAAGCCAACGTACACTTTCTCTTTTGGTGGTCCTTTGTTGGCCGCAGTTTTATTAGGAATACACGTACATACATATTGCCTATTGTTGTGCATCCTGCCATAAATCATTATTGGCGAGCTGTCATCTTTGTGTCGTGCCTTGTTTGCATCTCGTTATACATTGCGTTTGCGTAAATCATATGTACATTGCACAATAGCAGATTAGACTGACAGTTCATTGTACAGGTCATTTGCAGGCTTACATTGTCTCTTGGCCCTACTGGGTCGTTGCTTAGTTCGGTTGGATTTGCCCTCGCAGGCGGTGTAGCTTCCGTCCCGGAGTTAGGCCACAACTCGCTACCTTGCCGATTCTTGTTGTGCCCTGCCATCCGGCGGGGGCTGAGCAGCGAGCGCCGTCTCCGTTAGCTACCCCCTTGTGGTAGGCCAACTCACCCAGCCGTAAGGCATCCCAGAGTGAGTGGTCCTACACATCGCCCCTTAGGCCAACTCACCCAGCCGTAAGGCATCCCAAGGTGAGTGGTCCTATTCCGGCGCACCGCACTCCGGTGTGCCTCCGTACCAACCATTATCCCCGTAGTTTCTCGCCACGCCGCCAGGGAGTCTTCCGTCTTCCTGCGGCTCCCCCCTTCCTCCCTTTTTCGGCTCTTTCATCTGCATCCTGCTAACACCATTGCGCCCCACAGGTTCCTCCAGAAGACCCCCATGCCTTCATCAGACAAGTGCACCCCATCCTTCGCATAGAACTCCGGGCGGCCTGTGTGGATGAGCCCGTGCCTAACCGATTCAAACCCATTGGTTCTGCAGAACTTGCTCACGGTGAGGTTCAGCTTTTTCCGTGAGTTCTCGACTGCGCTCTGTGATTGGGCCCCTCGCCATTCGTTCCTGCTGATCAGTTCTGACCAAATGATGGTGGTGCCCCCAAACGCCTTGCCTGCCTCAGTCAAATTCTTCTGTATGGCTTGAAGCAGATTGCGCCTCCCTTGCTTGGCCAAATCGTTCCCCCCTAGGTGTATGACCAAAATGTCCGGGTACCAAACCGCCTCTGCTTGTAGTTCAGCCAGTTTTGCCGGCAGCTGCTCCCATTTCATTCCCGGCTGGCCAAACCACCTTATGCAGGTGTCCGCTGGCCGTCCTTCCTGCTTGTACCCCTTTTGGCGCCACCAGGATTGCATCCGGGTTATGAAGGAGTGACCCACCACCCACGCCAAGTGCGGTCTCCGTCCTGCCGGGGGAATGAGAACATGTCACTTAATTGTTCAGCTGGGGCCTTACGTATGTCCGGTATGCCTTAGACCGCCATCTCCCCACGGCCTTTATCCCAGCCTCAGACATCCCATGCTGTGCGGCTGTCGTGGCGGCCCCTATCCTGAATGAGTGGGACCCGAAAACTGACGGTGGCAGCCCTGCTTCGCTGAGTGTGAGGCGCAGGTGAACTGGAATCTGCTTAAGGTGTGTACCGTCGCTGTGCTTGAATAGAGGGCCCTCGCCGGCTGGACGTATTGTCATAAAGGCGAGCAAACAGCACACCGCGCAGCAGTTCTTATCCTCAATGCACCGTAACCTCACCACCGCCCCTTTCCCGGTTTGGTCTGTCTTTGAACGCCTTAGTAGTAGCTCTATCTCCCCTGCTCTCGGTGTGACATCGCCCGCCTGTAGGCAGTAGTCCGCTGTGCCTGTCCTTGCGGGCGCTACTAATTCGCTAATGCGGAACGCCCCAAAGAACGCGGTGGAAAAAGCTGCCCTGAGTAGTAGGTGCTCAAAATTGTCCTTTGTTGTGCCCTGCAGTGCACCCAACAGGGCCCTCAGCTTTGTATAGTCTATTGGGCGTCTGGTGTCCCTTCTTGCGCCCTCCGCGCGCCTCCACCCCTTCATTGCTGCCTTGGTGTAGTGTGTGGCCACGGGATCCAGCCCGGTCTCTAGCTTGGCGTAATATGCCAGGGCGGACATGTGGGCTTGTGTCCATGATCTGGACTTCTGGGCGTCAAATGCCCACTGTATGAACTGCTCTGCCGCCCTGCAGGTGGCTCTCCTATTGCCCAGTGACTGGATCCCCCCCCACCCGCATTACAGTACTGATATATGTTTTGTATCTCCTGGCGGCATCCGGGGTGAGGGCTTGGCTGACCAGCTCTGACAAATCTATCCCACCAGGTCCCACAGCTGGCCCGGGAAAGGGGTCATTTCCTGCTCTGCGCTGGGTGCCAACTCCCTGAACTTCTCCATCCGTGCCCGGGACAGGGCGTCTGCCACTTCGTTGTCCACCCCTGGTACGTGGCGCGCCCACAGGTCTATGTTGCCTTCTAGCTGTAACTTAACCAATCTGCGCATTAGTCGAAGTGTGTCTGGGCACCTGGCTGTCCCCTTATTAACTGCTTGCACTACCCCCTTGTTGTCGGACCATAGTGTTAGCTTCATGCTCTGCAACTCGCGCTTCCAGACTGTGAGTGCTACTATGATGGGGAATAGCTCCAGAAAGGTGATATTATTGGTCCTGCCCGTCTTGTGCCAGCTGCCAGGCCACTGCCCTGCGCACCACTTCTTACCCAGGATTGCCCCAAAGCCTGTGCTACCTGACGCGTCTGTGTATAGCGCGATTTGTTTGCTAGTCACCCAGCCTTCCCTCCAGATGAGTACACCGTTAAAGTCTGCCAGGAACGTGTCCCACATTGCTAGGTCTTTCTTGACTTCTGCTCCTAGCCTGACATGGTGGTGTCTATGGGTGAGCCCACATGTCAATTGGGTCAAACGCCTGGCGAATGCCCTGCCGGCTGGGATTACCCTAGCCGCAAAGTTCAGTTCGCCTATGAGTCTCTGGAGGTCCCTCAGTGTTGCTTTCTCCCGCCCGCGGAGGCTCCTGATTTCCCCCCTGAAATCTTCCACCTTTTCTGGTGGGAGCCTGGACGTCCCAACGACGGAATCTAGCTCTATTCCCAGAAATGTGATTTTCGTCGCCGGGCCTACTGTTTTTTCTGCTGAGAGTGGGACCCCTAGTTCCCCAGCCAACTTCATAAATGCTGATAAGGTGTCTCCGCACTCGTCGGATTTCCCGAGACCCGTGAATAGGAAATCGTCCAAGTAGTGGAGCTTTCCGCCTGACGGGTGTCTTACGTGTAGCGCCCATTCCATAAAGGTGCTAAATAATTCAAAATAGGCACACGACACCGAGCACCCCATGGGCATCGCTTTGTCAAAGTATAGTTTGCCCTCCCATTGGAAACCTAGTAGATGAAAACTGGAGGGGTGGACTGGGAGTAAGCGGAAGGCGGACTCAATGTCTGCTTTTGCCATAAGGGCCCCTGGGCCCGTCGCCCTAACTAGGTCGATGGCATCGTCTATCGTGGAGTAGGTCACTGAACATACCTCCGTGCTAATCCCATCGTTGACGGAAGCGCCGTCGGGGAATGACAGGTGATGAATTAATCGATATTGCCCTTGTTCCTTCTTGGGGACTACCCCTAAAGGAGAGATCACCAGTTCCTTGATCATGTGATCGGGCAGGGGGCCCTCTATCCTCCCCAGGACCCTCTCTTTCTCTATTTTTTCTGCTACTACCCACGGGTGTTGCATTGCTGATTTCAAGTTTCTGACACTGCCTGGTGGGAGGTGGCCTGTAAACGGGATGGGAAAACCTTCTTCAAAGCCGTGGACTAGGGTGTCGGCGTCAGTCTTGTTATGGTAGCTGTTGGCTAGCTTGCGCAACAGGTGCGTGTTAATGGGGGACCGTGCCAGCCTGTAGGTTTGTAAACCCGTTGTCCCCCCCGCGCCCCCTTGCCCCAGATCATTGCTTCTTTTTCTCTTTCCTGTCTCCCTTGTGGTCTTTTTTGCGCTTGCACCCTGCTGCCGGGTGACCCCCCCCGCAAGAGGAGCAGGTGTGCTGGAACTTGCACACTGCCCCGTAGGTACATTCGTTTGATTCGAACTTCCAGCAGATAGCTGGTGTTCCGTTGTTGTAAGGTGCTCTCCACAAGCTGAATTGCTTGGGCTTATTAAATGGCCTCCCCTTCCCCTTGTGGGCGGACCCTCGAAAGGACTGCTCGTTTCTACCCCCCCATGACTTGGCCTCCCTCGCAACCATCATTTTGTGAATGAATCCAGATACGTCCTCCTCGTTCCACTCCATTTCTGGGTGTGTTTGCATCTTTAGCCTGAACCCCTTATCATATTCCAGCCATGCTTCGCCTGGGAACTGTCTCTGCGCATTGTGGATGTTGGACTCGTACAGCCATAGGTCAGCTGCGCAGCGCGGGAATTTTTCCACTATAATGCAGGCCATTATACGGAACGCGTCTAGCCAATTATCGAAATTTCTCTCCTTGCGCTCTTTTCTCCTTTCCCTTTTGTCCTCGTCCCTCTTATCGCAGGTGGTCAAGTCAAGCCCTTCTAACTGTATCTCTAGCAATGAAAAGATGTCAATGAATTCTTTCCTCCAAATTCTTTCCTTGACCGCCAGCGGTATGAGGCTAGCTAGCCCTGTGGCCCTGGTGGTTAAGGACGCAGGGCCCGGTGAGGGGCGTGAATATGCGTCTGTCGCTGTTGCGGGAGGCGGGATGGGTGACGCGGGTGTGCATCCCCAAGCCAATGTGGGTGATCCTGCTTCGCCCCCACCCCCTAAGGAGACCTGGTGCCCTAAGCGCTGTCAGCGTACGTGGCCAGGGTCTATCAGGTGCCATGGTAACCCCGATGCCACTTCCTCTGCCTGGGAATCTACCTCTCCCGGCCCTCCCATGTCTCCTTGCCCCTCCCCTGCCGGTGCACCTGGTGCTCCAGCCTGCCTGGCTAACCTTTGCATAATGAGTGGTGCCATAGTTTTAAAGCATTCCTGCACAATTGCACTGATATGCTCACCGTTTGTCGTTGTATCCGTTGTCCCCCCATTCAGTCCCGCCGCCGCCGTGCTGGCTACAGGTGGCTGGGTCTTCCTCTTGGGGGCCTGGTTTGGGAGCCGCCGCATCTGCCAGTTTGGCCGGAGCCCTCCTCTGCCGCTTGGCTGCCGGTGCGTTGGGCACGCTCCGCTGCCGGTGACTTGGCCCTTCTTCTGGATCCTCCTGCAGATGGGGCTGCAGCCAGTCGTTCCCGTGGACTTCTGATGCCGCCCGGATCCGGCGCAGCAGGTCATCGAGCTCCTTCTGTTGCCTCTTGTTCCCCTTCTTTGCCATCTGCCCCCAGCCGCAGTTGTCCCAACTGCGTTCCTCCTGCCGCTTCTTCCTCCTGTGCTGCAATGCGGGGTGCTGCAGCCAATGTATGCACCAAACTTTGTTGTGGCTCCGCCGCGTGTGACCTTCTTAATGCGGGGTGCAGGTATATACACCAAGACCCTGCCCTCAGCTGTGCAGCCTTTTCGTCTTTTTTTTTTTTTTTTGTTTGCTCTGTCGAGCACCGAAGCCGATGCGCCTGCCCCTTTAAGGCTCGCTCCGGCGCCGGCTCTGCCTTCTCGTTGGCGCGCGCTCGCGGCTTAGTAGTGGAAAGCCCGGGAGCGGTGTGGCCGCAGACAGCTCCTGTCCAGGCGGGGTGCGGGGCCTCGCGCCGTGTCTCTCCCTACCACCAGGCTCCGGTCACGCTGCCCCTGTCCACGCGCCGATCGACCTTCGCAGCCCGCCTTCGAAAAAGGCACGAAAGTGAAGCCCACTGCTCCAGCAGCCCTCGTTGATGCCGCTCCTTGTCCCGCTGATCCTTGCGCCACAACCCAACGCTGATGCGGAGGGTCTGATCCGGGCTGCCGTCCTCTACTGGATACCGGGTAGGTCACCACAGCATTCTTTGCTCAGGTCCACGGAGGGGGGGTGCTGGGGTTTGCAGTGCCGGTAGCCTTAGCAGCGGGAAATCCAAAAATTATTTGCGGGTCCGCGACCCCCCGTGTTCAGGGGCAGAGTCCGGCTTCGGGACCGCGGGACTCGAGTCCGTCCTGTTGCAGCCCCCGGACTTCAGCTTGTGTCCCAACGCCACCGATACCAGGCAGCAGGGTTCTCCCGGCGGCTCCGACCCCCTGATGACCAGCGAGTTCGGATGCGCTTCCCCTGGCCGGCCCCGACCAAGCACTGGGTGAGTTGAGCCTCCGATCCCGAGTGGAGGCGGGGTGGATGCTTTCAGTCGCCTTCCTTCCCTGCTTTCAGCGGCGGCGGTGGTTGCTCCTGATGGCCTGCCGCACAGGGCTTCGCCTTGACTCCAGTACTGGTGATTCCACGATCAGGCCACAAAATCCTTTAGCGCCGGACAAAGATTCTCGCCGGTGCTGCTCCCCGCTCCCAAAAGATAGGAGCTTACCTGGGGGAGCGGCGCTTATATCCCCCCTGGTGCTGGGCCGCCTTCTGCATGGCCTCCCCCCTATTGGGGGGTTCGTATCGCGCCTGGGCCCCCATTGGCCGGGGGGGCCGGCGCCTCTCTGGCGGTCGCAGTGGGGGGGGGCGCGGGAGCTTCCCTGCTCCTTGGCGCGAAAAACCGGTTTCGTCCGGGGCTTGGCGTCGGTTATGGCGCCGGCCCTCTAGGCCCCCTTCGGTGGCGGCCTTTGCTAGACGCCATCGACTTTGGTAAGCATTGCAGTTTTCACACTCAAATCCATCTCCCCTCCCCATGCATCTGAAAGAGGCGCTAAAGTGATAACCCCCCCCCCCACACCCACTCACCTCTGCGGTGTAACCTAATGCACATACCTCAGCTATGTAATCTGCCACCCACCCCTGTCTGTGACATCCTGACAGTAGACACCTTGTACAACAGCCAGATGTCCCTAGCTGTTTGTTACGAGATGAACTCGTAAATTCACCAATGCACCTACATTTTATTAGGCTGCAGGAGTGGATTAGTTAATGTTTCTAGTGGTTTCTGCAAAATTTAGCTCACTCCCTCGGGAATGGCGGAGGTTCAGATTTCATAAGTTAATCGAGGTAAATTTATTTTTAGACATGTGCCGGCTTTCTGTGAAACAGATTACAAAGATCACTCTGCACTGCGGAGAAAGGTACAAAACCTCTATCTTCGGTGGGAGGGGGGTGCCCTGAGTATTGACTCTTCCCGGTGGAAATAGAAAAACGAATGTTCATGGCGTGATTATAAAGCAACGTTAATTGATTACGTGTTCATGCTCCCCGCATTTCAAGTACAGCCCAGAAGCTGCACATACACATTTGTGTAAATTGTGCGAGTACATGCTGAGACACTGAAAACTCAGACCAGCTGCTGTCGTCCTATCGGTCTGACCCCCTCGAAAGCCGCACTTCTCTCTGGTCTCTTCACCTAATATACCTGCTGAAAGTTGCTGGCTGAGGACACTGAACACCAGCCATTAAAAGTGCCCCTCTCCCTTCCTCACTACAGTGAGCTGGAGGGGCAGGGGGAGGGGCAGACTTAGTGCCACATGAATGTCAACATATGGGCCAATTGATGACGGGTGCGAGCGTTTTCAGTTTTCACATGTGCAAGGCACTGTTGGACGCTGCTATGGAGCATTGCGCTCACCAATGCGTTTCACCCACAATGGCCCCCGAACAAGCCACTAGATGACAATGAATGCTGATCATTACAAATGCCAGTGTGGTGAAAGTTCATGTGACTGTGCCAAAGGGTCCGGGCATGCCGCCGTCCACAGCAGCCCCTCCAAAACCAGAAAGGAGCGAATCATCAGAGTCAGAGCCCTACCGTGTGCATCCTGTCAGTGGGAGGGCCAGAGACCGCCCTCTCCTGCCATTTTGCACACAGTAAGGGGTAGGGGCTCCTTGATGTTCTGTAAACACACAGACCCGCATCTACTGTCGGAAAGACCCCCTAGGTGCTCATGTCAGGCTACTTTCCACGCCATGGCAGTCTGGATGCAGCTCACCTTGTGTTGTGTGTGCTCTCGAGGGAATACAGACCAGCTCTACTCTGTATAAAGTTTTGCTTCATCTCTCGCAGCTGGGGTACTGTAACACCCTCGCCAACCACACGGAACTTATCAGCTATGTTTACCACAGTTCAAAATCATGATTTCAGCATCCACACTCATAACAAGCATTTGCATTGCAATAGGACTCGCATTTACGCGAGACCTATTGCATATTGCATCACAGACAATGGGGGGGAGGGCATGGACAACGGGAGTGCGGGCGGGGGGAGAAGGGGGCACAAAGGAGTGCTCACAGTCCACGTACCGTGTAACACTCGAAGTAAAAGGGCCAGTAGACATGGGAGGTGACAAATTACGACATAGATGTCATAAGGAGGGACTAAACGGCCTCAAAATGAATCAGAAGACAGCATTTACGAAGGACAAAGACACAAGCCAATGAAAAAGATGGGCGGAGAGTGGGCGGAGCTTTCACAAAGCTTCCACTCCATACTGAATACTGCATGCCTCGCAAAGCGAGCAGCGCATGCGCGCTGCCGCTATAGGCTCGACCTAAAAAGTGGAAACCTACAAGGATCTTTAATATTGATGCATGGTTTGCCGTTAGGATATGACTAATACAGAGGCTTGAGCTTGACAATGAGTTTGATTGCCAGCCTCTGGATTGAGAAGGGTCCTTCTCAGTTGAGAGCCAAGTTGGTTACCCCTTCAAATTTCTTATATTCTTGGTGGTGTCAAATGGAATCTGCTATTCCAGCAATGCTTAAAGATATTCTCCCATCATTGGAATTGATATTGCGACCTGGGAAAGATCCTGAGTTGTAATTGCAAACTTTCCGATAAATAGACAAAGTCCTGACATTTTACTATTGAAAGCCCATGAGTAATATTTCTGGACTGGAGGCATGAGGCAAATGCATTTAGTTCCACAATGGACATTGTGCAGAGAACTGAGTGCGTGAGTGGCTGGAGAAGGCAGAATTTTGTCCAAACTCATTTGTGGTAAGATTTTGTAATCTACATGTGATGATTAAAGAAATGTATATCCTGTTAAAAAAGCAAGCAGAAGGCTGGGTTTGCTCGAGGACATGTTCATTGAAGATAACTTATCTGCATATGAAAGCTGTCAGTGGCGAAAACCAGGTAAAGCTCTTGTGCTGAATTGTGCTCCTGTAAACTGATATGAAGCAGAAATTTGAATATGAAGCATTTGGGGCCTGGCCCTATGCACTCTTTTTAATGCTGTCCAGCATGATCTTATCATGGTAGGGAACTGAAATAGTCCACATTTTCAAGAAGGGGCTTTCAGTGACTTCCAAATAATTTTAGGCAAAGCTTCATACTGATGTGGTGGCCAATATTTTTGGGGATGTTCTTTTAGCTGGTATCCAGGAGTTGCTGAAAAAAAAAAGAACACTATCTCTTCCTTCCAGGAAGGGTTCTGCAAGGTGGGTGGTACTAGGAGACTATGCTTCAAAATAACCAGGTAAAATCAGAAGTTTGTCGCATTCATGAAAGGGAACACTTTTCTGGGTTTTGTAGATCTGAGGACACTAAAAAGATCTCTCACTAGGAAGACATTACAGAAAGCTATAATCAATGAGTCCATTCTTATTGGTTAAAGTGCTGCTTGCCCTTCAGAATACAATTGTGCCATATTTAGGTATTGCTAAGCTAGGGAATCAAGGAAAACATTCTATTTTGACATGCCAGTTTTTTTGTCCTAGTGCCAACTCTTTGTAAACTTACACTTCATTAGATACCTGATGCACTCTGATTCGGCACATGATGCAGTTTCGTTGACCTGAACAGAGAACACACTCCATGATAATCTGGAGGGTTTCTCATAATGTAGCAATGTTCGCTTAATATGTCAGTTGACACTGCAGTGGCACTATGGCCAAACTATTAGCTATTGTGAGCTCTGAAAGTAGGAAAAGATCAATTGAAAGGGGTTGCCTTGTTTGATTATTTAAGAGTTACTTAGGCCCTCAGGGTGTTAAGAGCAAATTGACTGTTGACCAAACTTACTGAGGCAATTAAAGATTTAACCATCGGTTCAGGAACTATTCCACTGAGAAGGTGTCAAACTAAATATCTTGCACCTGACACCTATGGAGTAGAACAGTGGGAGCATGTGAAGTGTGATCTTTTAGTAACAACAGAGAATTGTTTCCTTCAAGCATTATTACATTTGGGAACTTGTGCCACAATAATTTCATTGAGGATGGAATTGATGCTTTGTGATATTGATCTAATTAGAGGCCCTTACAACTACCTTATTTTAGCTTAGACTGGTTAAATTATTTTTCCTTTACCTTTAAGAGCTGTTTAATTTAGGTGCTTGCTTTGCACACACATCCACATTTCCCAGGTCCTAATAGGTTTAGTTACACTGAACTGCACCTGAATGCATGGCCAAGAGAGACATAAAGGTCCCAATATCTACATAACTTAGTGTATCAAATATTTGATTTTTGCTTTGTAAGAAAAGATCTGTTACCCGTCCAGGCAGATGCTGTTTAGATGGAAAGAGTAGGTGTAGGGTGTATCTGAAAGGGATGTGTACCCTACCATTGAGAAGGCTTTATTTTATTACTTTGCAATTAATTGTTTCTCCTTGCCTCCATAACACTTAGGTGGAATACCTGGAATGGTCAGAATTTGTCACAGTCTTGCATATGTGATGATTTATCCCTGGAAACAATTTTGCATTTTTTCCGTTTTGTCCTTTTTATGGTCTGGCTCAACAGCATGGCTGTCACCAGACCATTCATTATGTGAGCATTAATAGAGAGGTGCTTTTGCTCCACCCACATGTTGGGAGCCAGGAGTACAAGCTTTGGCAGACATGTCCTTTCACAAAAAAGTACTTGCCTTCCACATAACTGATCATTTTGTTTCTTTATCCAGCTGCCTGACTTGAATTTTCAGGGGGGCACACATGACATCATAATGTTATTAAAGTGTCTTCGATAACTAGATAATTTATGTTGTTTTTCTCTGTCTGCATCACAGATTGGGAGGGGACTATCATTAACCTGCTTGAAGTTTTTAGGTCTGGCTTGACAGTGCAACTGTCACTGGACCTTTTAACCTACATCAATATTATCCTACCGTTCTTTGTTTTGACACAAACACATATCTATTACCAAACTATTGACATGTAATGCTTCACATTGACACAGAGCATTCCTTTAAAGCCAGACCTATTGTCATTGGCAATACATGTTATGATTTATAAGGAAGCTACGACTGGGACCAGTCATTCTCTTAGAAAACAAACTAAGGAGGGATGATGAGGTCCTAGCCCTTCTCTGTTCCAATGAAAGTAGGGCTTTTTTCCTGTTGTCCCACAAAAGGAATAAAGTCTCATAAATATGCAAAATATGTTTTCTGCTAATTCTGAACTTGTTCCAGTGATCTTTATTCTCTGGGAACTATTCGAAACAATCCACAGATCTCTTACCTGGTAAAGGTTTGCAAAGTCTCCCCAGTATTTCAATAAGCAACATGGAATTCTCAAAGTGGTCAGTAGCCTCCCTATGATTCAGAGCCTTCTTAGATTCAGACACCTCTGCTTTCAGGAATCAAATTTCCCAACAAGCAGCACAAGCTGTCAAGAGAAGACTAAGATTCCTGTAGCATTGAAGGTCTGTTCATACTTCTTGTCTTCCACATGCCTGGAACAAGACGGTGGAAGCAAGATTCATGCTAGTGCTAGGAACATCTCCCTTAGCTTTCCCTCAAGAGGCAAAGCAAGTTTTTCTTGTCAGTAGCAGCTAGGTAGTCCTGATCTTCGTTTTCTAGTTTTGCTCTGAATCTCAGATTAGAAGAGACTATAAAAAGGTTCTTAAGGAGATAAGCCAATATTTTTTGAGAGAGAAAACTCTGTTTATAAGCCAATATGCAATTTGGAGGTATCCCTAAACCAATATAAGAAAATATTTTTATTTCGGAAATAATGCTTAACATGGGTGTGATTCAGTTAGCGTTAGAATGCCGCACTAGCCCACATTATTGAAAATGCATATTTTAAATGTTATGCACAAGCATTGTTTTTCATTCGCTTTTCAGAAATTCATTGTAATTCAGCTACAAAAATCTTTCTGGGTTCCTCAGCTGATGAGATGTGTTTTGAAACGTTGCAAAGTCATATGCTTAGTCTCTATTACTCTGTCGCTATGGTTGTGCAGAAGAGTCCATTGTAATAAGTTTCATTTTTTGTTTAACTGCCAATGAAAAATATGTGGGTGTTATTTAGGGTGGATTGGAAGCTAATAGTTAGATTGGTTTTCTGTGCAGGTAACATTTTAGAGCTACCTTTTTACATATTATCATGCTATGAAACTCTGCTTTTATTGTCTGAAACATTATACAAAATGTGCTATTTTGGGAGGAGGAAATTCATTTATTCTGCTCATTTAATTTAACTTAGTCATTCTGCTGAATTAGAGAGAGCTAGATGTGCATGGTCTTTTTGTATTGAGGCTTGTTAATATTAATTTGGCTAGTATCATGTGTTATGGTTATTTAATTTCTAAAAGGAACATTGCATTATGAATTGCCTTCTAAACCAAGCTTTTTACTGTCTGTAATGATAAATTTGATATTTGAATAATTCTACAATTGAGAACTGGAAGAAGTCTAATTGAGCAGTTTTTTTCTCAATGGTATTGGCTGATGATTTGAGCACAGGATTCTCCCTTTCCCACAAGATGACCCTCCTTAATGTAAATTGAGTTGGAGCGTCAAAGACAATTCCCAATTTTCCTTAAAGTGTCTCCACTCCCAGAGTATGCTCTGGGAAAACCATGTCATTTAGTAGAGGAAGTTCCTGAGAGTCCTTTGCAGGTAAAATACAGAATGGTAGGAGGTGCTCTTGATAAGTAATAGCTCTTTCCAAAATATAAACCTTTTTTCCTGGGCTTCAAGCGAGTCTCTCTACTCAAGAATTAGTTTAAGAGTTGGTCACCTCCCGCAGGAAATGGGGCAGTGAGCCTGGGACAGAACAGTAGCTACAGTGAATCTGGGAGGGACCACAGCTGCCTGGTTTAACATGTCTTTTTCTAGAAATATTTAAACCTAGAAGGGCATTTTCATAGCAATTTATGTGATTTAATGAGAGACACACAGCCTAGAATATGTAATTGGAATATTTTTTCGATGGCTTGTGCCTCCCAAATAGGAAGATGAATTTGGCTTTCAGAATTGGTGGTTGCCTGATTTGACATTAACTTTAGAACAGTAAACTTTGTATGTACCACTGGACTCCTTTTATTAACACGCTTCTTTCTAATTTACAAGAGTTATTTCATAAATGAATACCTAATTTAACATTTGAAATGCATAGTATTTAGGCCTTGGATACAATCTGGAGATATCTGGTTTATTCTTTTAAGTGCACTTTAATTTCATGAGCCTTAAATTTCCATCTTGGTGTATTCCCTTGGTATGGTAAATGTTCATCCAAGTTCACAATATGAAGGTGCAGAAACATCTGAAAGTTTAGAAATATCTCAACAGGACCATTTTGAATCTAGCATTTACTCCAACCATTCACTCTGCCTAAGATGACCCTCTGTGCCTTCCACTTATAAGGGTCAAGACCCTGAGTTGTAATAGTCTGAGAAAAATAAAACTGTTCTTAGAGTTTGGGTGGGTGTAAGAGGCATGCAAATTGAACATCCAAGTCATTGCCACATTCAAGCCTCCTGCTGCAGTACCTGACCTTTGGGGCTCCATGCTTCGACATCTTCCTACCTGTCTTTTCACCATTCAATAGATTTATACCACCACCTCATAACATCACACTGGCATGTTGGTGACTTCACACGCCAGTGCGATTCTAGCTACTCTATATGTTCTGTGATTTTTACTTGGTATCCAAAACCACTGGTTGATTGGTGTGTCACCTCTTCAGGTGTTTTCTGGCTGAGGTGCAACCCAACACTTAGCACTTGTGCATTGCCTGGAACAGTACCCTCACATAGGAAGCACCTGGAAACTCAGTGGTCTGGTGTTTCTGGCCAGAATTTCCAGGTTTGAAACACCATGCATAGTTTTACTAAGTGCAGATCAGCAGCCAGTCCTGAGTTGACCATCCCCTCCAACACCACAAGTGGAGCCGACAATGCTCCTCCCACAAAGACCCGAGCGTCTCCATCCCCACTCCTACAGGGACCACAGCTTCACAATCTTCAGATGCCCTTCCTGCCTCCCTGCTCATGACACCCCGACTCACATATGCTCCCCTGAAGATATTTACCATCCGCTCACGGCAGGTGGTAAACATCTGCATTAAATTCCCCCCAAACAAATTTGTATTTCTTTGGCAGGTTATTCTCTGTTCTGAAGGGTTTCAATTGTAATCACAAAAAATTAATTCACAGGGAGGAATGGGCTGGAGCCATTTATTCTGGCCCCTGATGTCCTTGTGCAGTTAACATGGAACTCCTAATTGGGGCCTTGGTTCAAAGTAAATCAGGGGGGCATTCCAATTTGAGGACTAGTCACACTAGACAGCCTGTGTACAACTGTGCTATTCACCACTCAGTGACGTCTTCCAGGCAGCCGCAGCCCACGCAGGTGAGGGCGGTGGGGCCATGTTGGGGGGATTCAACAGACGAACGAGAGGGGAAATTAAATAAATAATTAATTTTCCCTCGTCATCTGTCAACCCCCCCCCCCGCACCTGGTCCCACCACTCTTACCTGCACGGGCCGCAGCTGCTTCCAGGACCTTCAGAGGTTTCTGTGAGCTTAATTGTGCTTACCTGCTTTGTACATGATATGATGAAAGGTATAGATAGATGGCACACTTGAAGATGCCTCTCACATGGTGTATAATTGTCTACGGTTTCGTTTTACAATATTTTCTAAAATTTAAGATGGAATAAGTTGAATCTCAGAAAGCATATGGTATATTTTTAGGGAGGTCGGATCTCAATGAATACTACTTTTCAATGACTGTGCTCGGTGCCACAGTTTGAATAATTGCTGAAGTAAAACAAGTGATGTAGGAACAAACAGTGCCTGTATTTTGCAGTGAGGGAGGCAGGTGAGACTAACAGTAAAAGAAAAATGTTTTCGAAATCGTATCCTAGTTAAACAATTTAAAATTCCCCAATGTTAGCTGAAAAATAAATGTGCTAATTAACCATTGTGCTGCAGTAATGGGATTTGAAAGGCTAATCTAATTCAGGGCAACTGAAGCAATTTCTTTAGTGATGGTTGTAATAGGATTGGTAGAATTTGATCCACGATTTTCATGTTAAAATGTAGTATGGAATCGTAAAGTTAATTGTATTGCGAAAATTATAATATTTACTAGCTTGGATGTGAAGCTCCTTAACAGGAATGTATACTATCATTGATCTCTATGGTAAGGGTTTTGAAGTGATGGCTGTTGATTGAGCTGGGACACCTTTGATTACTACAGTATACATAGCCACATCCAACCAGGACTTAGCTCATCATTAGCTAATTAGCTCCTTGAACCTTGGCAGTGATAGCACCCTCTTAACTCCTACAAGGAGAGAAATTTAGTTTCAGCCTAAAAACATTCAGTTTCTACTTCTCAGTCATGGCACTTTTTTCAAAATTTTACTCCATGGCAAAGTGCAGTAAATCCAAAGGGCCAGATTATCATAAATCCAGTTCTGCATCAGTAGTTGGTGGTGACCTCTGTGAGTAGGGTTCCCCAACATGCAGGTCCCAAATGCATGTTTTCAGAACTAGCGAGCGGGCTGCACAAACAATTCACAAGCTGCCCTCGATGCAAGCTAAATTGAGAGAGCATGAAATGCTTAGTTGTTCATTGGCTCCTGTTAGCACACACATACTGAACTACAAAACGTTCCCCTTTTTACTCTGTGCCTTGAACTATGCCAATTGAGCACTAGGCCCTGAATGGCACTGGTTAAAGGGAGTCTATCCTGATTCTTGAACTAATCATTCTGTGAATGTTGCACCGCCTTAACTTCATCCATAGATTTTGCTTTGTATTAGTTCAGATGTATTTCTACACACTCACTTTGAGGTGTCTGTATGTCCAGCTGTTTTTGGTTTTGTAATAAATGAACTAAACTTAATTGGGAGTCTGTGATTCTTAGGAGTCATGGTAAATTGGAACTGAAATGATTGATTGGCTAACGATTTCTCTCCCCTCCATGCTTTTATGCTGACCAAAAGTACCATCGACCTGAGGTTCCAGACCAGATCTAGAACATGGAACCTGGCTCCTTCAACAGTACAAGAGCAAGCTCGTGCCTTTGAGAATAAAGGGCGTACAAGCTTCTGCTTTATCTCCCTGGCCTTATTCCTATTTTGCCTGTTGGCTTTCCCTCGTGCGTTAGTTGTACAAAAGAAGGATATGTTGTGCTTGTGCAAATATTGTTTGACATCAGCGATTACATTTGCTACCAGAACATTGAAACTAACTTTGTGAATCTGACCCTTATTGTTTGCAGCTAGTTGAGAGTCTACAGAAAGTACCACAAAGAGCTCCAGGTTTACCAGCAAAATGTATGTTCAATGCCTCAGATTACATCGCTAGTAGTATGCAAAAACGCAGTGATCAAGAATGATGTCCTAAAATTGGAACCCTCTTTCATGAGGCATTTCCGGGTCCCTTTCCCAATAGAGAGTAATGATGAAGGCATGATGCATTTATTGTACAATCTGAAAGACACTGAATACATATGATGAACAGCCAGACTTTCACATTGTACAAACACTATAATCCTTCATTTTAATTTGTATGTGCGCTTGAAGGTGGAGCATGGTTTCTTTAAATCTGAAAGAATTCCAGATAATGTGTTCACAAAGAACACAAAACCATGCTCCTAACCGTTTGATAGAGAGGCGAATTTAATACCATATGTAGCTTGCTGTAAATTCTTGGATGAATATTAGTTTTTCTCAAATACATTTTGTTTGTGCTGCACTCTTGTATATTTCGTATCCTAATTCACAGTTAATAACAAGTCATGTGCTAATTAATACACAGCAAACCTGTAATTCCTGGTTTACTCTACATACCAAGTTAATATACATTTGATTTGTGGATAGGAAATATTGCTACACATTGTGCTAGACATCCGGGACATGGAAAAGTGAAGAAAATAGTTGCTCATGTGCACTGCGATGCCGGATCTAATGCCGTCAATGGGAGGATACATGCCATCCAAACAAAACACTGATATAAAAATGCTCCTGTGAAGGAGAAAAACAAGAAAAGGGAGGAAAGCTATCAAATCAGGAGCAGGGAAATGAATTAGACAGCAAAGCCATCTATCCATGGGTAAGGGGTTGGCCCAAAGCCCACTCTATTCATTGTATTGTTCACAATAGGTCTTCAACAACAGACAGCTAGCATGGTCTATAGGCTAATCCTAACAACGCCTCACTCTTCAACAGATTGTCTTTAGCATCAATCTTCTTGCCCAGTTCGAGCAGGCTACTTTATTAAATATTGATGAGCACGGCTCTTACTGGAGGGAAAATGAGGTGAATTTACAAAAGGCAATTCACAGCTATCTTTTGTAACGCATGTTTCAATAATCACAGTATGTGACTCTAATAAAGTGTGCATGTTGCAGCCCTTATTGTCCATTTTCTATTATAATGTTCCCTTTCCTGCAAATGTGGGGGTGCATACAACAAAATAATGGGTTATTATTCGTTGTTGTGTACTCTGCGTGCATCAATAATTGCTTCCATTAAAATAGTTGGATTTTTATTCCAAAGAACCGAATTGCATATACAGATTGTACCCAGAAAGAAATAAAGGTCTCCTGTTAAAATATAAAGTAAAAAGGATGCACAATAAGAAACCTTTTCAGAGATTGTTGTGACTCTGATTTAGTTTGGATCATAAACGTATCCTAATTTCTGCCTTCACCGAGCAACATTTGACATCTTTTGAGTGCATATAAGAATTATTGGATACTCAGCGAAAATGGTAGCTATTTTAGCATAGCAGTAAATATATGAAATATACCTGCTCATCCTCTCCTTAGTAGCTTGCTTAACCCCATAACTGCTGAGGCTTTTCACGCCAGTGCTGTGCCCTTTTTGGTATTTGGGGTACATTGCATTTAGGCCTCATTAACTTTTCTTTTTTCCCCCCACATAAGGTTTTCCCAACATCGTGGGGATTCTAAAGGTACCCTGTGTTTGTGGATTGCTCTGGAGGGGACAGGGGAAATAAGAAAAATATAGCTAAATTGTGAGTTTTTGGGGAAAAAATAGAAAACAAGTGCTCTGCAAAAGTGTTTTTTCCTAAAAATAGAATCAACAAAAGGTGTGCTGTGCTAAAATCACCTTTTTCCCAGCTTTCAAGAACATGCAGAGCTGAATCAATTTTATTTTTTTGTACCACAGTTTTGTAATTTTTCTAACTGGTAGCCTCTTTTTCCAAATTTTTCTGCTTTCAACCTACTTTGTTCGTGGTGGAAACTGGTGTAAAACCAATGGAGGATACCGAAAAACTATAAGTTTCTGAACAGTAGAGGAAATTCTGAATTCAGCAAGTGGTTATTTGTGAAGCTCCCTGAAGGTTTTCCCAAAAGAAACTAACTGCTGAAATAATACAAATTGAAAATGAGTAGGAAAAAAAGGCCATTTATGACCACGTTTTCATCTGTAACTTCTTGTCGCGATGGCTGATTTACAAAAGAAGTATACCACTCCGTCCGCTAGACTCTATGGGTTGTGGGGCTATATAGGGTTTGTAGCTTGTCCAAGAACTTGAGGTACCCAGAACCAACAACTGAGCTGCACCTTACAATGTGTTTTCAGAGTATAGAGCAATTCATATGGTAAAATATGAAGAGCAATAGATTGGTATCAAGGAAGCCTATGTATTTCTGAAATGGACACCAGATGGAGTTTAGGAGCAGTGGTTATTTGTACATTGTGGGTAGCCATACTAGCATTGCATTCAGAAGGAATTTTTCAAAATGTCTTCTTTCTTACACACTAACTTACATTTGGAAGGCACAAATGCAGAGAAATCCAATTGGCAATAACGAATGTTATACTATTCTGTGTTTTCACGTCTGATAAAAAATATATGCCTTATTTTTGTTATTAGGTGTAGTGCCCACAACAGGAAAGGGTCCAAAAAGCAACATGGTCACAGCACATTTTTCAACTGAAAATTGACACTTTTTTTTGCAATGTGGGCAGCTGTGGATTTTGGGCCCTAGCTCACTGTACGAAATTAGGTTCCTGGTTTAGGGCGGGTGAAACCCTACTAAAGCAGGAACCGCAGTCCTTGTCGGGGTGAAGCCACAATCAAACCCTAAATTTACCTGTGCTCATCCTTCGGGTAGCTTGGCAAAGACTAGTCAGGCTCAACTCAGAGGCAATATGTAAAGTATTTGTGCAACACTTCAAACAGTAACACAGTGAAAACACACCACAAAAGGAGCCACGCCAATTTAGAAGAATTGATTCGTTTTTAATAAATAAAATACATTTAAATATATAAAACAAGACCAAAATAAGAAAAATCCAAGAGGTCTTAGGTTTTAAGATTTCAGTGAAAATAGGACGGAAAAGTACAAAGACCAATCTGTGGATATCGGTTTGCACTGGAACAGCACAAAGTCACAATGATGTAGCGTGGGCCGGCTACAGGGACCCATTTAGGCCTCCTGACCAAGAGTACCTTAGATCCTTGTTTGCAGAACGTTGCGAGGTTCCGCACCGAGGATGCATCACGCAGGTGATGCGGAGCTGCGATGTGAGGTCCTGTGTAATTGTCAAGGATCCCGTCGACAAGGGGTTGCGATGCAAAGTCTGGTGTCGAGTATGCATCACACAATCGAGGCTATGCGTCATTTCCGTGGGGCTGGGAGGCTGTAGTACGAGAACCTGTCGTCGTCGCTGCCGTTGACGAGAGATGGGAGGACCTGCATTGGGAAAGCTGCACACAGGAGTCCTTTGCGTCGGAACAGCCCTAGCAGCAGAGTTGATGCATTTGTTTGGAAGCGATACGTCAAACAGAAAATGTCAATGTGCCGATTTTGCTGGGGATGTGCTGTTCTGCAGAGGAGATGCTTCGGTTCTGCTGGGTTCCCATATGGGCTGGCAGAGCACCATCAGGCCCACTTCCAAGGGTCAAAGACTGGGTGGCACCAATTGGCAGGGTGGGATTCACAGATGGTAGAGTCCAGGTTCTGGGTTCAAGGTTGTTGGATACTTCTGTCCCTGAAGGTCTGATCAGGAGGCCAGCCAACTAGCCCATGGGGTCACTCTGGGGGTCCTGCGTTCAACAGATGCAGGGCCATTCCTTCTCACCCAGACGAGAGCAGCAGGTCAGCACAGCAGGGTAGCAGCTCCTTCAAAGCAGCTGTCCAGCAGAGAAGCAGTCCTTTCAACAGCACAGCAGTCCTTCTTTCTGCCTGAGAATCGATAGGTCCAGAAGTGTACTGAAGAGGTGGTATCTGAGGTCCAATATTTATACCTGCTGCCCTCCCTCTGGAAGGTGGGAGAAACGTCTAGAGGTTTCCTTTTGAAATCTCCAGGCATCCTGCCTTCCCTAGCCTAGCTACAGATTAACTGCAGGGGTTATGCAGCCCTCTGTGTGGAGGCAGGACACAGCCTATTCAAGTGTAAGTAGGGCTGTGCCCAGCTCCGCCCTCCCATCCTGCCAGTGAAGGCCCAGCCAGGCACACCTAAGCTCTCTATTGTATGTGGCTGTCAAGGAGGAATGCACAAAGCCCAACTTTGTGCATCCAACCGTACTACTAAACCATTTCAGAATCTAGATGACCAGCTGCAGCCAACAGAACACTACACTAAGGCTGAGGGTGAAGAGGATACACGTTTGTGTTCTCAGGCTAGAAGGTGGCAGATACAGTGTCCTATAAAAGCAGTCATGATGATGTCTAGGTCTGGAATGATGCAGACTCACCACACTCATTCATGGTACTCACTCCATTTCTTTGGTACGCTGGATGTATTTTCATCCATTCTTGTTAACTGGCTTAAGTCCTCTCAGTGATGCCATTCCAGGCTTTCTGGAGTAGAATGGAATCATTTCCCCATTCCCTTCCAAACTGCTCAAAGTCACTAATTCCAGTATACAGCAAAATCTTTGTAGCTTGGAGTGTCTGTGAAAAGAAGAATTATATGTGGCTAGTAAAGTAATTGCTTGCAAGCACCCTCCTGATTAAGATTATAGATGCACTACAAAAACAGGGGGAGGTAGAGGGTATAAGGCTAGGTCCACCCTCCTTTCAATCATGTACGCAAAAAAACGGATTACCGGATAGAGGACCTAGTCAGGGTGAAGTTTGATCCCAAGTCAAATTGAAATGGAAGGTCCGGTATTTATGACAAGAAAAAACAAATGTTTTCTTGAGTCCCCTCACTCACCGGGGTTTCCCACCGGTGACATGCTTCATCATTGGGGTCCTCTCAATCCGCTACGGATTGAGGCGTGCTTCGACTTGCGAAATTACGTAGGAGCACTAATAGGCGACTATGTGTGGTGCAATGTTTGGTGGAGTGGATAGAAAATCTAAAAATACCTGGCTAGTGGGCGAAACACTTTATTCTAGCTCCTAGTCGGTATATTAAAAACAGGGGTACTAGACAACGATGTAACCATGATGAGTTAAAAGTCTCTAGTGTTTAGTCAACATGTTTCGAGCCTCCCCACGGCTCTTCCTCAGGACCACACAGGGGCCAGCCCTGTGCGTTCCGCTCCTAAGTGACCTAAAAGTGTCTGCCACGTGTGCGACTCTGTTCCACCTTCTCCGTCTTCTCCCTGTTTTTTTGCATCCTACAGGAAAATGTTGAGGGTATTTACCACTGTATTAATCCTGCATCTCAAAATAATTTCCCCCTCATTTATTGTTTTGTGAAGCTACTTAGTATTACATTCTAAGACAGACTGCATTTGCAAGGATGGTGTTAGCTGGTTGGCTAGATCTCTGAGATTACTATAGCTCCCATACCACTCTAAAATTGAAAGGTTTTATAAATTGGGTGTTTTTTAGGCTAGTGTTTGGTTGAGAACACCACTAATCCAGCGAGACAAGAGGGTCGTGCGGGGGGGGGGGACAGGGGTAGACCACCTAAGCCTCTAGAGGAATAATGTGTAGCAAACTCTCTTTGGAGGAATGGAGAATGGGCAGGTGTCTCTTACTCCTTATGACAACAATGCTCATTTCAATAAGGAGTGTTAGGAGTCAGACAACCCAGTCAAGGTAGCTCTCCTATGCAGGGTTAATATTGTATATTGATATGGATCTCCACCCTGGTCCCAAGAAACAGTAGATACACACAGTTGGTATTTTACAACACAAGAACCAGTAGACCCAAAAGGTTGGTATTTTATAATAAAAGGTTATTCATTATGCACTATTTGTACATGCATCTTTTATATCAAAGTGATGGTAATTATCATGGTGATCTCAGCAGTCATAATATAAAACAAGAAGACAATCAGAAATTCCTCAAACATTTTACATCACACACTTGTACTCTATCCATTAGATCAATGTAGTCCATAACTAATATCTGCATATTTGTTATCAGCTTCCTGGTAAATATATTGACAATCTTTATTAGAATTCCCTAACTGCTTATGTCATACCATGTAAGTATCCCGCCATACCTGTCAGGTTTTCCATCCCATAGCTGTGCTTTCGTATGTCCCTCTAACAATCAGTTCTTTTATTTGCCACACCCAAATCCTTGGTACTTTTATTGCCTTCTAATCCAATGATTTTCCCTGCATTTGGGAAGGGGAGGGATGGACGGACTCCTGCACAGGTACTCGTATCATCATTCTGGAACACCAGCAGCACTTCTGCAACAGAAGCACAAGGAAGGCAGGCCTATGCTGCCATTTTATTTCCTTCCAAGCCTGATTTGGGCAAGGCCAGATGTTGTTTTATCTCTAAGCATTGCAATTAGTTATGCAACTTTTCATAGAACTGAAAACTAATGTCATCTTATAGCTCTGAAAATGAAAGGGCGATTCTGCACACCCTCTTAACATTACCATTAAAAATATTAGTTTTCTAGGCCGTAGGCCTGAAACACACTAGCTCTAAATAGTTGGTGCTCTCATGTTGGCATACAATCAGCCCAGACTTGCATGTAACATATATGTACTACCAGGAAATCGTTGCCATTCTACTGTTATTGAACATTTTAGTGGAATAAACATTCAGTGACCTATCCCCTGTTGCGTGTATTGTGACATTAATTGGGACTCTATGATTCTTACGCAGAATCCAATAGTTAGTCTTTAGTATTACAATGGTCCAGGTTCCTATTTGTTGATCTTTTTTTCTGAAAGCATTATTTTGAACAGTCCCCTGCTCGTACCTGTCACAGTTGTGACTAGACCAAAGGCTTATGACTCCAGTATTCCATGTCAACATGGGTTTAACTTTCCTGTCACTGCTTGCACCCACAATTCGTCTGGAGAGGTATGGGCAGTGTACATGACTGCTCTACCGGGTTTGGTGCCCACCAGGTTAATCTCGTTCTTATCCATACCAGGGCTATCGGCAGCTGAGGCTGTAAAAGTATCAAGCAGATGCATTTTGCAGTATGTGGCTCAGGACTTCCTTGGAATAGTCTTGGCTCCACTTAAGTTTCAATTCATTCCTCCAACAGCTTGCAGATGGCGGTGGTGCCATTGTTACTAGGCCTTAACTCTTTTAAGGGCACAAACATGGTGGGTGTGTTATATACTACCTGCTGGCGCTCCCTCAGGCAGCATAAGCATGAAAGTCGAGCCTTATTAAGAACAATGAGTCTTTATTTAGGTTTCAAATACTGAACTTTCCTTCTTGAAGGTAGTTTGGAAATATACTTGCAAGCAGCACTGTACAAATAGGAGAGAAGTACTGGGAATACAAATAGAAAACGAAAGCAGATGTTACTAGATAGCTGGGCCTTAGGTGACGAAGGGAGGCTGCATGTAGAGACCAGAAGAAAGAAAGCTGCAGTGAGCGAACAATGGAGAAGGGAGGAAGTAGAGAGTAGGAGTAGACTTGAGTGGGCTGCAGTCGAAAAAGCGAATGACTGGTCTGCACCAGTGGAAGATGTTGAAAGCAGCATCGGAGGGAGTTGGCGGATATGATTTAAGAGTTGCATAGATATTAAAGGAGGATAATGTTACAGCTGAAAAAAATGTCAGCAGTGAAAAAATCGGAATTCGCTATAATGTGACAAATCACTTAGTCATCCCAGACCATTTCCAACATAAAGCATGTCTCGGCATGTTTTGAATTTTTTAGTTAATCAAGAAAAAATAGCATTTTGAATCAATATGATTTTCCTTCAAAGTGACTGATGCTGAGTAATTGATTATGTTTACATGAATACCTTCCTACAGACCTTAGTCTTTGTAGAGGCATGGTGGACATCTTCATGCAGGAGCCGACCTACACCTAGAAGTAATGGAGATGTACACCTTTTTAACTTTCACAAAATCCTGAGGCATACACAAGTGTAATGTACACTTTTCATACCTTTGTAATTTTGCTTTCCCTTACTCTCTATGGGGTTAATTAAAAAACAGAATTTTGTAGGACATAATGCAGTACTACTCACGTATAGCAAATTTCAGTTAAACGTATGGCAGAAGGCCTCTGCCTCTCCTATCTTTTCTGTGTGGACGTGAAACTGGGTTCTTGTTGCAGTACCACCCCACTTTTTAGCCTGTTTTTTTTATGCAACTTTGAGACGGGTGTAGTGGATCCCTGATAATCAGGTTCCCAGTGCTCTTTCCCTAAAACTGTACCACAATTGGCACAACCTCAGCCCCTATATAAGTAAGTCCCTAGTAAATGGTACCCCTGGTAGCTAGGGCATTGGGGACTGAAGAGGGTCCACTTGGGCTGCAGCACAAATTGTGCCACCCTAGGGATCCCACACCAAGACCATGCAAACTGCCATTGCAGGCGGTGCAGAGAAAACTGAAGTCGACATGATGCACATCCCTGTGTGCCATGCCCACAGACACTGCATGAGATATAGATAAGTCACCCTTACTGCAGGCCTTACAGTGCTGAGGCAGGGTGCACTATATCACATATGTGGTCCTATCTGCCTGAGCAGGTATGACCCTACATTATCTTCGTCCATTCTTGGATATTGTAAGTGCACAGGGAGGCCATAGAGAGTACATGGGCTGGACATCTGTCATTTAGAGTTTCCCAGCACCATTATGGCTTCAATGTACCTAGGGATGTTAGGTACCAAACATCAAAATCTCCTCTTAATAAATCCACACAGATGCCAGAGTTGGATTTATTAATGAATGCACACAGAGGGCACCTTAGAGGTGCCCCTTGAAAACCTACCAAACACTGGTGGGGTCTCTGACTAGTCTTAGCCAGCCTGCCACCACCAGACATGTGTCTGACCTTATGGGGTGAGAGCCTGCGCTCTCAGAGGCCAGGAACAATGCCTGCTCTGGGCAGAGGTGCTTCACACCTCCTCCAGGCCGGAAAGGCACTCCAAGGTGGGAAGCTTCAAAGGTGATGCCACCTTTGAAATGCAACCTAGGCATCCCCAGATAGTGGAGGATGACAACCCCTCTGTCCTGCTCCACATTTGGTGGGAAAATTAGTTAATTAGGAGGTGGGTCCACATTCAGCCAGTAACAACCCTAAGGTGGGGCAGGTGATGTGGCTCCCACTTTTCAGTTTCCTCCATCTTGTTTGAGAGGGAATCAGCCAATTATGGTCAGGGTTGTCCCCACTCCCCAAAGGATGTGGTCAGAAAGAGGGTGTAGACACCCTAAAGGTGGGTAGCCCATTTGCTACTACCTGTCTTCCCCCTGTAAAACCCCTGAATTTAGTATTTAGGTGGTACCCCTGAACTCTGAACTTTAGATTCGATGGACCTAAGAAGAAAATGGACAAAGAAGAGCTGCTGATCTGAGTACCTGCTGTTCAATTTTGGTGCAAAACCCTGCCTGTCTCAAAGGACTCTACCATTGTGGTGTGCGGTATCCAAGAAACCTGGAGCACCTCCAGTCCTTTGCCAATCATGAGAGAACACTCTTGGAGTAGAGGAACTACTCCCCTGCAGCTTGCAGGCACTGATCCAGCAGAGGCAGTTTACCGACTTTCTACTCCCCAGCAACTCTGATGCAGCACCCAAACATGAAGAGGTACACCAGCTCTGGAGGGTCAGATCTGTCCTCCCAAAAAGCGAGAGGGCACTAGGACCTACCGGAGCCGTAGCAATACCAGAGGTACCTGACCACCTGCAACTGACACTGAGACAAAGAGTAGGCCTGGGCGGTGAACTTCGCTCCGTTCGCGGAGTTTGCGGAGTTTTCTGTACTCCGCACTCCGTGGAGCTCGCGGAGTGCAGAAAACTCCGCTTCGCGATGTGCAGCGGAGTTTTTTTCCCCGCTCGCGAACGGTAAGTTCGCGATCGCGAGCTGCCGCTCGGGTAGAATTTCTACCCGAGCGGCAGGAATACCAGCACAAACTGCAGTTCGCACTGCACTCCGCCACTCGCGGAACTTCGCAGAGTTTTTTTTGTAACTTCGCGGAGTTTGGCGTAGCAAAACTCCGCGAACTACGCCGAGGCCCGACAAAGAGTCCAATCCGGACCCCAACTGCCTAGGAAGCAAGACCCCACGAAGAAACTAAAAAAGTACTTAGCTGTGAATGAAGTTCTTGGTCTTAAAAACTATATAAAAATCTGTTATTTTTGAAAATTGGTCTTAGATTTATTTTTGCGTGTGACTCATTTATTGTCTCTGTGAGTACAACAAATGCTCAGCACTACCCTCTGATAAGCCTAACTGCTCGCCCACTCTACCACAAATAGAGCGTTAGTATTATCTACTTTTACCTCTGTATACCAATCTGGGTCTCCCTGGACACTCTGCACAGTGTACTTCATTTTAGTACACTATATAGAGCTAGCTTCCTACAGAAGGTGTACAAATTAGTAGCACATGTGAGGGACCGGAAAGAGGTGGGAAAATAAGGAATAATTACTACTGAATGGGAGGGATTTAAGGAAATTTAAGCAGGAGTTTGGGAGGAACATGCCAATACAAAACACACACCTACAAAAGAAGAGTAAGCAAAAAATAATTCACAAAGTACACTTCTAAAGTTACTCCAGTCAAGCACCACACTTGGCCAACCACTAGAACTGCAACACATCCCAATAGAAGTATTGGAGGCAAGGAATTAAAATAAAACCCCATAGGAATTAATGCTACATAAATTAAATTATTTTGATAAATTCACTGAAAAAAACAAAGGTTAAAGTGACGTTCTGGTTAGGTAAAAATCTCAGTTTAAACCTAATATTTTAAACTAAATAAAACCCAAGAAAATAATAAGTTATAGTTCACTCAAACAAATAATTGTGCCTTGCCCCCACCGTGCACAGTGTTGTCATCAATTGTCATTTCAGTTGCCATCAATGATGTCATTGGCAAATTTAATTAACTTTAAATCCCTAGTAAAGTGGTATCCCTTTGTACCCAGGGCCTGTAAATTAATTGCTATGAGTGGGGCTGTAGCACTGATTGTGCCACCCTCTTAAGTAACCTTGTAAAACATGTTTTGACATTGCAGCTTGTGTGTGCAATTTTAAGCTGCAATTTCAATGTGCCAAAATCAACGGTTTGCCAGGCCTAAACCTTCCTTTATAATATATATGTCACCCCTAGAGTAGGCCCTAAATAGCATGTAGGGCAAGGGTGCAGTGTGTTTAAAAAGTTGGATATGTACTTTTAAGTTTTACATGTCCTGGTAGTGAAAAATTCTTAATTTAGTTTTTCACTACTACAAGGCCCACCTCTCCCATAGGCTAACATTGGGTAACCTTGTTACATTCAATTGGGAGCAGGCATACATATTGAGTTTGGTATCTATAGAATTGTAATTAAAGGACCTCTTTAATGGTAAAGTCTGATTTTAAGTCACAATTCTGGAAATTCCACTTTTAGAAAGTTGTATGTTGCAATGAGTTCCTCAACAACGACTCCCTAAACCACGTGGTCTGTACTACGACTGCTTCTCAACAACGATTTTTTTTTACCACGCATTCTTTTACCACAAATTTTCGTGATAAAGGAATGCATGGTAAACCCCCCTAAAATCTATTCCGAACCCCTCCCACTCCCTAAAATCTACCCCGTACCCCCCCACCTCCCACCCCCTAAAAACTTACACAAACCCCCCAACCTCCTAATAACTAACACTAACCCCTCCCACCCCCTAAAAACTGACACTAACCCCTCCCACCCCCTAAAAACTGACACTAACCCCTCCCACCCCCTAAAATCTATCACGAACCCCCAACCCCTAAAAACTAATACGAACTCCCCCACCCCCTTAAAACTAGCTCGAACCGCTCCCACCCCCTAAAAATGATCACAACCTCCTCCAACCCCTAAAAACTAATATGAACCCCCACCCCCTAAAAACTAACACGAATCCCCCCACCCATTAAAATCTAGTCCGAACCCCTCCCACCCCCTAAAAACTAACACCCAACCCGCCTCCCCACCCCCAAACCCCTCTTACCCCTCCTGTTCCTCCAACGCTCCTCGGGACTGCCCATCCCGAACACTATACCGTCTTAGCCAGAACCACGCACATGCGTCGTTCAGGCTAAGTCATTGTTCGTGCAAGTTGTTGTTCGGCTTGCGTGACTCCGGAACTCGTTGTTCCGGAGTCGTCGTTAAGGATGTTCCCCGTCTCTTCCTGTACCTGGGTCACATGACTAGATGAAGCTGGCAGTTGGTCTTTGTGTGTTGCTGCCAGGCATTGAGAAAAAGGGACTTGGGTGGTGGCAGGATGGGCCATCTCTGACTTGATGAGGGAGAGGAGTGGTTATTTACCATACTTGCACATCTCAAAGGCTCTGCCTGAGCACACTCACAAAGGCTTGGACACTAGCCCTTATGACTCCAGACAATCTGGGTGCAGGGCAGGGAGTCAGGAAATTCCAAACACCTTGGGAGGGTGGTGGAAACCTCCAGAACCATCTCCTACTTCAAAGTGGGCACCAAGTATATATATTGGACCATCTAACCAAACTCTTCAGTACACATATGCATCTGTGGAAGATTCAGAAGGACGACTGCTGTGCTGCTTTGCTGCAAGGACTGCCACTCTGCTGCCCTCCTGCCTGAATGAGAAGGACTGCATCTGCACCTTGAACCTGGGACCACCAAGGTCTAGTTGGCTGACCTCCTGATCAGACTCTCAGGGGCAGAAAAGGCTCCAACAACCTTGTGCCCAGCACCAGGACTCTGCCTGCAGCGGGTCCTACCCTCCCAAGTGGTGCCACCCCACTCCTGGACCTTTTGAAGTGGGACTAAAAGTGTTCTGCCAGCCCAAATGTGGTCCCAGCAGAACCAACACAGTGCAACGCATATCCTTCCAGAAACTCCACATAGCAGCCTTAATGGAACTGCTGCTGTGCGACACATCCTCCACGCAGGTCTTCCCATTGCAAGCTCCCGCATTTGTCGACAGCATCTTCGACGAAAACATATTACTTTGTATTGCAGCCTCCCAGAACCGCCATTGCCCAATGGATCTCTGCACCAGAACCTTGCATCTCATTGGCTGCACAAAGCATCCACGACGTGGGTCTTCGCAACGCTCCACAGCCAAGATTTACTCTTGTTCATCTGGCCTAACGTGGTCCCTGTAGCTGGTCTGCACTCCATCACAGTTGGCCTAAACTTGTGACTTTGTCCCAGTCCAGTGCGACAAGATAATTGCAGTTGGCGCTTTGTGCATTTTAGAACTTCTTTAAAATTGCATATCTCTGGTTCTACTGATTGGATTTTTGTTTTGGTCTTAAAGTATTTATAAAATTTTACTCTATTTTTCGTAATTGGTGTGGAATTTTTCTTGTGTTTCATTTTATTGTTGCTTGAAGTGCTGCATAAATACGTTACACATGTCCTCTAAGTTAAGCCAGACGTCTTTTGTGCCAAGCTATCAGAGGGTTCAGCACAGTTTAATTTGAGGTTTGTTTGTGACTTCGCCCTAACAGAGAATTGTGGTTGCTGCTTGAGTAGGGTTTAACACCCTTTAACCAGTGACCCAATTTCTTACACCACACGACTTCAGTGGGAGCAAGGATGTGGCGCAGCCTCCCACGGTATTGCGGCACCCCAAAATTATTTTTTTATTTGACCCCAGTGGGAGTCCCCACTGGAACCCTCCTACAAGGTTCATGGTACCAAATTTTATTTCAACTTTCAAGATATGGGGACAGAGTCCTGTAATTGTGGCCACAACATTTCTCTTCAAGTTGCATCCAGCCAGTCAGAATGCAAGCTTCCACAAGAGCGAGGCGGTCAATGGTGGGTTTGGTGATTAAGCCTCCTCAGCCAACCAGATCCCTTTATTATTTGCAGTTGCATGCCCACTGGACTCCTGCACGCTTCCTGCAAACCCAAGTGCCCAGATATGAATACATTTTGAACCTTAATTTCTCAAAAACTACTGAACGAATTTACACAAAAAAAGTACACCGAGTAAAGAACTAGATATCTGCCAAATTTGGTGCAATGCCCTTCAGCCATTTGGGCTGTAGGACTGGTCAAAAATCCTTATGGAAATTGCATGGGGACTCGTCCCTACTTTGGAGGGTACCCCTGCAACTTTCGAGGAAGCTGCTGAGGTAGATGAACATTTTTGTTTTTTAAATTTTGTGAAGATTTATCAAATGGCAGCAAAGTTTCCAGCAAGCCAAAAAAATCCATCTCCTATGGTAACTAGGTCCTAACTATAAAATAAATATATATTCATTCCACAAGTGTCCCCAGCCGCAGCAGTGTGTGTTATCGGTGTGACAGCTGATATATCCAAACATTCAAGGTTCTGTCCAGCAAAGGAAAGGACACGCACTCCAAAAATGCTCACCAGCAATTTATTACCTAATATAGACCATGAAAAGTGCACAGAAAGTGCAGGCAACCCCGGCGCGTTTTGGCGATCTCGTCGCCTGTGTCACAGGTGGGTGATTGCTGCCCCCTTACATTAGTATAAAGATAAGTGGTATTGTACAATGCATCGCGATGTAGAAAGCAACGATGGGCCTACTCATGAGCAGTACGGTCTGATAAATACGTCAGCCATTTTGTGACAGTATTACATAGCACAAATCTATAGCAATGTAAGCTCACCCAGCACAGCATGCAATTCAAAATAGGCATAATAAACAATATAAACTATGCGTGCCAAGGAATGGTACACTTACAATATTGACATGTGCTTTAACTAATATGGCTCTCAATTCTCAAATTACTGTTGTATTCTATAGTGTAAAACACACATAAAATTGTCAACTAACTTGGCCGCATAAAGTATTAAAAGCATGCATTTACATCTCATTTTGCCATTCTTGACATGCTCAAATGGGCTATACCAGAGACCAGACCGACAGAAAACGGTCCAATACGGAAGTCATCTGGCAGCAGCCTTATTGATTGATCTAAATACTTGATGGTATGTGTCACGAATACAATTCATTTCCGAAACATAGTATCAGTTGTAACCCAATAGAGCCCCAGTAGGTAGAAATGAGGTGACTGTTATCGCTACCTGAGCACACAGAAAGAAATGTCTGGTGTGAGTGTCACACATCATAAGAGTAATCTGCACAGTCGCTGCAGGAATAATAATCACATTCTGGTGATTGAGAACCATATATCAATACAGGGAGAACAAAACCTCAGTCTGCAAAGTTTCTATTGGCTGGTATCCGATATTATCAAGTGAAGACAAGATCATATAACATCCAGGTGATTCACTAAGAATCAAATATCAGTACAGGCAGTATAGAGCTCCAATGGGCAAAGTTCTAATGACTGTTGTCCATAATTGTTACATGAAAAACAAATGAAACTTGAAAATTAATACTCCACCTAAAACAAAAATAATAAATAGCCATCCTACATCAAATAGGCATACTGTAAGCGTGCCAAAAGCAAGTACGTGCAGGGTTCAAGTGAACGCCAAAGTAGGCATGAAAATAATAATAGTGCATGATAAGTATCCAGCTGCTGTAAAGTTAAGCATATCCTCACCAGTCCGCTGACATGGTTCAAGGATAACTCCATCACACCAGAGATACCACAACTATATCTGGTCCTCACGGAAGTACCCCATTTAAAAAGTCCTACATGAAGGAACCTTTCCCAAAACTGCAACTTGTATTCCAAAGCCCTCTATCGGACGCATTGCATTGAAAAATGAAGAAAAAAGTGAAAAAAAGAAGGATACAAGGATAGTGAGAAAAAAGGAAAAATATATTCAATATCTAAATGTGATTAAAAAAGTTTAAAAATCAAGCAGTTTCATATGAGAATAAAATCAATATTCGGGCATCATGTGCACATTTGAGAGATTTACAGTCATAACATCAGACACATTATCCCAGATGTACACATCTCCTCATCAGTATCCAGGCCTGCAGGTATTTGGTGTTTAGTTCCAAGATGTATTTAGACTCTAATTTCCTCAGAGCCAGTTCTGTTGCCTCCCCTCACTGAGGGATAGATCCTGTCTATAGCAAAGAAGCTCAAATGTTTGGTTTTATTGTTGTGAAATTGGGTGAATTGTCTTGCTACAGGGTAGTGTCTGTCCCCATGGGTGATGGCTCTTAGGTGTTCCAAAACTCTTAGATGTTGGGATGAATAGTACTGCCCACATACCATTTCTTGCAAGGGCAGGTGAGAACATAAACCGTGAAATCAGAATTGCGCTTAAGGTATTTTTCAATATTTTCGGTCCTGGCCTGACAGGGGTGAATGAAACATGCTAATGTCTTGGCTATTCTTACATGCCCTGTACTTTTAGCATGTAAAGAAACCCTTCCTATATGTGGCTATCCAAGAGGTGTTGCTATGAATGCTAGTGGTACTCAATCTGTCTCTCAGGCTCACCCCTCTCCTGTAAGTGATCATGGGGAAATCAGTAATAACCTCAATTAGACATTCCTCACTACGTAGGATCTGCCAGTGCCTGCCCAAAATTTGTTTCACCATCTTGGGCTTGTTGTATGTCGTGATAAATCTTAAGCTCCCTCTTCCCATGTCACTGTTATGGGGTGTTTTCAGGATAACTAGTTGTTCTCTGGTAGTCCTACTACCTTTCTGTACTGCCGCCTGTAATACGTGTTCAGAGTATCCTCCAGCCCTAAACCTACTCAACATGGCCTTGCTTTCTTGTATAAAGCCTTCCTCGGTGCTGCAATTATGACTAGCTCAAAGCAATTCTCCATATGGAATGCTGTTGATGAGAGGTTTGGGGTGACTGCTCTGGGCATGTAAAAGTGTGTTCCCTTCAATCTGTTTCTTATTCGGTCAGTTTTGGCCAGTTCCTGGAGATGTTATGGTTGTTTCAAAGGCGCATCTATGGCATCACAGTGTAAGGTAGGCATAAGGGTGGATTTAGCCTTGAATCCGCTTGGACAGTTCAGCTCCAAATCGATGTCTATAATGGCCAAGTCCAAATACTTGTCTCCTGTGGAGTCACTCGCAGGATCAAGTTCAGCGAGAGTGTAAAGCAAATAGAAATCACTGATGGTTAGGTTGCTAAGTTTATCATTGTTCACCATCACAGGGGAAGAGTATTTCCCCAAAGCGTACCATTTATAGATTTTAAGCTTTCTAGTAACTTTGTAAAGGTCAAAGTGGCATTGGGCATAATTAAAAGTTAGTAGGGCAGAAAGAGAGGTCTAATTTAAGAACTTGAAGTTCATCGCCAGATAATGTACGGTTAGAGAAATTTATCACATTGCTTTCTATATTGCAATGCATTGTACAATATCACTTGTCTTTATATTCACATAAGGGGGTGGCAATCACTCACCTGTGACGAAGGTGTAGGGATCGCCGAAACACATTGGGGGTTGCCTGCTCTTCCTGTGAACTTTCATTGGTGTTTATACCAAGTAATAAATTGCTGACCATCATTTTTGGAGTGCGTAACCCTTCCTTTGCTGGACGGAACCTTGAAGATATATATTCATATTCACTAAAAAAAACAAAGGTTCCAGGGACGTTATAGTTGGGGTCAGATTTTACTCATACTAAAACAGAGTAATTCAGCCGTTATAGTGACCTGAGTTAACTATAACTTGCACCCCTGCAATGATTATGACCTCACATATTACATCACTCATGACTTGGTCAGTGACATCACTGTTATCTCAAATTACATCAGTGGTGACATCATCCAGTGAATGTTAGTGTTTTAAAAAAGTTTGAGTGTTAAATTTTCCTAGGTGTATTGGTGAATCAGTGGGTGTATGAGTGACTGTATGGATGACTGAGTGGGTGCGTGACTGACTGTATAAGTGAGTGATTAGGTGTCTCTGAATGTATGGGTGAGTGACTGGTTGTGTGAATGTGTGCATCGGTCTGTTAGTGGTTGTATGAGTGTGTTAGTGGGTGCGTGAATGGCTATGTGAGTGATTGATTGTCTGCCTATCTCTATGGTTGTCTGGGGGGTGGTGTGTGTGTGTGTGTGTGTGTGTGTGTGTGTTGTGACTGCCTTTATGGATGAGTGAGTAGGTGAGTCATTGGCTGTATGGGGTAGTGGGTGGATGTGTGAGAAGCTGTATGGGTCAGTGAGTGTCTGTATGGCTGTGTCGGTGATTGAGTACTTCAGTCAGTATGGGTGAGTAACTGGGTTTGTGAAAGGCAGTATAGGTGTGTGACTGTATATGAGTGACTGAGTGTGAGAGCAGCTATATGGATGAGTGCATGCTTCTCTCACTGACTGTATAGGTGAGTGATTATGTATTACTATTTGTATGGGTAAGTGGGTGTGTGTGTAACTGTTTGGGTGAGTAAGTGGCTGTGTGATTGACTGTATGGGTGAGTGTCTAGGTGTGTGAGTGGTTCTATTGATGACTCAGTATGTGAGTATTTGTATGGGTGTATGAGTGGATATGTCAATGGCTGTATTCGTGAGTAAGTGGGTATATGAGTGGCTGTATGAGTGAGCGAGTGGATATGTGTGTAGATCTATGAATCAGTGAATGGATGTGTAAGTACTGGTATGGCTCTGTGAATTGTTTTGTGAATGGTTGTGTGGGAGTAGCAGTGGGTGTATAAAAAAATTCTATAGGGGTGTGAGTGGGTACATCAGCTGATGCTGTGGATGAGGTCATCAGTGATGTCATCATTGATGTAATTTGAGATGTCATGAGCGATGTAATATATGAGGTCATAAGCAGTGCATTTCGTGGGCGCGAGTTATAGTTCACTCCGGTAACTATAATGGCTGAATTTCTCTGGTTTTGTATGAGTAAAATCTGACCCCAACTACAACGTCCCTGTAAACTTAGTTTTTTTTAAGTGAATTTCTAATGGTTTTTTAATTCTATTTGCCAACTATAACATGCTTGTAACATTTGTTTTTTTCAGTGAATTCCTAAGGTTTTTTTAAATGCTAATTCCTAACTATAACGTCCCTGTACCTTTGTCTTTTTTAGTGAATTTCTATAGTTTTTTAACTAGCAATCACGTTTGCACAGGGGTGGAGAAACTGGGCTGGGCCTCCAACGAGCTCTCAGGAATTCCACTGTATAGGACTTACAGGAGGTACCAGGAAGGTTTCTTGGCCCCCAAGGTCCCAACTAGTAGTGCACCGAGAGTCACGTTTGCAGAGTGGTGGAGAAAGTGGGCGTGGCCGCTGACAACGTCTCAGCAATCCTGCTGTGTGGGACTTACTGGAGGTAACAGAAGGGATGGATATATATGTATGTATGTATGTATATATGTGTATATATATATATATATGTATGTATGTATGTATATATGTATGTATGTATATATGTGTATATATATGTATGTATGTATATATGTATGTATGTATATATGTGTATATATATGTATGTATGTATATATGTATGTATGTATATATGTATGTATATATGTGTATATGTATGCATGTATGTGTATATGTATGTATGTGTATATGTATGTATGTGTATGTGTATATGTATGTATGTGTATATGTATGTATATATGTGTATATATATGTATGTATATATGTGTATATATATGTATGTATATATGTGTATATATATGTATGTATATATGTGTATATATGTGTATATATGTGTATATATATGTATATATGTGTATATATATGTATATATGTGTATATATATGTATATATGTGTATATATATGTATATATGTGTATATATATGTGTGTATGTATATATGTGTATATATATAGTATGTATGTATATATGTGTATATATATGTATGTATGTATATATGTGTATATATATGTATGTATGTATATATGTGTATATATATGTGTGTATGTATATATGTGTATATATATGTATGTATGTATATATGTGTGTATGTATATATATGTGTATATATGTGTGTGTGTATGTATATATGTGTATATATG
>CAWUFW010001385.1:460000-470000 GCA_963921515.1 Calotriton arnoldi
ATCTTTCAGCCCAGTACTGATCCTGAAAAGTAATTTTAACCGTACTTACCAGTAACTTGAATTTCCTTCCATAGGATATCATTGACTGGTTTCACTTGGAAATTCTTCTAAGTGTGGAGTTTTGGAACTTTATAATATTCCTCTAAAATCAGCCGAAATACGAATTCCGATTTACTCACCTGTTATCTGGAGAGACCTCAGTGCTGCATCTTTCAGCCCAGTACTGATCCTGAAAAGTAATTTTAACCGTACTTACCAGTAACTTGAATTTCCTTCCATAGGATATCATTGCCTGCTTTTTGCTGAAAAAGTTTCTAAGTGTCGATTTTTGAAACATACAAATATTCCTCTAAAATCAGCCAAAATACGAATTCCGATTTACTCACCTGTTATCAGGAGAGACCTCAGTGCTGCATCTTTCAGCCCAGTACTGATCCTGAAAAGTAATTTTAACCGTACTTACCAGATATCTGGGAGGGATCACCCTAGTGAAATCAGTTACGGGATATACTCAGAATATTCTTACCCGGACTGAGAATTATGGCAATTTAATACTGAAAATACACAGAGGACAATCTATCAGAAATAAGTCTGTCCTGACGGGTACCAGTCTCTGTTTAACTTCACTACGTGTGATGGTTATTTCAAAAGGGTACCTCACCAGTGAAATCCGTTGAGACCATTTCCATGTCTTTTAACGCTGATTAGACTTGGACTGGTCAGTTTCATTCACGGCTGGAATCCAATCTATGCTGATTTTTAAGTGGGTCCACGTGAAGATGTCTGATTTTTCAGAACATCCTCAGTAGTACCCCTTGGATGTGTTTGTTACATGTTGCTATCTGGTATAGGTCCTGATGAAGGTGGTGTCTATGTCTTTTGATCCACCGAAACGCGCGTCGACCATTGGCCACTGACCATTGATCACTGTCGGTCAGCACCGGCTGCCTACAGTCTTGATCTTTCGGTCTTAGAGACTCCTAACATCCTTTAGTCTACAGATAGTTGTGATTTTTGGATGGGATATGATTGTGGTTGTAAGTGTATGAATGGAATTTAGTATGTATGACATTGGTATATATACATTTTTTTCATTTTTTGTCTTTCATTCAGGGGTAATGTCTAATGTCTGTACATGAAATTTGGTGTTGACATTGTCTTGTTTATATGTTTATTAGATTTTTTAAGATCATTGTTATCGAATACATTTTTAATAAAAACTGCATTCAATACATTTATATAAAAATAAGGACGAGTAAGCCTGTGATATAGGAAAATAAATTAATGCAAATAAAAGATGCATAAATAAATTTCTAATGTCCTTGTTTTTCATGATATGTATTCATTGTTCGAGCTCTTTATTCTTCATGACTCATGCATGTGTAAGAGTAAGCATATAGGTCACGTGGGAGCATTCTTCACATAACCGTACTTACCAGTAACTTATATTTCCTTCCGTAGGAATCCATTGTCTGGTTTTCAGCAGAAAAGTTTCAAAGTGTTGATTTTCACAAACTACAAATATTCCTTAAAAATCGCCTGTATGACTTAAACGCATTCTTTCAACTGTTTACAGGAGATGCACCAGTGCCTGATCCAGGATCCACCACTGAGTAAGAAAAAGTAACGATAACACTACTTACCTGCTAAGTGAATTTCCTCCCATAGGATAACATTGGTGATTCTATGTGAAAAAGTTTCTAAGTGTCAACTTTTAAAATACAATAATATTCCTTAAAAATCACTACTGTAACCAAAACACTTTTACTCAGCTGTTTACAGGAGATGTCCCAGGACTGAATCTAGGATCCAGTCCTGTGGTTAGAAAAGTAATCCATAAAGTAACTACTTGCATTTAGCTAGAAATTCACATTGAGCTCAATGTTGCATTGTGTTTGAAATTGTGTTGCCCATTGCAACAACTGTAACTACTGTACTTAAAAGTCTATTGCCTATTTGCAAAGTATGTAAACTAAAGTAATTCATTCTGAGAAAGTATATTTTGTAATGTAATGTATAATGTAATTACAATGTAATTTAAAAAATAAAATATCTAAAAAATAAATATTTAAAAAAATGTAGTAAATCAGTATCAAAAAAAAATATATAACAATTAATACATTTAAAAATTGTCATTTACAAAACCTTTGAAATTCACTGAAAAAAACCATAGGTTTCAGGCTTGTTATAGTTAGGAATTAGCATTTAAAAAACCTTTGAAATTCACTGAAAAAACCATTGGTTTCAGGCTTGTTATAGTTAGGAATTAGCATTTTAAAAACCTTTGAAATTCACTGAAAAAACCATAGGTTTCAGGCCTGTTATAGTTGGGGTTTAGCATTTAAAAAAACCTTTGAAATTCACTGAAAAAACCATAGGTTTTAGGGAAAGTTATAGTTAGTTGGACATTGCACTCGTACAAAACCCGTGAAATTCCCCCGTTATAGTTAGTTCAGCTAACTATAACTCGCGCCCCCGCAATGCACTGCTGATGACATCACATATTACATCACTCATGACATGGTCAGTGACATCACTGATGACATCACTGATGACATCTCAAATGACATCACTGATGACATCATCCATGTGAGAATTTAATGCATTTTCTCACACCCTAATATAACTTTTGATACACCCACTCTAAATTACAGACTGCCATTCTCAAAACCATACACACTCCAATACCAATAAGTACATACCCACTCACTGATTCTTAGGTCTACACACAATCTACTCACTCACCCGTACAGTCACTCATACTTACAGTCACTCAGTACAGGACTATCATATGCACTCATACACCTATATAAACACTCACACAATGCAACTCATCCATAGAGGTACTCACACACCTAGTCAGTCATGCAAATAATTAATCACACTCCAATTTACTCACCTATACAGTTATACACACCAGTTCACTTATTCATAAAAATACTAGCACATTCTTACGCTCCTATGCAATCACTGATGCACACACTCATCCATATAGCCACTCTCACAATCACACACTCTCACTTATAGCCATTTATATACTCCAACACACATATATACTGCCTTTCACATATGTAGTTACTCACACATGTACCACTGAGATATACATTCAATCACTAACACACCCATACACACACTCACCCACCCATACAGTCCATCACAGACGCACTGTTGAAACCATGAACCCAGTGAATCACCCACTCACACATCTATGCACAGAGTCACACACACCCCACCCACACAAACACTGAGGCACCCATATAGATACTCAGAGAACCAATCCATAACCCATATAGACACTCATTTAGCTAGTCAGAAACCCATGCAGCTGCTTACACAACAACAGACAGACGGATACAGACATTCACACAGTTTAGTCACTCACCCATGCATCCAGTAAGATACATTTAATCACTCACTTATAGACTCAGTCACGCACCTACTAAATCATCCATTCAGACGCTTATACACCCACTCATTCTTCAATACGCCTTTCCCTATATATATTAAACATATTTAAACTTTACAGAAACACACAGTCACTGGATGATGTCAGTGATGTCATCAGTGATGTCACTGACCATGTCATGAGTGATGTAATATGGGACGTCATCAGCAGTGCATTGTGGGGGCGCGAGTTATAGTTAGCTGAACTAACTATAACGGGGGAATTTCACGGGTTTTGTACGAGTGCAATGTCCAACTAACTATAACTTTCCCTAAAACCTATGGTTTTTTCAGTGAATTTCAAAGGTTTTTTAAATGCTAAACCCTAACTATAACAGGCCTGAAACCTATGGTTTTTTCAGTGAATATGTATATGTATGTATATATATATATATATATATATATGTGTATATATATGTATGTGTGTATATATATATATATATATATATATATATGTATATATATATATATATATATATATGTATATTATCTACTGGCGGTCGCCAGTAGATAGTTATAGTTAGGACCTATTATCCATAGGAAATCCGCGACATTCTATTTGAAATAACGTTGGCGCCGGTTGACGAATCTTCGCAAAAGTTTACAACTTGTTGGGGCGCTCCGCTCCTACCCTGAAAGTCTCGGGTTGATTCGTCAAGCGGGGCCGAGAAAAAGGGGGTCCCAAAACGCGTTTTCCCCATTCATTTTTCCATAGGAACCTTTAGTCGCAGCTACAGCTCGAACTGCTGAACGGAATTACACCAAATTTGGCAAAGAGGTAGCCCTTGGTTCAGACGGGTGCCTTTGGCTTAAATGGTGTAAACCGTTCAGTAGTTCCTGAGAAAATCAAAAGTAAAGTCACATATATATCTATGGCCGAGTAGGGTCCGCGTACCCTCAGCGCACCCTGCGCGCACCGTCCCGATCACGAGCTGCATGCTAATTGGCTGTCAGCTGGCTGTCAACACTCCAAACCAGGAAGTGTTGGCAGCCATTTTGTCTCTCGGTAGAACCGAGGCACAAAAACAAGTGCGCAAAACGCACAAAGGGGACAGGGTAGAAACACCCTGACCCCTAGGCCTGCTCAGGGGTCCCTGAAGGACCCCTGGGCAGAAAAGCATTTTTTTTTAAATCGGCATGATGCGCTTAGTGTGCGTGGATCCCGCCGATTAAAAAAAAAAAAAAAAAAAAAAAAAAGCACAAGAAACAAGTGCGCAAACGCACAAAGGGGGCAGGGTAGAAACACCCTGACCCCTAGGCCTGCTCAGGGGTCCCAGAAGGACCCCCTGGGCAGAAAAAGCATTTTTTTTCAAAATCAGCGGGATGCGCTTAGGTGCGCGGATCCCACTGATTAAAAAAAAAAAACACAAGAAACAAGTGCGCAAAACGCACAAAGGGGGCAGGTTAGAAACACCCTGACCCTCTAGGTCTGCTCAGGGGTCCCACAAGGACCCCTGGGCAGAAAAAGCAAAAAAAAAAGACCGGCATCGTGCCGAGGCCCCGCCCCTCCCTGCAGCAGTCTGCAAATGAGCCTCCTGGCGCGTTTTAAGAAGGGAAGTAATTCCCCTTGAATACTGGGGATCCCTGGGGCCAACTAGCCCACCAGGAACCTCCGGTATGCGCCAGGGGCTGCGTTGCAGAGAGGTGTACAGAGGCCACGCCCCTTTTTACACCTCTCTGCAACGCAGCTCTGTGGCGCTTTTGGAGGTACATGGTGGGCTAGTTGGACTCAGGGACCCTCAGTATTCAAGGGGACTTAATCCCCCAACTTAAAACGCGCCACGGGGCACGTTTGCACAGTGGTGAAGGGAGGGGCGGGGCTTCAGGTGACATGTGTGCAAACAGGCCCCGTGGCGCATTTTAAGATGGGGAATGAAATCCCCTTCAATCCTGAGGGTCCCTGGGGCGAACTAGCCCACCAGGTATGTCCAGAAAGCGCCACAGAGCTGCGTTGCAGAGAGGTGCAAAAGGGGTGTGGCCTCTGAACACCTCTGTGCAACGCAGCCTCCCTGGCGCATACTGGAGGTACAGGGTGGGCTAGTTGGACCCCAGGGACCCTCATGATTCAAGGGGACTTAATCCCCCAACTTAAAAACGCGCCACGGGCGCGTTTGCACAGATGTCACCTCAGGCCCCGCCCCTCCCTTCACCATTGTGCAAATATTCCTCTAAAATCAGCCGAACTACGAATTCCGATTTACTCACCTGTTATCAGGAGAGACCTCAGTGCTGCATCTTTCAGCCCAGTACTGATCCTGAAAAGTAATTTTAACCGTACTTACCAGTAACTTGAATTTCCTTCCATAGGATATCATTGACTGGTTTCACTTGGAAATTCTTCTAAGTGTGGAGTTTTGGAACTTTATAATATTCCTCTAAAATCAGCCGAAATACGAATTCCGATTTACTCACCTGTTATCAGGAGATACCTCAGTGCTGCATCTTTCAGCCCAGTACTGATCCTGAAAAGTAATTTTAACCGTACTTACCAGTAACTTGAATTTCCTTCCATAGGATATCATTGACTGGTTTCACTTGGAAATTCTTCTAAGTGTGGAGTTTTGGAACTTTATAATATTCCTCTAAAATCAGCCGAAATACGAATTCCGATTTACTCACCTGTTATCTGGAGAGACCTCAGTGCTGCATCTTTCAGCCCAGTACTGATCCTGAAAAGTAATTTTAACCGTACTTACCAGTAACTTTTATTTCCTTCCATAGGAATCCATTGTCTGGTTTTCAGCAGAAAAGTTTCAAAGTGTTGATTTTCACAAACTACAAATATTCCTTAAAAATCGCCTGTATGACTTAAACGCATTCTTTCAACTGTTTACAGGAGATGCACCAGTGCTGGATCCAGGATCCACCACTGAGTAAGAAAAGTAACGATAACACTACTTACCTGCTAAGTGAATTTCCTCCCATAGGATAACATTGGTGATTCTATGTGAAAAAGTTTCTAAGTGTCAACTTTTAAAATACAATAATATTCCTTAAAAATCACTACTGTAACAAATGCTTTTACTCAACTGTTTACAGGAGATGTCCCAGGACTGAATCTAGGATCCAGTCCTGTGGTTAGAAAAGTAATCCATAAAGTAACTAATTGCATTTAGGTAGAAATTCACATTGAGCTCAATGTTGCATTGTGTTTGAAATTGTGTTGCCCATTGCAACAACTGTAACTACTGTACTTAAAAGTCTATTGCCTATTTGCAAAGTATTTAAACTAAAGTAATTCATTCTGAGAAAGTATATTTTGTAATGTATAATGTAATTACAATGTAATTTAAAAAATAAAACATCTAAAAATAAATAGTTTAAAAAAATGTAGTAAATCAGTATCAAAAAAATAAATATAACAATTAATACATTTAAAAATTGTCATTTACAAAACCTTTGAAATTCACTGAAAAAAACCATAGGTTTCAGACATGTTATAGTTAGGAATTAGCATTTAAAAAACCTTTGAAATTCACTGAAAAAACCATAGGTTTTAGGGAAAGTTATAGTTAGTTGGACATTGCACTCGTACAAAACCCGTGAAATTCCCCCGTTATAGTTAGTTCAGCTAACTATAACTCGCGCCCGCAATGCACTGCTGATGACGTCACATATTACATCACTCATGACATGGTCAGTGACATCACTGATGTCATCAGTGATGTCATTTGAGATGTCATCAGTGATGTCATCATCCATGTGAGAATTTAATGCATCTTCTCACACCCTAATATAACTTTTGATACACCCACTCTAAATTACAGACTGCCATTCTCAAAACCATACACACTCCAATACCAATAAGTACATACCCACTCACTGATTCTTAGGTCTACACACATCTACTCACTCACCCGTACAGTCACTCATACTTACAGTCACTCAGTACAGGACTATCATATGCACTCATACACCTATATAAACACTCACACAACGCAACTCATCCATAGAGGTACTCACACACCTAGTCAGTCATGCTAATAATTAATCACACTCCCATTTACTCACCTATACAGTTATACACACCAGCTCACTTACTCATAAAAATACTAGCACATTCTTACGCTCCTATGCAATCACTGATGCAAGCACACACTCATCCATATAGCCACTCTCACAATCACACACTCTCACTTATAGCCATTTATATACTCCAACACACATATATACTGCCTTTCACATATGTAGTTACTCACACATGTACCACTGAGATATACATTCAATCACTAACACACCCATACACACACTCACCCACCCATACAGTCCATCACAGACGCACTCTTGAAACCATGCACCCAGTGAATCACCCACTCACACATCTATGCACAGTCACACACACCCCACCCACACAAACACTGAGGCACCCATACAGATACTCAGAGAACCAATCCGTTACCCATATAGACACTCATTTAGCTAGTCAGAAACCCATGCAGCTGCTTACACAACAACAGACAGACGGATACAGACATTCACACAGTTTAGTCACTCACCCATGCATTCAGTAAGATACGTTAAATCACTCACTTATAGAGTCAGTCACGCACCTACTAAATCATCCATTCAGACGCTTATACACCCACTCATTCTTCAATATGCCTTTCCCTATATATATTAAACATATTTAAACTTTACACAAACACGCAGTCACTGGATGATGTCATCAGTGATGTCATCAGTGATGTCATTTGAGATGTCATCAGTGATGTCATCAGTGATGTCACTGACCATGTCATGAGTGATGTAATATGTGACGTCATCAGCAGTGCATTGTGGGGGCGCGAGTTATAGTTAGCTGAACTAACTATAACGGGGGAATTTCACGGGTTTTGTACGAGTGCAATGTCCAACTAACTAACTTTCCCTAAAACCTATGGTTTTTTCAGTGAATATATGTATGTATGTATATGTATGTATGTATATATATGTGTATGTATATATATGTGTATGTATATATATGTGTATGTATGTATATATATGTGTGTGTATATATATATATGTGTATATATATGTGTGTGTGTATATATAGATGTGTGTGTGTATATATATATATGTGTGTATATATATATATGTGTGTGTATATATATATGTGTGTGTATATATATATGTGTGTGTGTATATATATATGTGTGTGTATATATATATATGTGTGTGTATATATATATATGTGTGTGTATATATATATATGTGTGTGTATATATATATATGTGTGTGTATATATATATGTGTGTGTGTATATATATATGTGTGTGTGTATATATATATGTGTGTATATATATATATATGTGTATGTATATATATATATGTGTGTATGTATATATATATGTGTGTATGTATATATATATGTGTATGTATCCAAGAAAGAAGTGACTCAAACAGATAGATTCACCAAAGAACAAAAATATATTTCAACTACAACGTTTCAGCTTCCGCCTTCCTCAGGTAGTACAAGATGGTTTGCTCAGTGGCTGCACAGATGACAGCTGAATTTTCAAAAAGCATCATGAGTGAAGATTCTATTTGGAATGTGGAATCAATGCAGTCCTGAGAGCTCTTGAGATATGCAGTAAACAGGTTGTATTATCAGTAATGTTCAGTCCATCTGGATGCAGTGATTTTAAACGGTACATCCAGAAGTTTTCTCTGGAGTCCAGTAGTTCTTCCTTTGAGACATGTTCCACGGGGAAAATCTTCAAATCTGATAGTAAATGATCCACAAGGTTAAAATGATTGGCTACAGGCTGGTCAATTTTCTTATTAATTATTGCCGATTTGTGGTTCCTGAATCGTGTACGGAGGTCATTCACTGTTTGGCCTACATATTGTTTTTTACAGCTTTGTTGTTGGCACTGAATCACATAAATAATGCATGTTGAGCGACATGTAAGATGCTGTCTTATTCCATAGGTCCTTCTTGTAACAGAACTAGTTACTGATGATGTTTGTAAAAGGTATTCACACGTGATGCACCTTTTAGAGTCACAGCAATGAACCCCTGCATTTGTTACAACTTGCTTGAGTTCAGCTCTCACAATAAGAGATCGTAAATTTGGAGCTCTGCGGTAAGCAATGACTGGCGGTTTTGGAAAAACCTTTTGCAATTTTTCACAAGTAGACAGTAAGGGAAATGTTTTTTGCATTATATTTCTGTAGTTGGGAGCTGATGGATGATAGTCAACCACAAATGGAGTTCTGTCACTTTTGTTTCTGCCGTTGGTATTCCAAATAAGTGCTTCTCTGGGTAACTGCAAAGACTTGTCAATTTGTTGCTGTATGATATGCAGAGGATAGCCACGTATTTTAAATAATGTAGCAAGCTCCTGTAGATGGTCTTTACAGGTTTCCTCATTGCTGCAGATGCGTCTTATTCTGAGTGCTTGGCTGTAGATGATGCTCAGTTTAGTGTGGTGTGGGTGACATGAAGTCCAGTTTAGATACAAATGAGCATCTGTAGGCTTGTGGTACAGATCAGTTGTAATTTTTTGTTCATGAATGGTGAGTAGCACATCCAGAAAAGGGAGATGATGCTTCTGTTTAGTATTGCTGCTGGTAA
>CAWUFW010001385.1:475000-622500 GCA_963921515.1 Calotriton arnoldi
GAGGTTTGATGCTATCCTTGTGCAATTTGGGAATTAAATACAATATGGGGAGTTTTGGATGATCTTTTTTCAGATAACAATATTCTTCCCATTGTCCCTCCATGTGATCAATTTGTCCCAAATGTCAGTGATACTCTGATTATACATCGTTAATGTAATCTGCACATAAAATTTGGTGTCATTGAGTTGGCGTAAGGCCTCATTGATGTAGTCATCACGATCCAAAATGACTACATTCCCTCCCTTGTCAGCTGGACGGATCACAATATTGGTGTCTTCATGTAGAGATTTGAGTGCCTGTCTTTGCTTAAACGATAGATTGTTTCGAATATCTCTGCGCTGCTTCTTGCTCCTATGTCTGAGTTCCAGGAGTCCCTTGTTGGTGCACTCATGAAACGTATCTATGCTGTCGTGTGGAAGAAGGGGGACAAAAGTAGATTTGACCTTAAAATCTGTTTTGGCTGCTGCCCCTAATTCTAACTCCATTTGTTCCAGCATGAGTGTGGTATCAATGTGTCCTTCCCTAGACTCACTGTCCTGTGCTAATTCAGCCATGGTGATCAGTGTATCTATGTCACCAATCACTAAGTTGTTGTCATTCGTACTTGTGCTCGTCACAGTGTTGTGATTCTGCCCCAATCTCTTAAGTTTATGCCACTTCTTCAATTTTAATTTGCGTACATACCGGAACAGATCAATTCTAGTATCAGTATAATTAAATACAGAGGATGGGCAGAAAGAGAGACCTAAGCATAAAGTTCTTTTCTCCACATCACTAATAAGTCTCTTGGATAAATTCACTACAGTTCTATTTACCATCTGTATGTATGTATATATGTATATGTATGTATATATGTATATGTATGTATATATGTATATGTATGTATGTATGTATATATGTATGTATGTATATATGTATGTATGTATATATGTATATGTATGTATATATGTATATGTATGTATGTATGTATGTATGTATGTATATATGTATATGTATGTATATATGTATATGTATGTATATATGTATATGTATGTATATATGTATATGTATGTATGTATGTATGTATATATGTATGTATGTATATATGTATGTATGTATGTATATGTATGTATGTGTATGTATGTATATGTATGTATATATGTGTATATGTATATATGTGTATATGTATGTATATATGTATATGTGTATGTATGTGTATGTATGTGTATATGTGTATGTATGTGTATATGTGTATGTATGTGTATATGTGTATGTATATATATGTGTATGTATATATATGTGTGTATGTATATATATGTGTATGGACCAACGCTGAATCCTTAATCTCCAACAAAAACAGCATGCCGTGGCCATCAAATGTTGCAAAGCGGTTTTTATTTCAAAGCTTCGACAAACACCCTACGCGTTTCGGAGCTTGCGCCACTTGATGACGAAATCACTGTTTGAAACTAACACAGTTACTCGTTGGTGCATGTTTAGGGATTTGTCAGCCTGTCGTGGAACGCCGTCATTTGAGGCTGGGGTAAGGCGACAGCGCTTTGCTTTGATGTGGATATATATATCTATCAAAACCGGCTCACGGTCGCTGATCCATTCGGCGCTTCTCACTCGGTGCGTAACCCGTGGTCGAGCCACGCCAGAATTACATTTTCCAAACCCTTCTAAAAGAAGGAAATAAGGTCGCAGTCCCGGATTTGGTGATTACAATCCTTTTATTCCAAATCGCTTTGTCAGGTTTTAAAAGCCACATCGACGCGTTTCGTTCTCCACTGAGAACTTGATCACGGTACAAATGACGATATTCACAAGGGCCAATATAAAGCATTTCATACATCATGTGACATTCTTTTGCACATTGTTTCCTATCGTCTTGTATTCTGGGAGTTGTAGTGAATGAAACATTTTTATAAAGTTTTCAATTGAATTGTAAAGTGAAAGAAAAAGGTGAGGGACGGGGAACACTCAAAGTTCAAAATAAGCTTTATTCGATTTTAGTCGTTTAAAATCACAAAAGCAGACAGTTTAAAAAAAACATTTCATATATACATTAAGTTTAAAAGAGCACATAGGCTCCGCAGCTCACTCAAAATAGATTATTCCATATAACTTAATCTCCGTAAGGTACATTTAAGAAAAGCGAATTGACCCGCAGAATTAATACATTCTATTCTGTTTTCAGAATAAGTTTAACCGTTTAAACTTTTCCTTACTCTCAATATGTTTTTTAAAAAACCAGTCATGGCACATACAGATAAGGCACTATCTAAGAATTGTAAGTATAAAAAAGCAGGTCTACATTGCCTCCATCCCCCCAGCTTCAACAATGGTAGGATCCATCTATCTCTTACCTTTGCATAAAATTTACAAAATAGGGTCACATGAATAGTAGATTGTGGTGCCATGTTGTCGCATGGGCAAAGGCAGAGTTCTCTAGACCAGTCGTTAAGCTCTGGATAACTAACCAATCGATGGAAGCTACCAAACCTAAACCGTGTTAAAACATCTGTTGTACCCCTCTGTACAGCATAAAAGATATGGTTGAATGTCATTTGTTATCAGGGTCAATTGATGCTGGGCTACTGTCCCTTTGTTCATCTCCAGGGCAGCTCTAAGTGTCTCTAGGTGGGTCATGCAGATTAATGTAAACTCCTTCCTAGTAATAGAATTCATTTTCTCTGGAGAAGTATAATAATCTAAATGCCCTAGATCAATCATACATTTTTTGACATAATTCAACCAGGCGATCTTACTTGCATGGTCCAGGTTCATCTAATCCTTAATTATCTCTCTATTTAGACCTGTACTACTAGAGGTCCAAATTCTGTGCCAAAGTAGTACAGGTTGCACCTTGATAACATCGGAGATGTAGGGAATACCCAACTCACTGTGACAATTAAAAACTGGGGAACTGGCTGGTACTGCTAAAATAAACCTTAAAAATGCATTTTCCACACGTTGAATCGGGGATACATCATAAAAAACCCAAACTCCCGCCCCAAATATCGCAATACTTATACACTTTGCTTGATATATCTTAAGGAGAATACCCGGGGGCCTTTTGCCCATCTTTTGGGAAAAATTAACAGCTGCGGTCGACTTCATAAAAAATAGACTCCTACTCTTAACCGCTGGACCCCAGGAACCTGTATGCGCAAATAAAACGCCCAAATAAGTAAACATATTTGTGGAGTCTACCCTACTATCCCCTAATGGGAGGCTACTACATTTATTTCTCCCCCTCCCGCAGGTCATGACAAATGTTTTTTTCGCATTTAGTTTTAATCCTAAATTATCCATGAAGCTAGTATATGTGGCAAGGGCTTTCTGCAAACCTAAATGCGTGCGGGCCATAAGTACTGCGTCGTCTGCCTAGAGGAGGGAAACTATTGGCCGTTTGTTGACATATGGTGGATCTCTCGCCTTTCCTTCAAGTTCCTGTTCCAAAGCGTTGGTATATAAAGTGAACAGGAACGGCGCCAAGATGCAGCCTTGTCTCACACCCCTCTCCACGCTAAACGGCGCAGTACATTCCCCTTTGGATCCATACCGCACCTTAGCAGTAGCCCCGGAATATAATTGTCTTAAAAACTGAACCAATACCGGATCGATCTTCAGATTCATCAGAATATTCCACAATTTGTTGTGTATAACACAATCAAATGCGGCTGTAAGATCTACGAATGCCACAAATTTCCCAGCCTTTGCCTGAGTGTACTTTCCGATTAAAATACTAAAATTTAAAACCTGCTCATTTGTCCCTAACCCCTGCCTAAAACCATATTGCACATCACTTATAATATTATTCTCATCTGCCCAGGCGTGCAATTTATCCAGAACAACCCTTCCCATTACCTTCATCAGGGAATCTAACCGGGATATCGGGCGATAACATGCCGGATTTTCCCTTTCCCCTTTTTTAAAGATCGGTATTATTACTGACTCCAACCAGGTCTTAATAAAGCCTTTCGCACAACAGGCTTGGAGGACCCGCGTTATCAGCGGTGACCATAGTAATGGGATTGACTTGAAAAGGTCAATTGGCAGCCCGTCGGGACCTGGGGCCTTGCTTGCGTTTATTGCCCCGATTACCTCGTCATGAGTAATTTGAAGGTCAATGGGTGAAAAAATAGTAGGATCTCCCCCCTGTTGATTCAAAGAATCTGGACTGTTTTCCACATTCCCCTGAGTACTATAGACCCTTGAGAAAGTCTACCCATGTTCTCATCTATTGCGACCGCTATTGTCGCAACATCCTCTTTACTAAAAAACGGTGCATTCACTGCCCGCCAAAATAAGGAACAATCCTTACTCAGTGATGCTTCATGGAGAGTAACCCAAGCTTGATCTTTTAACTCTTTCTTTCGGGTTTTTCTGGCCAGATTGTAAGACTTTCTGCATTCTCTAATCTCTCCCTGATCTCTCTCTGTCCAATGAAGGGCCTCTTTTAATCGGGTATATGTTTTTGTGCAGTTTGAATCAAACCACCCATTTTTGGAATCACGAGTACCCTTGTTTTCTACTCTAAATAGATTTTGAATAGTCAAAGTGATCTGGGAAAATGCACTCAAAATCTTTTCATGAGAAGTACTTTCCTGCAAACACACTAGAATTGATTCGTAAGCCTTAGATATAATTTGCTTATTCAACTCGACTGGGTTATGACTAGCCCAGTGCAGAGTATATCCATTTTGGCGGGACAGGGAGATGCTTTGGGTCCAGACCAATTTATTATTTATTTGCTGGTCAATAGCATTTGGCAAGGCTATATCAATGCTTAGGGGCAGATGATCACTCATAACATTTGAGTGGATTTTATAATTTGCAATCCAATTAGCGTAGCAGTTTAGGACGATTATAAAATCTATTATAGATTGGAGTCCCCTGCCTAAAAAGGTATAATCAAAATCCACTCTGGGGGAACACAACTGATTAGCAAAACCATAATCATGAAAAAACAACATTTCATTAAACTTCTCCCCCCTTTCCGAATGATCAAAATGAGTCCGAGGATCATCCTCTTCTGTTTTTAAGCCACAAACATCGAGCCCTGCTAAAGGGCATAAACTAACATTAAAATCATCCCCCCCAAATAGTAATCGTATCTGTACCTTTAGGCGCCCTTAGCTTACCAAGATCGCTGAGCTGTCTTAAAATATCCCCCAACTGTCCCTTTTCTATATTATTATAAAATGTATTACAATCAAGATACAATTAGGGTCCAAATAAATTGATACTATTTGGTAATATATTGCAGATTTTATCAATTCAATTTTTTGTACCCCCAGCAGATTTGAAATATAGACGCAAATCCCCCCTTGTGTCTCCCATGTGTTGACTGTATTGCTGGCGTATGATACGTCTTATATCCATCTATATTGACTTCGTCTAGCAACCAAGTCTCCTGAAAACACAGGATGTCAAATTTATCAATAAAATCAAGCCAAGCTAAATCATTCACTTTATTTCGGAGGCTGGCTATATTCCAAAAGAGCACGCTAATATTCTTGGGGGATGTTAATCCGGGAGCGGATTCAGTCTGACAAACCGAATCATGTCCCGACCTCTCAACCCGACTTGGATCGCTAATTGTGCTTAGCTCTGATATTTCACTAATCCTAGTGCCTAACCCGGTAACTTCTTCCCTAGTTTCCATATTCTCCCTCCGGTCTATGCTCGGGACATTATTATAATTGGTCCTACATGATTCATGGACAACTTGACTATCAGGACCCTTCATACCAGTATTCTGATCTTTATTTGCAGGTAGTCAATCGTTCTCATCCAATGATCGGAGAGGCCCGAATCTATTTGACACCTCCAAATTATAACACATTTGATCGGTAGGCTATATTATGGGGTAATTATCTTTTTGCCAGTTAGGGAATTTAGGTTGATAAAAGTAACCCAGAGGGAGGACATTAATGCCTGTATCAGTAATATTTGTATCCCCCGCTCTGCATAAAACTTCCCTAACCAGGGACGGTATACCAAAAGAGAGAACGACACAATCCCCTCAAAGCTTTCCTGCTGTTTCCCACCCAAGTAACACGCCTTAACATCTTATAAGCTCTAAACATTTCCGTAGTCAGACCTACTCTGTTCCCTAAGCAGTGGATAGCTTTGTTCCTCAATTAAATCCATGATTCATTTTCTCCTGGGGAGGGAGCTGGAACATTAGCCAAAATCATTGTGAAGGGAGTGGCTGCCGGGGGTAAATTTAAATTATGTGGATTACGTAAACTTTCATAAGAATTGGATGTTGTTGGACATTTTCTTAATTGCGATTCACGTACGAGTCTTTCCCCCCGATATATCTCTGAAGCTCCCTTCCCTGTCTCACTTGTCGCTCCCCCCTCTCTTGTTAAGCTACTATACGTGCTTGCAGCTGGTTTCATGGGTACCCCAGCCCTGTTAATCTTATCCCTTTCATCTGTCTATCAGCTCCCAAGGGGTTATTATTAGGATTTGAACTTCGAGATCTAGTTGTAGTAATTACACTACTAGAAGTACCCAATCTGCATTGGCTCTCCTTTTGGAGAATAATCTGATTTCCAATCACTTTCTCCAAACCTGTTTCAATTTTATCTAGTCTAGCTTCCAAAGTGCCTATAGACTGTTTAACGTATCTTGTTAGCTCTATAATCAGATTTGAAGTTTTATTGCTTTCAGTTATAGGGGGAGCATTGCTTTTATTTTTTGAACGAGGTACATTGTCTTTTCCCTTTTGATTCTGCAAATTGCCTTTTTTCCCCTGCTGTTTTTTCAAAATAGTCTTAGACGGACCAATCTCGGTGGGAGCCTGGTGTATTTCTAACTGCATAGTTTTGGGATTCTTCGTTATCCTTGGTTTACAAGGTCTTTTGGGCGGGGGTAAGGTATCGGCACCCTGGTCACTGATAGAAATATCATCAATAACAACTTGAATGCAGCCATTTCTATTTTGCTCTATATTCAAATTTTCTGGTGTACGATCCTCCACAGTCTTCTTGCCAGGTAAAGTTTTAGATTTACTATTCGTTATTAACCCCTGTGATTCTATATTTAATGTTTCTTCTACTGTGGAAATCTGTTTTTCGATTACACCAACTGCCCCCGTAAGATAGTTTAGCAAGGTCATATTCGCATCTTTCGGCTTACTGAGGGGTTTCACTAAGTTATTACTGGGTAATTTTCTTTTCCCCATTTTCAACATCCAATTATATCAGCATGCAACCCCCCTTAGTTAGCTTAATTTAATTAACCGCAGATTTCTAAAACCAGTAATTATTGTCCAAGGAGTAAGACAGTCAGCTTAGATAATAATGTCCCAAAACAGCACTTCCACTCACTGTGTGATGGAACCAGCCCAACCTCCTCCGGCCGCTGACGGGCATGGCCCGGGCACGCCCGCGCACGTCCCACGCTGTGGGAGAGAGCCGGAGTCTTTTAGCACCTCCTGGCGCGTTGCGGCGGCAATGACGGCCTTCCTGTGGCTGGGGCAGCTGGGCAATGGAGTTCCTGGCCCCCGGTGGTGTTCTCTCGCGTCCCGCGCTGCGGGAGAGAGCCTGAGTCTTTTAGCGCCTCCTGGCGTGTCGTGGCGGCATTGACGGCCTTCCTGTGGCTGGGGCTGCTGGGCAATGGAGTTCCTGGCCCCCGGTGGTGTTCTCTCGTGTCCCATTTTCCAAACCCTTCTAAAAGAAGGAAATAAGGTCGCACTCCCGGATTTGGTGATTACAATCCTTTTATTCCAGATCGCTTCGTCAGGTTTTAAAAGCCACACCGACGCGTTTCGTTCTCCACTGAGAACTTGATCACGGTACAAATGATGATATTCACAAGGGCCAATAAAAAGCATTTCATACATCATGTGACATTCTTTTGCACATTGTTTCCTATCGTCTTGTATTCTGGGAGTTGTAGTGAATGAAACATTTTTATAAAGTTTTCAATTGAATTGTAAAGTGAAAGAAAAAGGTGAGGGACAGGGAACACTCAAAAAACTCAAAGGCAGAGACAGTTATGATGATACGAAATTAGATATAAAGAGAGGAGGAGAGAGGAAGATGAGTCCCCACTCGTTCTTGTTGTCCTTTGCGACCTCCTTCTCAAATACATTCATATTGTTTGTATTTTTATCAAACAAAAATTACTTATTCATTCAATGATTTTCAGCAATTAGATATTAAATCTCTATGCATTCAGTGATTTTCAACAATTGATCATTGAAACCTTTATCCACATTTCTGCCCTCTAGTGGGCATTGCCATATCATCATTGTTATTGATTTTCATATATATCAGTGTCTCATGATATTTACTTTCTCTCCTTTATATCATTGATACAGATCATTTTAAAGATAAAAAATAAAAAATAAAAATAAGTTTCAGAGAGACAAAATTCTTTGATTTTTCTGTGATGGAAACTATATCATAGTTCGAATACTTTTTGTATCAGGTTAAAGATGGACATATAACTCTTCGCTTTGATTAAGTCCAAACGGTGTGTATGTTCGGAAGTTCAGGATCTGGCACGATTCCCTTTCACACAGTTTTTTCTCTCTATTTCCACCACGATTGCTTGCTGGTATTGTCTCAAGTGCATAAAACTTTAACAGTTTCCAATTTCCATCATGGTGGAGCTCCATGTGTTTGGCCACTGCATTTCCTCGATCTTTGTTTACTGTGGCACAAACGTGTTCGAGGATTCTCTTTTTTAGTTCACATATTGTACTCCCTATGTACTTTAAACAACAGGGACATTCTGTGACGTAAATCACGTATTGACTTCTACAAGTTATTAATTCCTTTATTTGCCACCTCTTGTTGTTTGCCATCATTGCTTCTGTTGTAGTCCTTGCTTTCTGGCAAACCTTACAACTGTGGCACTTTACGAATCCCTTTGATTTTAACCACTGATTTCCTTTGTTCTTTTTTTGGAAGTGGCTATGAATTCGCTTATCCTTTAGGTTTTTTGCCCTTCGGTATGTTATATTAAGATGTGTTCCCATTATTTTTCCTATTGTGGGGTCCAATTGGAGTATCTTCCAGTTTTTCTTTAGGATTTCAGCGATTTTCTTCGATTCGCTTGAGTAGTCCATAATTAGTCTTATGGGTTCTTCCTTTAGTTCTATTGCTGGTTTAATTTGCAGTGCTTCGTCTCTTGTCTTTTGATTTGCTCTTTGCCAACCTCTCCTTATGTTGCCATCTTTATATCCTCTTTGTTTGAATCTCGCAGACGTTATCATGCTATGTTTTTTCCATTCTGTTTCATCTGAACAAATCCGTCGGATTCGTAAGAATTCTCCATATGGTATATTTTGGATTACAGACGATTTGTGAATACTTTCTGCATGTAATGTGGCATTTGTCGATGTTTGTTTGCGATGCAATGTTGTCTGGATTTGGTTGTTAACTATATATATTTCTGTGTCCAAAAAAACCACTCTCTCCTTACTAGTAATACAGGTAAATCTCAAATTTGCTTTTGTGGAATTTAAAATTTCAAAATACTCTTGGAATTCTCTCTCAGATCCGTCCCAGATGATTAGGAGGTCATCGATAAATCGTAGCCACAAAACAGTCTTATTTACATACACATCATTATTTGGATGCCACGCTATCTGTTGTTCCCACCACCCCATCACGAGGCCGACGTAACTTGGGCTAAAGGAAAACCCCATTGCACATCCTTTCACCTGCTTATAGATTTCGTCACCAAATAAGACATTTTGGGTTAGGCATATATTGATCATGTCCAAAAGCATTTGGTTATGTTGATTACATTGTATGTTTCTTTCTTTTAAGAAAAAGCCACAAGCCTGCATTCCTATGTCGTTGTCGATGTTAGTATACATTGATATTACGTCCATTGTTATCAATGTATAAGATTCCTGCCAAGGTATATCATGTAAGTGCCGTAATAGATCACTTGTGTCTTTTATGTTAGAGTTTAGGCTCAACACAAATGGCATTAGAAAAAAATCAATGTAATTAGCTACGGGTTCAAGCAAGGATCCTTTTGCAGATACAATTGGACGGCCAGGTGGTTTCAAGGGATCTTTGTGGAGCTTTGGGAGGAAGTAGATGGTTGCCATCACTGGAAATTCAGTTGTTAGATATCTTCGTTCCTCATCATCAATTAATCCTTGTGATAACCATTCCATCAGTTTACGGTCCAAGATGTTCTTAAATGTCATTGTTGGATTACTTTCCAATTTTTGATAATATTCAAATTCAAGGTTTTTTAGTTGTAGATGGGCCTCTGTTTCATAGTCTCTTTTGTTCCAGATATATATATATATATATATATATATATATTTATATTTCCCACCACTCTCTCCAGCCTTAGATGTGGCAGCTTGTGGGATGGGCGTGGAAAGAGCCCGTAAAACAATTCCAAGACATCCATCCAGTAGTTTCCATAGGAAGAGCATTTTTGAATTTGCCATTATCTTTTGCGTCGTTTGATGAATCCTTGTGAAATTCTTAAAACTAGTATGACGCTCACTCCAGTTGCTGTCTTGAAAGTTTTGGGGTGATCCATCAAGCAGGGGCAGAGAAAAAGGGGAGGGGGTCCCAAAACAAGTTTTCCCCATGTTAATTCCCATAAAGATTTTAGGCATGACTACAGCCCGAACTGCTTAACGGAATTACACCAAATTTTGCAGAAAGGTAGCTGTTGGTCCAGAAAGTGACCTTTTTGTAAGTTGGCGTAAATCCATTCAGCAGCTATTGAAATATTAAGGAATATCCACATTTATATATAGATATTTAGATATTTAGATATTTAGATATATAGATATATAGATATTTAGATATATAGATATATAGATATATAGATATATTATCTACTGGCGGTCGCCAGTAGATAGTTATAGTTAGGACCTATTTTCCATAGGAAATCCGCAACATTCTATTTGAAATAACTCTTGCGTCGGTTGACGAATCTTCGCAAAATTTTCAAACTTTATGGCCCGCTCCGGTCCGCTCCTACCCTGAAAGTCTCAGGGTGATTCGTCAAGCGGGGGCCGAGAAAAAAGGGGGTCCCAAAACGTGTTTTCCCCATTCATTTTCCCATAGGAAACTTTAGACACGGCTACAGCCCGAACTGCTGAACGGAATTACACCAAATTTGGCAAAGAGGTAGTTCTTGGTTCAGAAAGAACCCTTTTGTTAAATGGTGTAAATCCGTTCAGTAGTTCCTGTGAAAATCAAAATGAAAATCACATATATATCTATGGCCGCGTCGGATTCGCGCACCCTGCGCGCACCCTGCGCGCACCGTCCCGATCACGAGCTGCATGTTAATTGGCTTTCAAGTGGCTGTCAACACTCCAAATCAGGAAGTGTTGGCAGCCATTTTGTCCCTCGGTAGAACCGAGGGACAGAAACAAGTGCGCAAAACGCACAAAGGGGGCAGGGTAGAAACACCCTGACCCCCTAGGTCTGCTCAGGGGTCCCACAAGGACCCCTGGGCAGAAAAAGCATTTTTTTAAATCGGCAGGATGCGCTCGGGTGCGCGGATCCTGCCGGAAAAATCGAAGCGCGGTCTGCCGCGCTTCGATGCAAATTTGCCCCCGGGTGGCCCAAGTCCCGGGGGCATGCGGGGGGTGGGTTTATTGTTTATATGGGGGGCCTCTAAGGCCCCCCAAGCCCCGGGGACCGCCACCCCCCGGGGCTTCTTTTTAAAATTTTAAATAACGTGTGGGGGGGCTGGACCACCACCTCCCCGGGGCACATAGAAAATAAATGTGGGGGTCCGTTACAGACCCCCGGGGACCACTACCTCCCCGGGGCTGTGCAATTCAAGGGAGGGGGGCCGCGCGGCCCCCCTCCTGGAGCCCTTGATGGCCCTAGGGACCGCCACCCCCCAGGGCCGGCTCCTGCAGTGTCCCGGGGTGCCTACCCCTGGGACACTGTAGTTTGCAATGACAGGACGGGAGCCTCGCGGCTCCCGTCCTGTCATTGCAAACTGCTTTGGATATTGGAAGAGAGAGCAGGAAACCTGCTCTCTCTTCCAATATCCAAAGCACATTGCTTTTCCACATGGCGAGCTGCATGTTAGCAGCTCCCCATGTGGAAAAGCAATGCCGGCTCCCAAGGGACGCGGGGAGCCGGCGGGACTGTGGGGGATTGGGGACCCCCCACAGTCCCCAACAGAGAGGGCCAGCCCCGGGGGATGGGGTCCCCGGGGCAAGTAGTGGCCCGGGAGGGGGGCCACGCGGCCCCCCTCCCCAAAAACAAAAAAAAATTAATTTTGAAAAAAAAAAAAGGAGAGGCCGGCCCCGGGGGATGGGGTCCTTGGGGCAAAAAGTGGCTGAGGGAAGGGGGGCCACGCAGCCCCCTCCCAATCAAAAAAAAAAAAGACCGGCATCGTGCCGGAGGCCCCGCCCCCTCCCTGCAGCAGTCTGCAAACGCGCCCCTGGCGCGTTTTGAGAAGGGGGAAGTAATTCCCCTTGAATACTGGGGGTCCCTGGGGCCAACTAGCCCACCAGGAACCTCCAGTATGTGCCAGGGGCTGCGTTGCAGAGAGGTGTACAGAGGCCACGCCCCTTTTACACCTCTCTGCAACGCAGCTCTGAGGCGCTTTTGGAAGTACATGGTGGGCTAGTTGGACTCCAGGGACCCTCGGGATTCAAGCGGACTTAATCCCCCAACTTAAAACGTGCCACGGGCGCGTTTGCACAGTGGTGAAGAGAGGGCGGGGCTTCAGGTGACATGTGTGCAAACAGGCCCCGTGGCGTGTTTTAAGATGGGGAATTAAATCCCCTTCAATCCTGAGGGTCCCTGGGGGCCAACTAGCCCAACAGGTACGTCCAGAAAGCGCCACAGAGCTGCGTTGCAGAGAGGTGTAAAAGGGGTGTGGCCTCTGTACACGTCTCTGCAACGCAGCCCCTGGCGCATACTGGAGGTTCCTGGTGGGCTAGTTGGCCCCCAGGGACCCTCATGATTCAAGGGGACTTAATCCCCCAACTTAAAACGTGCCACGGGGCGCGTTTGCACAGATGTCACCTCAGGCCCCGCCCCTCCCTTCACCATTGTGCAAATATTCCTCTAAAATCAGCCGAAATACGAATTCCGATTTACTCACCTGTTATCAGGAGAGACCTCAGTGCTGCATCTTTCAGCCCAGTACTGATCCTGAAAAGTAATTTTAACCGTACTTACCAGCAACTTGAATTTCCTTCCATAGGCTAACGTTGACTGGTTTCACTTGGAAATTCTTCTAAGTGTGGAGTTTTGGAACTTTATAATATTCCTCTAAAATCAACCGAACTACGAATTCCGATTTACTCACCTGTTATCAGGAGAGAACCCAGTGCTGCATCTTTTAGCCCAGCACTGACCCTGAAAAGTAATTCTAACTGTACTTACCAGTAACTTATATTTCCTTCCATAGGAATCCATTGTTTGGTTTTCAGCAGAAAAGTTTCAAAGTGTCGATTTTCACAAACTACAAATATTCCTTAAAAATCGCCTGTATGACTTAAACGCATTCTTTCAACTGTTTACAGGAGATGCACCAGTGCTGGATCCAGGATCCAACACTGAGTAAGAAAAAGTAACGATAACACTACTTACCTGCTAAGTGAATTTTCTCCCATAGGATAACATTGGTGATTCTATGTGAAAAAGTTTCTAAGTGTAACTTTTAAAATACAATAATATTCCTTAAAAATCACTACTGTAACCAAAACGCTTTTACTCAACTGTTTACAGGAGATGTCCCAGGACTGAATCTAGGATCCAGTCCTGTGGTTAGAAAAGTAATCCATAAAGTAACTAATTGCATTTAACTAGAAATTCACATTGAGGTCAATGTTGCATTGTGTTTGAAATTGTGTTGCCCATTGCGACAACTGTAACTACTGTACTTAAAACTCTATTGCCTATTTGTAAACTATTTAAACTAAAGTAATTCATTCTGAGAAAGTATATTTTGTAATGTATAATGTAATTACAATGTAATTTAATAAATAAAATATCTAAAAATAAATAGTTTTAAAAAATGTAGTAAATCAGTATCAAAAAAATAAATATAACAATTAATACATTTAAAAATTGTCATTTGCAAAACCTTTGAAATTCACTGAAAAAAACCATAGATTTTAGGGGCGTTATAGTTAGAAATTAGCATTTAAAAAACCTTTGAAATTCACTGAAAAAACCATAGGTTTCAGGCACGTTATAGTTAGAAATTAACATTTAAAAAACCTTTGAAATTCACAGAAAAAACCATAGGTTTCAGACACGTTATAGTTAGAAATTAGCATTTAAAAAACCTTTGAAATTCACTGAAAAAACCATAGGTTTTAGGGACAGTTATAGTTAGTTGGACATTTCACTCGTACAAAACCCGTGAAATTCCCCCGTTATAGTTAGTTCAGCTAACTATAACTCGCGCCCCCGCAATGCACTGCTGATGACGTCACATATTACATCACTCATGACATGGTCAGTGACATCACTGATGACATCACTGATGACATCTCAAATGACATCACTGATGACATCATCCACGTGATAATCTGATGCACCCCCTCACACCCTAATATAACCTTTGATACACTCACTCTAAATTACAGACTGCCATTCGCAGAACCATAGACACTCCAACACCAATAACTACATAACCACTCACTGATTCTTAGGTCTACACACACATCCACTCACTCACCCGTACAGTCACTCATACTTACGGTCACTCAGTACAGGACTATCATATGCACTCTTACTCCTATATAGACACTCAAACACCGCCACTCATCCATAGAGGAACTCACACACCTAGTCAGTCATGCAAATAATTAAACACACTGCCATTTACTCACCTATACAGTTATACACACACCAGCTCACTTAATCATACAAATACTAGCACATTGTTACGCTCTTAGACAATCACTGATACAAGCACACACTCATCTATACAGCCACTATCACAATCACTCACTCTCGCTTATAGCTATTTATATACTCCAACACACATATATACTGCCTTTCACATATGTAGTTACTCACACATGTACCACTGGGACATACATTCACTCACTAACACACTCTTACACACACTTACCCACCCATACAGTCTATCACAGATGCACTCTTGAAACCATCCACCCAGTGAATCACCCACTCACACATCTATACACAGTCGCACACACCCCTCCCACACAAACACTCAGGCACCCATACAGATACTCCGACAACCATTCAATAACTCATATACACACTCATGTAGCTATTCACAAACACATGCAGTCACTTACACAGCAACAGACAGACGGATACAGACATTCACCCAGTTTAGTCACTAACCCATGCATTCAGTAAGATACGTTAAATCACTCACTTATAGAGTCAGTCACGCACCTACTAAATCATCCATACAGACACTTATGCACCCACTCATTCTTCAATACGTCTTTTCCGATATATATTAAAAATATTTAAACTTTAGAGAAAGTCACTGCATGATGTCATCAGTGATGTCATTTGAGATGTCATCAGTGATGTCATCAGTGATGTCACTGACCATGTCATGAGTGATGTAATATGTGACGTCATCAGCAGTGCATTGCGGGGGCGCGAGTTATAGTTAGCTGAACTAACTATAACGGGGGACTTTCACGGGTTTTGTACGAGTGAAATGTCCAACTAACTATAACTGTCCCTAAAACCTATGGTTTTTTCAGTGAATTTCAAAGGTTTTTTAAATGCTAATTTCTAACTATAACGTGTCTGAAACCTATGGTTTTTTTCTGTGAATTTAAAAGGTTTTTAAATCCTAATTTCTAACTATAACGTGCCTGAAACCTATGGTTTTTTCAGTGAATAGATATATAGATATATAGATGGAGAGATGAGATAGATATATAGATATATATCTAACACCTACTGGCAGTCGCCAGTAGGTAGTCATAGTTAGGACCTAGTTTACATAGTACGTGTTTTTGATTTGCCAATATCTTTAGCGCCGTTTGACGAATCTTCGCGAAATTTTCAAAACCATTGGGGCGCAACGGTCCGCTCCTGTCTTGAAAGTTTTGGGGTGATTCGTCAAGCGGGGGCCGATTATAGTAAAAAAAAAAAAAAAAAAAAAAGGGGGTCCCATAACGTGTTTTCTCCATGTTAATTTCCGTAGGAAACTTTTGTCACAGCTACAGCCCGAACTGCTGAACGGAATTACACCACATTTGGCAGAGAGGTAGCTCTTTGTCCAGAGTGCACTCTTTGCTTTAAATGGTGTAAATCCGTTCAGTAGTTCCTGAGAAATTCAAAAATAAAAGTAATTATATCCTTGACTGGTAGGTCGCTCCCCCACCACACAGCTCCGTCTGTGTGCCCTGCTGCTGCCCCTGATTGTGCTCGTTTTTCCTTTCTGTGCCCCCTTGCTGCCCCTGATTGTGCTCGTTTTTCCTTTCTGTGCCCCCCTTGCTGCCCCTGATTGTGCTCGTTTTTCCTTTCTGTGCCCCCTTGCTGCCCCTGATTGTGCTCGTTTTTCCTTTCTGTGCCCCCCTGCTGCCCCTGATTGTGCTCGTTTTTCCTTTCTGTGCCCCCCTTGCTGCCCCTGATTGTGCTCGTTTTTCCTTTCTGTGCCCCCTTGCTGCCCCTGATTGTGCTCGTTTTTCCTTTCTGTGCCCCCTTGCTGCCCCTGATTGTGCTCGTTTTTCCTTTCTGTGCCCCCTTGATGCCCTGATTGTGCTCGTTTTCCCTTCTGTGCCTGTTTCCCGCCGCTGCGCCCTGTGGCCCCGCCCCTCACTGCCCATTCGCTGCCCCATTCCATGCTCCTCCCTCCCACCTCCCCATTTATGGCGGCCGCTGCGTGGTGAAGAGAGCGACCCCTGACCTTGACTGGTAGGTCGCTCCCCACCACACAGCTCCGTCTGTGTGCCCTGCTGCTGCCCCTGATTGTGCTCGTTTTTCCTTTCTGTGCCCCCTTGCTGCCCCTGATTGTGCTCATTTTTCCTTTCTGTGCCCCCCTTGCTGCCCCTGATTGTGCTCGTTTTTCCTTTCTGTGCCCCCCTTGCTGCCCCTGATTGTGCTCGTTTTTCCTTTCTGTGCCCCCTTGCTGCCCCTGATTGTGCTCGTTTTTCCTTTCTGTGCCCCCCTTGCTGCCCCTGATTGTGCTCGTTTTCCTTTCTGTGCCCCCTTGCTGCCCCTGATTGTGCTCGTTTTTCCTTTTTGTGCCCCCTTGCTGCCCCTGATTGTGCTCGTTTTTCCTTTCTGTGCCCTCTTGCTGCCCCTGATTGTGCTCGTTTTTCCTTTCTGTGCCCCCCTTGCTGCCCCCGATTGTGCTCGTTTTTCCTTTCTGTGCCCCCCTTGCTGCCCCTGATTGTGCTCGTTTTTCCTTTCTGTGCCCCCTTGCTGCCCCTGATTGTGCTCTGTTTTTTCCTTTCTGTGCCCCCTTGCTGCCCCTGATTGTGCTCGGTTTTTTTCCTTTCTGTGCCCCCTTGATGCCCTGATTGTGCTCGTTTTCCCTTATGTGCCTGTTTCCCGCCGCTGTGCCCCTGCGGCCCCGCCCCCTCACTGCCCATTCGCTGCCCCATTCCCTGCTCCTCCCTCCCACCTCCCCATTTATGGCAGCCGCTGCGTGGTGAAGAGAGCGACCCCTGACCTTGACTGGTAGGTCGCTCCCCCACCACACAGCTCCGTCTGTGTGCCCTGCTGCTGCCCCTGATTGTGCTCGTTTTTCCTTTCTGTGCCCCCTTGCTGCCCCTGATTGTGCTCGTTTTTCCTTTCTGTGCCCCCCTTGCTGCCCCTGATTGTGCTCGTTTTTCCTTTCTGTGCCCCCTTGCTGCCCGATTGTGCTCGTTTTTCCTTTCTGTGCCCCCTTGCTGCCCTGATTGTGCTCGTTTTTCCTTTCTGTGCCCCCTTGCTAACCCTGATTGTGCTCGTTTTTCCTTTCTGTGCCCCCTTGCTGCCCCTGATTGTGCTCGTTTTTCCTTTCTGTGCCCCCCTTGCTGCCCCTGATTGTGCTCGTTTTTCCTTTCTGTGCCCCCCTTGCTGCCCCTGATTGTGCTCGTTTTTCCTTTCTGTGCCCCCTTGCTGCCCCTGATTGTGCTCGTTTTTTCCTTTCTGTGCCCCCTTGCTGCCCCTGATTGTGCTCGTTTTTCCTTTCTGTGCCCCCTTGCTGCCCCTGATTGTGCTCGTTTTTCCTTTCTGTGCCCCCTTGCTGCCCCTGATTGTGCTCGTATTTCCTTTCTGTGCCCCACTTGCTGCCCCTGATTGTGCTCGTTTTTCCTTTCTGTGCCCCCCCTTTCTGCCCCTGATTGTGCTCGTTTTTCCTTTCTGTGCCCCCTTGCTGCCCCTGATTGTGCTCGTTTTTCCTTTCTGTGCCTCCTTGCTGCCCCTGATTGTGCTCGTTTTTTCCTTTCTGTGCCCCCTTGCTGCCCCTGATTGTGCTCGTTTTTCCTTTCTGTGCCCCCTTGATGCTCTGATTGTGCTCGTTTTCCCTTCTGTGCCTGTTTCCCGCCGCTGCGTCCCTGCGGCCCCGCCCCCTCACTGCCCATTCACTGCCCCATTCCCTGCTCCTCCCTCCCACCTCCCCATTTAAGGCGGCCGCTGCGCGGCCGCGCAGCGGACGTGCGCAGCTGGCGCGCCGAAGGCAAGCCGGTCTGCGCCCGTCCGCGCCGTGACCGCGCCCAGCGCCAGACCCCCTGGTCCGGGCATCCCCCGTGCCCACCACATCAACAGACGCCGATACGACGCCAGCACCCTCCACGCACTCAACCCCGGAAAAGATCACGCCTGCTACCAGGCCACCCCGAAGCGCACCCAAGGGCCCTTCACCTGCCGGAACTGCAGCTTCGCCAGCACCCGCCCCGCCAAACCACCGCCCAGGAAAGAACCCAACTACCTCAGATGCATCCTCCTCAACACCCGCTCCGCCCGCAAACACGCCATCGAACTCTGGGACCTTCTCGACTCAACCTCCCCAGACGTCGCATTCCTGATGGAGACCTGACTGAATCCCGCTTCAGCCCCCGACATCGCCATTGCCATCCCGGACGGATACAAGATCACCCGCAGGGACCGCACCAACGGAGTCGGAGGAGGCATCGCCATCGTCCACAGGAACACCCTCAGAGTCTCAACCAACACCGACGACACCCTCAGCACCGCCGAACACATGCACTTCCAGATCCACACCGATCCCAACACCACCCTCAGAGGAACCCTCATCTACAGACCCCCCGGACTCCGACCACAGTTCAGCGATTCCATCGCTGACTTAGTCAGCACACACGCCATCGCCTCCACGAACTACATCCTCCTCGGGGACCTGAACTTCCACCTCGAGAACAACAAGGACACCAACTCCACCACCCTGATCGACAACCTCGCCACCCTCGGACTCAGACAGCTCGTGACTACACCCACCCACCCACGCCGCCGGCCACACGCTAGACTCCATCTTTTCCGCAAGCCCACACGTCTCCTTCAACCACACCTCCGAACCCCACTGGACTGACCACCACTGCATCCACTTCACCTACAGGAAGCCCACCACGCACCACCGCACCGAACAAATGCCTCGCCGCTGCTGGAGCAGAGTCACGGAAGACCAGCTAACCACAACCCTCGCCCTGAGCCCACCCGCCGAACCCTCCGACCCCGACACCGCCACCCGCAACCTCAGACAGTGGATCGACGACTGCGCCAACACCCTCGCCTCGCTCAAGAATCCGCCCAACAGCCACACCAGCAAGAAAGCCACCTGGTTCACCGAAGACCTCCAGGCCTCCAAACGAACATGCCGAAAACTGGAGAAGATCTGGCTCCACGAACGGACAGCGGACAGCTACGCCGCCCACAAGAGCGCCACCCGCAGTCACCATCACCTCATCAGATCCGCCAAAAGGGCCTCACTCAAAGACCGCCTAGACAACAACGCACACAACAGCAAAGAGCTCTTCAACATCGTGAAGGAACTCTCCAACCCCAGCTCCAACACCAACGACATCCAGCCGTCGCGAGACCTGTGCGACTCACTGGCCACCTTCTTCCACCGCAAAATCGCCGACATCCACGACAGCTTCAACACCACGACCGCCCCGGCAACCACCGAGACCACTGCCCCCACAACCACCAACTGCCTGCTCTCCTGGACCAACATCAACGACGAGGACACCAGCGAGATCATGAACACCATCCACTCCGGTTCACCGCTAGACCCGTGCCCTCACCACATCTTCAACAAAGCCAGTACAGCCATCGCGCCCCATCTCCGGAAAATAATCAACATCTCCTTCGAGACAGCAACCTTCCCGGAAAGCTGGAAGCACGCCGAGATCACCGCCTTACTCAAGAAACCCAAGGCAGACCCCAAGGACCTCAAGAACTTCCGACCCATCTCTCTGCTCCCGTTCCCCGCGAAGGTCACAGAGAAAATCGTCAAACAACTGACCCGCTACCTCGAGGAGAACAACATCCTGGACCCTTCCCAGTCCGGCTTCCGCAGCAACCACAGCACCGAAACCACCCTCATCGCCGCCTCCGATGACATCAGGACCCTGCTAGACAACGGAGAAACAGCAGCCCCCATCCTCCTGGACCTATCAGCCGCCTTCGACATGGTCTGCCACCACACACTACGAACACGCCTTCACGACGCCGGGATCCAAGAGAAGGCCCTGGACTGGACCACATCCTTCCTTTCCGGCAGAACACAAAGCGTCCGCCTCGCCCCTTCCGATCCAAGTCCACCAAGATCATCTGCGGCGTACCCCAAGGCTCCTCCCTCAGCCCAACGCTGTTCAACATCTACATGGCACCCCTCGCCCACGTCGCCCGACAGCACAACCTCAACATCATCTCCTACGCCGACGACACCCAGCTGATCCTCTCCCTCACCAAAGACCCTCACACCGCCAAAGCCCACCTCCACGAAGGAATGAAGGCCGTCGCCGAATGGATGAGGACCAGCCGCCTGAAGCTGAACTCGGACAAGACGGAGGTCCTCATCCTTGGTTCCAACCCTTCAGCCTGGGACGACTCCTGGTGGCCAACATCACTGGGAACAGCCCCGCCACCCACCGACCACGTACGCAACCTAGGGGTCATCCTTGACCCCACCCTCTCCATGACTAAGCAGGTCAACGCCGTTTCCTCATCCTGCTTCAACATCCTCCGAATGCTCTGCAGGATCTTCAAGTGGATCCCCACCGAAACAAGAAAAACAGTCACCCAGGCCCTCGTCACCAGCAGGCTGGACTACGGAAACGCCCTCTACGCAGGAACGATGGCTAAGCTCCTGAGACGGCTGCAACGCATCCAGAACGCCTCTGCACGTCTTATCCTCGACATCCCCCGACGCAGCCACATCACACCCCACCTGAGAGACCTGCACTGGCTCCCTGTCAACAAGAGGATAACCTTCAAGCTCCTCACCCACGCACACAAAGCACTCCACAACTCCGGACCAGCCTACCTCAACAGACGACTCAGCTTCTACACCCCCACCCGCCAGCTCCGCTCGACCAGCCTCGCCCTCGCCACAGTCCCCCGCATCCGGAAAACGACCGCCGGCGGCAGATCCTTCTCCCACCTTGCCGCCAAGACCTGGAACACCCTCCCCACCAACCTCCGACAGACCCAAGACCTACTGGCCTTCAGAAGACTCCTCAAGACCTGGCTCTTCGATCAGTAGCAGCACCACCCCCCTCTTCCCCCAGCGCCTTGAGACCCTCGCGGGTATGTAGTGCGCTTTATAAGTGACATGATTGATTGATTGATTGATTTATATATATATATATATATCTGCCGCGAATCCTCCTGATCACAAGCTTGACTCTGATTGGCTGCCAACAGTTCAAACAAGAAAGTGTTGGCAGCCATCTTGTGACTCAGTAGAACCAAATCACAAGAAAAAAGGTTAAAAAAAGAAAAGGGGGCAGGGTAGTAACACCCTGAACCCCTAGGCCTGCTCAGGGGGGTCCCCAGGGCCATAAAAAGCATTTTTTAAAAATAATATTCAGCCTGATTCGTGTACGGTACACAAATCCGGCTGAAAAATAAAAAAAATTAAAAAAATGAAGCGTGGGCTATCGTGCTTCGTTTGTTTTAAGCTCCCGGGTGGACCAGGTCCCGGGGGCAATCCTGATTTATGTAGCGGGGGCCCCCACAGCCCTGGGGACTGCCACCTCCCTGGGGATTTGTTGATAATGCGCGGGGGCACGCGTCCCCCCCCGGGGACCGCTACCTTCCCGGGGCTTGATGAAAAAAAAATCCATGGGGGGGGCTCCTCCCCCCCTCCCCCCCCACGCTACCCTGGGGACCACCACCTCCCCGGGGCTTTAATTTAATTGCCGGCTCCTGCTGCAGGCGAGGATCCGGCAGCGACTGCGGGGGCATTGGGGCTTCCCCTTGGCCCCCAATGGGGATGGGGTCCCTGGGCCAGAAGTCGCCCAGGGAAGGGGGGCCACGCGGCCCCCCTTCCATGAAAAAAAATAAAAACGAGGCAATGCCCCGGGGGATGGGGTCCCCGGGGCTGCTAATGGCCTCAGGAGGGGGGCCGCGCGGCCCCCCTCATTAAAAATAAGTAAAACAAAAAATGATTAACTATGTGGCCATGCCCCAGGGGATGGGGTCCCCGGGGCCCAAAAATAATTCAGGGAAGGGGGGCCACACAGAGACCCCTTTCCAAAAACCAAGGTGAAAAAAAGCCGGCATCTCGCCTGAGGCCCCGCCCCCTTCCTGCACCACTGTGCAAATGCGCCTCCTGGCCCGTTCTGGGTTGGGGGATTAAGTCCCCTAGAATCTTAAGGGTCCTTAGGGGCCAACTAGCCCACCAGGTACCTTCAGTAAGCCCCACACAGTGGGATTGCTGAGAGGTGGTCCGAGGCCACGCCCATTTTTACACCACTCTGCAAACACGCCTCTTGGCGCACTGCTGGTGGGGCGATAAGGTCCTCTTGTGTCCTGACCCCTAGGCCTCTGGGGGTCGGGGGAGCCACGCTGGATCCGTGGCACCCAGGGAAAGAAAAGCCTGCGCTTCTTTACTAAATGTGGGCATTTGACAAATGAAGGAGGGGGGGCCTCTCCTGGGGTTTATAAATGCCCAGGGGACCACCACCTATCCTGGGGCTTAAGAGTTTGGCTCCTGCTCTGTCCTGAGGTGCTCACCCCTGGGACAAAGCTGTTTGCTGTGGCATGGTGTGAACTTTACCACTTTCACCAAGTCACAGCAAACGCTCCGCTTCCAGCAAGCGAGAGCTTACAAAATGCTCTCGCTTGCTGAAAGAGAAGCAGAATTGCTTTCAGACACAGGGAGCTGCATGTTTAGCAGTCCCCTATGTCTGAAAGCAATGCCAGCTCCTGCAGGAGGCAGGAAGCTGGCAGGGACCGCGGGGCGTTCAGGCTTCCCCCTGTGGTCCCAGTGAAGGCCCGGTGCCCTGGGGGCACTCTGGAGTTATGGCCAGGCCCCAGGGGATGGGGCCCCCGGGACAAAACCGGCCCATGGAGGGGGGCCACCCAGCCTCCCTGATCCTCTGAAAGAAAAAGGGCAGGGGATGGGGTCCCCAGGGCTGAAATCAGCCCAGGGAGGGGGGGACCGTGCGTCCCCCCCCCCCCACAATAAAAAAATATATCAAATAAAAGGCTGGGCCCTGGGCGATGGGATCCCCGCGGCTGAAATCGGCCTGGGGAAGGAGGCCGCGCAGCCCTCTCCCCTATTATAAATAGGGTGGGCCCCGGGCCATGGAGTCCCGGGCCGGAATATGCCTGGGGAGGAGGGGGCCACACAGCCCCCCTCCTCTGCACACCCGGGGCACAAATCGGCCCAGGGAGGAGAGCCATGCGGCCCCTCTCCCCCATTGCAGAAAGGCCTGGCCCTGGAGGATGGGGTCCCCAGAGCCGAAATTGGCCCAGGGAAAGGAGACCATGCAGCCCGCTTTACCTAATGAAATGAGAAACATTTTTAAAAAGCCCGGTCTGGGGGAAGTCGCTGGAGATCCGAGCCCTTTCTCAAGCACTCTGCAAATGTGCCTCCTGGTGCACTACTGGTCGGGGGATATATTCCCCTTGGATCCTGAGGATCTTTGGGGTCCAAGAACCCCTCTTTTTACCTCTAGTAAGTCCCTCACAGTGAGGTTGCTGAGAGCTTGTCGGAGGCCCCATCCCCTTTCTCCGCCACTCTACAAACACGACTACTAGTTAAAAACCCTTAGAAATTCACAAAAAAAACAAAGGTTACAGGGTCATTATTGTTAGGAAATGGAATTAAAAAACCTTAGAAATTCACTTAATAAAAACCAAAGATTACAGGGACATTATAGTTAGGCTCAGATTTCACTCGTACAAAGCCATAGAAATTCAGCAGTTATAATTACCTGAGCTAACTATAACTTACGCCCCTGCAATGCACTGCTTATGACCTCACCAATTACATCACTCATGACCTGGTCAGTGACATCACTCATGACATCTCAAATTACATCACTGCTGACATCTACAGAACCAATCACGCCCCATAAAATGTCTCGTACACCCACACAACCAGTCACATACCCATTCACAGACCCATACAAGTACTCATACATCCACATGGCCATAGCAACAGGTCCCTCTGTAAGGAGCCCAATCTTAAATCAATTACGTTCTTGTGAAGAAGAGACCAGGTCATCAATCAGGGAAGAGAGGTTGAAAGGTGGCATATCCCAACTAAAAGGAGGGAACAAAGCGCAGTCCCTAATTATCCCACCAGCTTCATGTCCGTATGTCACAGTATTGGTAAATGTACCAGAGTTAAGGAATGCCCAACAGGAGACAACAGAGCAACTAATGGACAAAGCGCACCACTGACTGACCAAATATGCCACAATGGGGACCCAAATACAAGGGCATCTCATCATGGCAAGGAGAACCCCATGGGTGGGCCCAGGCTCAAAAAAAGATCATGGGTGAAAGCATTGTAGTTAACTTCGACAGACCAGGATTAGTTGGGGATCTTTTAAGTCAACTACCTATAGCACCATCAGTAGGGTCTCAGATTTATGCCCTACCCTTGGATTTCTTCTACAAGCCTCAAGATAGTTTCAAGCACCAGAAAGGGATAGAAGGCGTTATGGGCCCCCATGTTTTTTATCCCACGCCCATAAGAGGTCGTTATGACATCTCTAACCGGTTCGCCCCTTTAGAAAGTCTAGAAGGGTGCGACTGACTCACTGTGATAGGAAACAAGGTTGAATTTAAGCAGGCTTGTACCCACCTAGAAATAAGGGAACAGAACATAAAGTCAGAGCGGATACCGGAACTGATGATGATCACTTAGAATATTGCAGGATATGGTGGTAAGAAAAATAACATAGATTGGTTAAAAGAGATTACTAAATATGACATTGTCTGCTTTCAGGAAACATGGGAGTTGGGGCCCATCTCCCAGGACGGTTTTCGTTCATTTCAAACCCCAGCAATACCCTCTAGAGCGGGCAGGGCAAAGGGAGGTTTACTAACTTTAATAGCAAATACTGTTGGGATTAAAATTTTAAAATTCTTCAATGATTCACCATATTTCCATTACCTGGTTTGTAAGGGGCAAGGTGATTGGGATTTAGCTATTATAAACTACTATAACAACCACTTTGGGAACTTGGCACAGCCCGCTGAAGAACTCAAAGGGGAAATTAATGAGTTAACCCACTACCATCCTAAACCACTGAAAATGACACGGATGGGAGACTTTAATATTAACTGTCAAATAATTGAAAAACCCATCTGCGGAGTAGTCGACTTGGATGGAAATCCCATTACCCATTTTAGTCATACAGCCTATTAGAACACCTTAGATAGGATTTCGACTAACTAGAAATTAGTGGTTGGTAATGGGATAAATATGGACACTGAGCAAATGGGCATAACCTTCGAAAGGGCAGGAAAAGTGTCCACTATTGATTATATTCTAATGTCAGAAAATATCGGAGACAATATAAAGAACGTTCAGGCATTGCCCATAGTTTTTAGTGATCATGCTCTTCTATACCTGTGTATTGGTCTGGCGAGGATACATCAATAAGATGGAGAGGAAAGTACCCAAACCAGTTTTAACCAGGAGAAATGGTTATACTTTAAAGTGGGATAGAGTGGACGAGGTTAACTTAGTTACCTCAGTCCTGATATCGAACAAACTTGAGATCAAGACCTGCTTAGATGATTCTGCCCCCCCCTTATTTAGGTGGTAGGGGTTTTTAAGGCTATCTTGATTGGTATCAAGCAGCATTTAAATCGCCCATCAACCACTAAAGAGAATCTACTGATACTGTGGTTTGGTAGTAATTGCTCTAATGCTTTAGCAAACTTGCGTAAAGCCTTGAAAGGGGTCCCAAGAAAAAATCAGCTTGTACGTACTCTATGCTTTAGATATAAAGAAGTAAGAGACAAAAGATTGAAACACCCGAGAGAGGAAGCCTGGGAGAATCGAAGGCAAGCCTATGAGCAAAATGATAGCATTGGGTTTTGGAAGGTGGTAAATGCTCCATTTCTTAAAGATACAACGGATCCGTGCTTGGATGTACACATTGAGGAAGATGGTTGGGTTAATTATTTTCAAAACATCTTTCAAAACAACGTAGGGCCAGTCAACCTTGTAGATTTACCTATGACTGCAAATAATCCTCCTTAGATTTCTGAGGTGGCAGAAATCGTGCAAGCATTGCAGCATTCTTGTCCTATGAAGGCCCCCGGTCCCGATGGGGTTACCGTTGACATCTTCTTAACCGATAAATTACTGTGGGGCCCACTATTGGCAAATGTCTTTAGCTCTGTAGCTAAAACTGACCCACCAACCTCCTAGACCCATTTAATAATTATACCAATCTTTAAAAAGGGCGACACATCCAACTGAAGAAATTATAGGCCTATCTCTTTAATTGACTGTACGGCTAAAATCATGGGACGTCTCCTATTAAACAGGCTAGAGGAATGGATAGGGGAAAAGAATATCCTCTCCGAGGCCCAATATGGGTTCTGGAAGGGAAAAGGCACAATAGATCAGTGTCTGAATTTTATGATGGTGGCCGCCAAATATACAACGGCAAAAACAAGGTCATCTATGTATGGCTTTTATGGACCTCTCAGCCACTTTTTACTACGTGGTCCATAGTAAACTATGGGCCAACATGGAAAACATGGGAGTAGAGGCATCAATATTATCTTCATAAGCCAGCTGTACATGAACGATGGCTAGTGTGAGGTAGGGAAAACAAGGGGAGTGTACAAAATCCTTTAACATCGAAAAGGGTGTGAGACAAGGCTGCGTCTTCACCCCATTTGTATTTGCCCTTTTCACTAATAATTTGGAATGGGTCTTGGTAGAGAAGGCAAAGGATATCTCATACATACAGACTGTCCCCATTCCAATACTCCTCTACGCAGACGACGCAGTGCTTTTAGCCAGAACTCCTTTTGCGCTGCAGTTTCTCATAGAGGAGTATACATGTTTTATGGCAAGTTTGGATCCATACGTTAACGAGTCCAAAACATTTGTTTTAACTATCTGGGCTCATCCTAAAAAATCCCCAAGATTCTTCATAGGCAATAGAAGAATAGAAGTGATGCATACATTTACTTATATGGGAGTCCTTTTGCCCACAAACTAAGCTGAAAGGATATGGTGATAAATGGAGCCAATTTTATGATAAGTATTGCTGCAATTTTTAGATTCTCAAAAAAGTAGGCTCAAAACCTATCCCAGAAATGCTGGAGACTTATTTGGCCAAGATAAAAGCTATTTCTACATACGTGGCGGCAGTCTGGGGTATGGTGGACGTTGGAGAACTGCAACTTGTGGAGGACACTTTTTGTAAAAGATTATTATTTGCCCCTCGCGCTTGCTTGAATTTAATCTGCCTTACCAAAGTAGGCCTACCCTTCATTAGTGATGTGATAAAAATGGCCCCAATACTTTTGTGGCACTCAATATGGAAAAGGACCAGTGTTAAATTGAACCAATCAGTGGTAAGGGACATACTAAAAATGGGTCACACACTGAGAATTCCATGGCTGCGTTATGTGGAGACCACACTGACTTCTTTGGGTTTGCGTGAATTGTATGATATACACCTTTCCGAAGTCTAAGTTAAAAGAAATTTTCCTGGCTAAGGCATCAAAAGAATGAGTGGCCATAAACAAAGATAAAAGTACTATAATTCTATACCAGATGTTACTTCCCGTGAAGTCTGGTACATTTTCATACCTGAGCTTTGTTCAGAATTTACAGCACCAATTTATTTTGATACTTTTTCGCTTAAACCTTATTCCACTTATGATTGTTTTCCCTGAAAATATTTATTCACTGAATCTGCTGTTGACCTGTCCCTGTGATGGAAAGTCTACACAATCCAATGTGCACCTTCCACACTTTATATAGCCAAGAGAGAAAAAAGTATATTGTCCCTCTGTTATGTAAATATGGTTTTAGACAGTGTTTACCAGCTTTAATTTTTATACAGCAATTGGAAGATGTTCATGTATGTTTTATCCTTGCATCATTCCTCTGGGCAGCTCTAAAACGCAGTTGATCTTTACAATGCTTGTGATCCTTGAGGCTAACCCATAATTAATATTCAGCAAGTGGAATTGTGAGAAATTGATGCTCGTATTATAGCACTGAATCCTCATGATATAGGACATAGATGAATTATTTTAGCCTAAATAGAATGTTTGAGCATGGTTTTTATTGTAGATTTTTATAGTCGAGTGTAGTTTGTTAATCACAGTTTTATCCTACATGAATGGATATTAGTAATGTTGATTGAGTATCAAAAAGTGTTTCCTTTTATTGTGCTTTTATGCATTTTAACAGATGTAAAATAAAGTTTTCTGACCGACTACCACTGCTAACCAGTGTTAAAGTACTTGTGCTCACTCCTTAAAACATGATAGAATTGGCACATTTAATGTACTTGTAAATCCCTACTAAAGTGGTACTACTTGTATTAAGGGAATGTTAATTAAATGCTGCTAGTGGGCCTGTGGCTCTGAGTGTGCCATACACTTAAGCAGCCCTTCCAACATGTTTTAGGCTTGCCATTGCAGCCTGCATGTGTAGTTTTAAAAATGCCATTTCGACCTGAGAAAATAAACCATTTGCTAGGCCCAAATTTTCCTTTTTAACCGCTTCCGTGCGTCTGACGGCCCCCGGCCATCTGACGTCACGGTAGGCGTGTGCGGAGGACGGCCGGGGGCTGTCCGAACCGCGCAAGCGTAGAATTCTCCCGCACCGCGGGGGAATTCCGGCCGCAGCGAAGCGGTTAATACATGTCACTCCTAGGGTATGCTCTAAACAGCCCAGACGGCAGGGTGCAGTTATCTGAAATGTAGGACAGGTATTTTTAAGTCTCGCATGTCCTCGTAGTGAAAACCTCCTAAATTAGTTTTTCACTTTTGCAAAGTCTACTTCTCCCAAAGAATAACATTGAAGTTACCTTATTACATCTAATAAGCTGTAACTTCCAATTGGGAACAGTTGGATAGGTAGAGTTTAGTGCCTAAAGAATTGTAATTAAAAGCCCTTTTTAATGGTAGAGTCGGATTTTTAATCACAATTCTGAAAATGCCACTTTTAAAAAGTTGGTATTTTCTTCTCCGAACTATTTTGTGCATGCAGCCTGATCCTGGTTCACATGACTAGGTGTAGTTGAATGTTGGTCTTTGTCTATTGCTCCCAGACAGTGAGACAAAGGAAATATATGTTGTGGCAAGATGGAGGGGAGGAGCTATCACCTACCACACTTTCACATCACAAAGGCTCTGCATGAGCTCTCTCTCAAACTGTTGTCACTAGTCCATTGTGAGCCCCAGAGAAGCTGGGGCCATGTCTGATCAAGGGAATACCCGACATATCAGGCGGTTGGAAACCTCTAGATGTTTCCTCCACTTCAAAGTGGGCATCAGGTAGAAGTGTTGGATCCAACACTTCAGTACACTTCTGGACCTGTGAACTCTCTGTGGACTGCTGAGCTGCTTAAAGGACTGCCACTCTGCTGGACTGCTGCTCAGGGCTGCTGCCCTACTGTGCTGACCTGCTGCCCTCTTGCCCATTGATAAAGACTGGACCTGTATCTTTGAACCCAGGACCCCAGAGTAGCTCCAATGGTTAGTTGACTGGCCTCCTGATCTGAAGCTTCAGGGACATAATAGGCTTCCAACAACCTTGAACCCAGCACATGGGCTCTACCATCTGTGAGTCGTGCCACCCCAGTCCTTGATACTTGGAAGTGTGTCTGAAGGTGCTCTGCCAACCCATCTTTGGACTCCGCAGAACAGACCCCTCTCCTCTACTGAGCGGTGCAACGACACTACGCCTAGAAATGGTAGAAACGATGCTACGCCTCTGCTGCATGGCACTTTGCAAGGACTTTGCATCACCACCGCAGCCTCATTGGAACCGCTGATGCGCGATGCAGGACTCCACATCGCAAGCCCCACAGCTTTTTTCAGAACCAGCCAGTGTGCGACTCCTCTTCGACGCATGACTATGATTCGTAAGCCCCCTCATTGCGCACTTCCTCGAACGACATAGAGCCTCACATCTCAGTCTCTCAGCTCCATGGAACCAACACTGCTCACGATGCATCTCTGACCCGGACCTCTCATCGTCTTAGCAGCACGACACATCTTCGTGGGACCATTCATTGCTCCGCAACCTAACTGGGTCAGCGGGCTTAACTGGGTGCTTTTAGTAGGCCTGCACTCCATCGTGGTCAATTTGAACTTGCTACTTTGTCCCAGTCAGGCGTGACCAGATCTCCACAGTTGGGGCTTTGTGATGCTATTTTTACTCAAATCTTCAAACACTGACTATCTCCTGTTCCACTGATTTTATATTTTTCTTGTTTTGGTCTTGATTTATTTATTAAACTTTACTCTGTGATTAATTTAGTGTGGGATTTTTCTTGTGTTGTGTTTTCATATTATTACTGTTTGAAGTGCTGCATAAACACTTTGCACATTGCCTCTAAGTTAAGCCTGACTGCTCTGTGCTAAGCTACCAGAGGGTTGAGCAGAGGTTAATTTGGGGTTTGCTTGTTCTTCACCCTCACAAGGATTGTGGTTCCTGCTTGAGGGTGGGTTTCAACCCCCTCAACCAGTCAGGGACATCTTAAGGGTTTTCGGGGCCCTGAGCCAAACGTATTTTGGGAGCCCCTGTTCTGAACATATTTGAATGTATTATCCTATTTCAGCTCTTTCATGAACTCTTTGGCCAGGCCATTGACAGTGCACAGGAACACTCCTCCAAATTATAAAGTTGTTATATCTAATATTGAGGGATAGTGGCGTGTGTTTTCAATATTGTAACAGCAGCAGCTCAACAATATTACTGCAAATAATCTCTGTGACACCCTCCCATTTCTCATATGTGAGGTCCTGTTTTGATGGAAAAGAAACTTTTATGGCTGTTGCATGAAACATAAATGCAACATTTCTCTGCAAAATGTCTGTAGTATGTTCTCACACATCACTCACATTAAAAATAAATTGAAGGGAAACCGTATTTAAACAATCTGTTTAAGAATTATTAAAGGGCATCAGGGAAAGACCTTATGCAGAACAGAGCTGGCTCTATCAGGGGGCCCCCTGAAAGGCTGAGGCCCTGGGCCAGAGCCCACTTTGCCCATGCCTTAAAACGTCTCTGCAACCAGTAAGCCAAATTCTTACAGACCCCATGTGCGAATCATCAGTATAGTAGAAAATCTAATGTGATGAATTAAAGAATGTATGGAATTTCACTGAAAAAAAAATCTTTACCGGGAAATGATTTCCCATTTAAAGCACCCCATCTATCCACTTATTCTGTTAAATGGGCATTTTGGATGCAGTTTCCTATGCATTTTGCACCATTAAGCCTGTTCATTTAGGTCAAGGTTAAAATGCAGTGATGTTAAACGGCTTAGCAAATGTATGTGAGCAACTGCAAAGTTACAACTCTTTGAGTAGGGGCATCATTTGCTTGGTGCACATCTCTGAAGTCCTCTAGAATCACCTACTTGTTTGGTCATTTAGACCTTGAAGCTTGCACCAAAAAAAAATTACACCTTTATTTTCACCTATTTTCCGACTAGCACATGGTGGCCTCAGAGAGCAAACTTGCTTTCTCTGTCATTTTGTGCTCACTATCACCACCAGCTTTTTGCTGTACTAACAGTAAGCAAAAAGCATGGAAAATTGGGGTAAAACACAAACGGGTACAAAACCCATTTGCGTGAGTTGTTTATTATTAGCACCAATCCATAAACTGGCAGCAAATACACTGTGAACCCTCTTGACAGAAGTACAATGGGGCAATTGCCTGAAGGCCTTTATAAACCATGGTCAGTAAACTAATATTGACCTTACTCTGGACAAGAACCCAATGATAGATTTCTGCAAGGATGCAGTCATCTTGGAGTGTCTAAACATAGGATGCACTGCCGCATTTTCAAAGTGTTGTAGTGTGACCAAATCTGTTTGATGGAACTTCATGCTGGCTGCTTCACTTTATCCATGCAAATCTGTCTTTCCCGAGCACAAAGTTGGTTGAGACTTGGGCACTGTATATTTATCTATTTCTCTTATTTCTGTTGCAAAACCCCACCTATTCATTTTATGCTTAGCATTTCTCAAGTTGCAAAACATTTTGGAAGTATTTGCCACATGATTTTGTTTGATGGATTCCTGAGCTACATCATAGTGAGTTTGGGCATCAACCAAAATGGAGGCACAAGTGGGGTGGGTGAATGTTTTGTCTATCTCCAGGCTCGTCATTTATGATTGCAGACCAGAATACTGAGCCCCAAAATCTCCTACTGAGGTCAGAATTGATCTTCATGCGAGTTTCCCATATATACGGACTTCACATAAATTAACAGCAGTGAATCAACTAAAAAACGGTACCTGTGATGGGTGCAAACCACCTGGTATCCACTCCGAGATCAGGCCTCGAAAAATCTACTTTTCCACTCGGTATGGTGAATCTGATTTTATCAGAACAAGCTATTTTTAGAGCCTACTGGCTCCTTTTGCGAGAGAGCTCAAGCTGGCATAGAACAGGTGTTCTGTCATTCAGAAAGTGAATAAGCACTAAAGATGCCTTTAAATCTTGTTTTTATTTTGTCACATTTGCTGTGCCTTCAGGGAAAGAGGTCAAATGTCAGTTCAAGTCTTCTTACAAAATACTACTTATTCTATCCTAGAGATTGCTGTTTAGTTTTCTTTCTCTGACTGCAAAGTTACAGTATTTTGTAAAGGGAAATGTCTGACAAACATTAGGAGAAAAAAAACTGACAACCTCTCCTTTCACAGTGATTAACTAGGTTGCAAATGAACAGTAGAAATATTTCAAATATATCAGCAATTAGGAAAGCACATTTTTTGTAATTCAGAACTGTAATGGCAACCGATTTTAATAGTCAAAACAAATTGGAGCACTTTACTTGGTGATGTGCAAATGACAAATATTTTGTCATTTGCACATGCCATGAAGACAATTATGTTAGTGAAGGAAGAGGCAAGTTGGGGTCATGTCATGTGCACCCTACATGTGGGCTAAATTGTTGTTACGGAACGAAGCGTTTCTTGTACAGCAGACTGCTGCACTCAAATATTTGAAGGGGCTCTCTCATATGTGACAATTAAGAAAAAGGCAGCTCAAGGAAAAACAATATTTGCCCAAGATCACACAATTTTAGACCTGTTTATGGGTCAAGAGCATTAACAGTTAGGTCGAGTAGATTATTCAAGTCACTAGACCTGCAGGTCTGGTAAAATTAGTATGATTTTTCGAGGCCTGCAGATTATCTGCTTCTGGTTCATCAGCTCCTTCCATCTCAGAAAGCACCTAAAACATACCTGATGAAATAGATTGTTTATGAGACAGCGCTAATTGCCATGTGAGTTTTTGGCGCTATTGAAATGCTTGTCAGTTGATTGACTGATGCTGCCCAATACCTTTTAGGACACTCACACCATTATTGGAAATGTGCAGGTGGCTTAATTGCACATTGTCTCCTCAAGATTGCAATGGCAAGATGAACTTGCTTTTGAAACTGTGTGAAACTGTTATTAGTGCATTAGAATGTGGAGCACTCCATTGAAGAGAATGCAGTAGCTCCAGGCGTATAATGGCTGATATAAGCCCAGCGCTCCTACAATCCATTGTTTGTGTTCTGTTTCTCTCTTTTTAACTTGGAACATTCTACCCTTATTGGCTGGAAAGTTCTTATAGCCCTTCTGGCCCTGGCTATACCGGTTGTTAAAGTCCTTCACCCTCGTTATAGATCTCTGGTTCAAGGCCTTTAACAACTGGTATAGCCCTCTGCAGTGGGCTATAAGATGCCACTTACTTAAGCATACATTCATGCTGTACTCGTATGCATCTTTACTAAAGTTAACCATGAAATTATGATGGGTACAAATTTTGAAGAAACAATGCTCAAACTTCACCAGAGATACCACTGAAAGCAATGCAATTCAGACATGTAATTTACCAGAATAAACACGTCCAATAAAGATTTCACACCAGGAGTTGACAGAGAGAGAATGGAAGGCAGGATTTGATTCACAGTGTTGTGATCAAGATGTTTCAAGAAGACGAACCTGTTTTCGGGTGTCAGAACCAAATGTTTAAGATACTCACAGCTGAGGCATTATGGGCTGTACCTGCTCAGTAAAATGCAGCCACAAGCAAGGTTAACCCACTTTAAAAATGCTGCAGGGGAAACATTCTTCCATTGCTGCTTTACAAATTGTTGACAGGGGGCCCGGTTGGGGTGGCGGCAACTTTGGGAGTAAGTACGGTTGAGAAAGCTTGAAAAACATGTGCAGCAATACTGTTAGGAGAGGTCTAATGGAAAAAAAATTGTAAGAGGGAATAGTTCTGCTAAGCATACGTAAAGAAATACTATTCAAAGTATATATTTTTTTTTATGGGGGCGTGGCCAAGAGCGTCAAGATGGTGGTCGCACTTTAGAAGTGCTCCGGACCCCTCCGTCATCCGCTCCTTAATCCGCCACCATCGACGAGAGCCCATCCTGCAATCCTGCTGCCCTGGGCCCCCGACCCATACCTGGGAGCGGCGCTGATGACGTCTGGGCACCACAGTCAGACCTTGTTGTGGAGCTCCGGCCCGTCATGGGCCTAAGATGGCAGCCCTCGCTGGAGATAACTCCCGGCTCTTCCTGACGCTCCTGTGCTATCCGGCTGTCCCGGCTGCTGTGTGAGGAGGAGAGGCCCGAGGAGCTACCTCCGCCGGTCCCTCTGCAGATCGGAGGGCCACCAATCGATCCGGTGCAGATCCCGACTCCCGGAGGTGAGAGGCGCTGGAAGCGGCCTGGGACGGGCCCGCCTGCCGCGCTCGGCTGTGGGTCCTGGGGGGGCGGAGGGCCGGAGGGGGAGTTCGGCCGTCGCTTCAGCTGCAGGGAGACCAGAATCTCGTCCCTCCCCACCTCCCCCCCTCGCTCTCTTGGTGACTGGAGGCCCGCTGGCGCCCAGGGCTGCCCTCTGCGCCCCGGCTGAGTATCGGACCCTGGGCTCTTGGCCTGCTGCCAGCGCGTGTAGCGCTCCTTGGCCTGCATGCTCTCTCCCCGGGTGCTGCGACAGAGTACCAGGGGCACCTCGGCTGTCACTCCGGACAGCGGTGGAGGGGCTTGGTAGACTCCCCCCCGCCCCCCTCCTCTCCCTCTCCTGCTGCATCGCTGTGGGGCCCTGCCATGCTCGGCTGCGGCCCTGAGGTAGGCGGTGGCCTTCCAGAGGAGTCCGGCCGTCACATCGGGTGGCGGGGTGGCTGGGGTCTTCCTTCCTTCCCCCCCCTTCTGATGGCCTGCTCCCTGCATCTCCCATGAGCAATACCCCTGCACTCTACTGTGGGACGGACCCTGTGCCCCAGGCCCAATGCCGATACCGGCCCTGACGTGAGACCTGCACGCCTGATTCCTGGCCTAAAGGTGCGTGGGAGGGACACCGAGAGGGGGTATCAGCCATCAGGTCAGACGGCGGGGGCCTGGTGGACTGTTCCCCCCCCTCCTTTTTCTTTCTTTCTCCTGCCTTGCTGTGGACCGCACGGGCGCGCCTCTGGACCGAGGGGACCCCCCCTGTTTGCCTCTCCACCCAAGTCCCAAGCGGCCGCATTGACCTCCATCCTAGGGCCTTTGATAATGTGAGACCCGGGACCAATCAGTGCTGCGGCGACCCCCCCCCGCCCAACCTCTTGGACAATGGCTTGGCCTCCCCGCTCCCTGCTGCGGGGGTCGGGTGGACCGGCGGCGGAGTTGCGTTGTGGCTGGGACTGGTGAGATCCCTGGATTGTCGCTGATCTGCGGGGCCGTGTGACCCTGTGACCCTGCACCTCCTCCGGCCGTCTGGAATCGTGGGGGGGGACCTCACGACCGTTGGACCGGCCGCCTCCTCTCCTCCTTCCTTGGGGGAAGCCGTGGCTGCTGACCCGAACGCTCCCCTTTTCTTTCTTGCCCGAGCTGGGCGTATCTGACGTCCCGGCTCCACCTGCTGAGCGGCGACCATGGGGAGAGACCGGGCACCGAAACCCCCGCCACACAAACTAAAATGGATCAATATACGACCACGGAGTCCGGGGCGACGGGGGGGGAGGTTGAAAAAGACGCCCCCACCGCTACAGACCTGACCATTATCCTTTAAGCCATTCGTACCTCCCAATCCTCGATGGAGGGCAAGATTGAAGAAGTCCGGGTCGACATTACTCTTATCCGTCAAGACCTCCGCAATGCCACGGCCCGGTTCAAAGAAACAATCTCGCATCTCCACGTTGGAAGATGATGTCCAACAACTTAAAACCCAGGTCGCCCACCTTCAGACTCATACCCAGGAGCTACACAGGCGGGCCAAAGATACTGAGAACAGGTCAAGGCGAAACAACCTCCGCCTGGTGGGGTTTCCGGAGGGTTCGGAACAAGGCCAGACATCTGACTTCATTGAACGTTGGCTGCGCTCGTGGATGCCCGAGGACTCCCTCTCCCCATGGTTTGCAATCGAGCGGGCCCACCGATCTCTCGCCCCCAAACCACCACCGGGTGCGCCCCACAGGCCAATAATAGTGCGGATCCTTAATTTCAGAGATCGGGACTCCATCGTGGCTGAAGCACGCAAGCAGCAGCACCTCAAATATCAAGGCCAGACGATCATGATTTTTCCCGACTAGGCCCGGGAGGTCCAGGGCCAACGACGCTCTTTTGGAGAAGTCAAACAAAAGCTGCGTGCCCTCAACATCCAGTACAGGCTTCTTTTTCCGGCCCGCCTCCGGGTGGTGTTCCAAAACAGAACCCTTTTCTTTGACTCTCCTGAGGAGGCCTGGACATGGCTGACAGAGGAGTGCCCTTTAAGACTCAGCGCCCAGGGCCCATCTCCCGAGGACCGCACTGGGGGTACCCACCGGGGCCTGCCTGGCCCATGTCCGCAGCGCACCCGCTCGCGCAGGAGACTGGGCCCGAGACGGGCCAGATCGGACTCGCCGCTGGGTCCCTCCCGACATCCAACATCCGGAGCACCCCCCGAGTGATCTCCTCACCTTACGTCGTACTGGCTCCTCAAACCGCTCGGACCCAGGGGGCACTTCGCCCCGACCGTCTCTGTTGGACCTAGCGGACACAGATCTCTCCCGGAGCCTTGCCCTCCCCACGGGGCCACCTTGAGCCCACAATAGCCTACGGCCCATGGTACTGCAATTAACCTTGCCGTCATTTATCTCTCTCGATGAACACTACCACAGAACATCCTGCTACGAGGAGGGGTCCTCCACGATTCCCCATTCCCAGGCGTTTTAGTTTGGTTTCTCTTCTAGTTCTCTTCTGTTAGGGTCGACAGATGCTTCCGTTCCCGAAATATGGGGAGGGTTGGGGAAGGGGACCGTTGTCCCAGTTTTTCGTTGACACACCTTGTTCACTACACTAGCATTTTTGTCCAACAGCATGGCGAGCGCGCACACAATCAGCATTATAAGGATGCACCCACTACCTCACACAGACGAAACACTTCACCCGAGCCTGACAGCCGCTCTAGGTGTCTCATCATACACTCATACCCCCCATGACTGACAACCACAATGGGAGGGGGTCGCTCCATATAATGTCCTGGAATGTTAATGGGCTGTTAGACAGGGTCAAGCGAACAGCGGTCCTGCGATATGCACAACGCCACACTGTTGACATACTGTTGCTCCAAGAAACCCACCTTGTAGGCAATAACTGCCCCTTCCTGGCGGGATACGGCAATGGCAGGGTTTGGCACTCCGGATTTAATTGGGGGTCGAGAGGCGTGGCTATTCTTGTATGCCGCGCCCTCCCATTCGTTTTACGCAAGGTCACTAATGACCCTCAAGGTAGCTTCCTTGCCTTGGAAGGGACCATAGGGGACCGGGCTCTGAACCTGCTGTCCGTATACTCCCCACCATCGCTGATGGCCCCCACACTTAAGCGAATTGCGGAGTTGGTTGCCGCCCTGCCTCCAGGTATGACCATCATTGGGGAGGACTTCAACGCAGTCATGAACCCCGACCTTGACACCGCCAGAACCCCCTCGACCTCTAGAATCCCCTATGCTAATCTCTTATCGAACTGGGTGGCCGCCCTGGGGGTCTGCGACGCCTGGAGACTTTGGCAACCGATGGCCCGACGCTATACCCACACCTCGGCATCCCACCACACGCATGCACGACTCTACTACATTTTCATGCCGGCCCTGGACTGTCGGATAATTAAAGATCTCACCATCCTCCCCAGAGGTGTATCCGACCACTCCCCTGTGGCGATGCAGATGGGCGACCTCCCGGAGTCTTTGCGCCCGATTTGGAGTATGAACGCTTGATTTCTCCAGGATAAGGAATTTAAGGACTCAGTGGGCGGTGAGCTCCGCCACTACTTCACCACCAATCAGGGCTCTGTCCCCTCCCCTGGTACCCTGTGGGAGGCTGGTAAGGCCACCAGTCGTGGCTTTGCCAAGGGCCAGCTCAAACTCAAACGAATTGCGCAAGATTCCCGGCTTAGAAGCTCAAGCCATCCTAATTGAAGGCCAGTCGCCTGGAGACTAGCATTTCTGAGAGACGAGATTAGGCAGACCTCCCTGGAGGCCGCCAAGCTGCTGTGGAGGTCCTCTGTAGCACGAGTCTATGGATGGGGAGACAAAAAACTCCTTCATCGACTGGCCACCTACCCAATGGCCAACCGCATCATTCCCAAAGTGATGGCTCCGGACGGTGCAGTCCAACGATCCCCGGTGGTGGTGGCCCAGTGCTTCGCCACATACTACGCTGCCCTCTACTCTGCACAGCCTCCCAATCTCTCACTTTCAGAGCTGCTTCATCGAGAACGGATCCCTCTTCCGCGGCTCAGTGAGCCTGAAGCAGAGGCGCTGGACCTCCCGATCACTTCAGAGGAGGTCAACGAAGCCATATCTCGCATGGCTTCTGGTAAGACCCCGGGGCCGGACGGACTCCCGCAGGAGTTTTACGCAGCTTACCGTGACACGCTAGTTCCCCACCTTCTGGAGATGTATGTTGAGGCGACTGACAAGGGCTCGTTCCGCACGGAAACTGATATGGCCACCATCGTGGTGATCCCTACGTCTCAGCCTCCCTCGAAGCACTGCTCCGACTATCGCCCCATCTCTCTAATCAACTCGGAGCTCAAGATGTTTGCCTCCATCTTAGCCGTCTTAGCCAACCGCGTACGACCGTATCTGGCCAAACTGGTCCATCCCGACCAGTGCGGCTTCATGCCCTCTCGGGGCACCAGACACTGCCTCAGATGTCTCCACCTTGCCCTAGCGAACCGCCAGCGATTGACCCCATACTTGTCCCTTCTCGTTGATTTCGAGAAAGCTTTTGATTCAGTAGACTGGCGGTACCTGGAAGCAGTGTTGACGGAAATGGGGTTTGGGACATATTTCCGCAAACTGGTAAAGACGCTATACTGTAGGTCGCGGGCCCGAGTACTGGTCAATGGAGCTCTGTCGCAGCCCTTTCCCATCAGGAGGGGCACGAGGCAGGGATGCCCCCTCTCGCCCCTCCTCTTTGCTTTGGCAATAGAGCCCTTTGCCTGCCTTATACGGTTGGACGAGCAAATTATGGGGTGGAAATGGCCCGGACTGGAGGAGGACAAAATCGTTCTCTACGCGGACGACGTTCTGCTATTTCTGGCGGAGCCAGCGCAGTCGGTACCCCGGTGTCTCCGGGCGTTAAGTCTCTTTGAGCAGACCTCCGGCCTCCGGCCTCCGACTGAACTCCGCTAAGTCCGTCCTGGTCCCCCTTCATCTCTCTCGAGAGTGCTTTGATTGGCAGGCCACGATACCTCTTCGATGGCAGTCCTTCAAATACCTTGGGATTTGGGTCGCCCTCCTCCCAGACCTTGCCTGGTCGCTCAATGTAACCCCGCTAGTGAAGAAGGTCCGAGCTGATCTCAAATGGCAGGCGCTGCCGCTGAACCTATGGGCAGAATAGCCTTATTTAAAATGATGATTTTGCCCAGGTTCCTCTACATGCTTCAGAATACGCCCCAACCCTTCTCACGGACGTGGTTCAGGGAAATGGACAGTCTGGCCATCAAGTTTCTATGGGGGAGTTGGAGGCCCTGCCTGGCCCTCACCCAGTGCCGGATCCCGCCCTTCGATGGCGGTTTGGGGATGACAAATCTGTACCTCCATTATTTAGATACCCGGCTCCTCACTTTGCATGACTGGTTCAACGGTGGCTGGTCAGATCCGGCATACCGACTGGAACTGCACGCCCTACGTTTGCCCAACATCCAGGGGATGCTGTACGGGAACACCATCCCCAGAACCCTGCCCGAGGTCACACGTGGGGTGCTTCTGGCCAGGCGGGCTTCTCTGCGCCACACCCACTGGTCGGGCACACTGACTCAATATACCCCACTTTGGCAGGGCGCCTGGCTCCGGGAGGTCGCCAACCTATCTGGCTTTAGAGCATGGGATCTAATTGGGATTACGCAATTGGGGGACGTCTGGGGAGGGGACCACTTACGCACCTTTCAGGACCTACAAAACCGGTACTCCCTCCACACCTCACAGTTTTACAGCTACTTGCAGTTGCGCCACGCCCTTCACTCCCACATCTCGGAGGGCACCTCCTTTCCCGAATACAGCCCGCCCGAAGCCCAAATTATGACTGGCAACCTGGGGAAAGGGGGATTTCCCGTATCTATCGCTCTTTCATGAACAACACCCCCAACACACTACTCCGGCTCAGAGACCGATGGGAGGGATGGCTTGGGTCCTTGGAAGATGACAATTGGAGGGACGCGCTAATGGCCCCCAAAACGATCACAGCCTCGGCGAGGCTCCGCTTAGTCCAAATATACTACCTCCACGCCACCTACCTTACACCGCTGCGCCTCCACCACTCTGGGCTCAGACCTGATGCATCATGTCCCTGCTGCAACACCCCACAAGCTGATTTTTACCAAATGGTATGGCTTTGCTCCATAGTCACATGCTTTTGGGAATAAGTGGTAGGGGAACTTACTGAGGTCCTGGGCTGGGAAGTTCCTCTTAATCCAATGAATGTGCTCCTGGGAATCACCGAAGGGCTGGACGGCTCCAGAGCCGACAAACTCTTTCTGAACACAGCCATGATGGTGGCCAAGAGAGACATTGCGGCAAACTGGCTGAACTCGACTGCTCCCACCATGACACAGTGGCGCAGGGGGGTGAATTGGTGCGCGGCGCAGGAGCGGCCCTTGTATGAGGCCAGGGGATGCCCAAAGAAATATCGCAAAATGTGGGGCAAATGGGTGGGGGTGATAGAAGACTGACGCTCTCCTTGGGCAACCGTGGGCCGTGGTGGGTGTTACCCTGCTTCTCCCTTGACTATCAGGGTCATGTACGATGCTATAATGATACCATGTTTTTGCTATGCGCTGATATCTGCATATGCTGCTGGTCTTTTGTCTTTCTGTTTGCTTCTCACAAAAATCAATAAAGTTGATTGTCAAAAAAAAAATATATATTTTATAATTTGCTCCAGCCTCCTCCTATGTTGCATAGCATGATCAAAGGAAGGTTACAAACTTGGCACGACGGTATGGGGAAGTTTATTCCAAAATGGATATACTGTGGCGCTGCCGGAAAACACAAACGTTTTGGAGGGAAAAATTGGGAAATTAAATGCATTTTACAGTGTCGACTTAACCAAAATCTGAGAGGTGATATTATCAGGCAGAACATTGCAGGGATTCAACTCGCTGAAATCTAAAGGGAAGCTTATATTACACTTGTTGTTAACAGCAAAACAAACTGCTGGGAAGAGGTGGGCTAGGGGGGTTCTAGCTGTGGTGCTTCTGGGGTCGGGAAGGAGAAATGTGTGTATTAATGTACAGATGTTATGTATGCAAACAATTTTCAATAACAGTCCTATTGAATCTAAAAATGACATCCACGTTTTGACAGCAGATTTGTGTTTGTTGCCGTAGAGCGGCAGATAAAGGTTTTTCAAGTTAATAATTCCCGATGATTTGAAAGGTCGTCCCTTTCACTATTAAATAACAGAAATTATCATCTTGCTTTTCAGTGCAAGTGCTTTTTAGGGGATCGTTATAGATAAAATATCGTTATTTTGTCATTGAGCAACCAACATCTGACATGTTTTCGATACAAGACTCAAAATTTATTTATTGCATTCTGAAGCCCTTACTCTCCCATCATCCATAGTTCTCTAGCAGTATTAAATGTATGTTTCATTCTGTTACCTTTCTCTTGATTCAGGTCAATTCTCCTGGTTTGGATATGAAAGCCCGCGCAGTTTCTGGGACTACATACGAGTGGCCTGCTGCAAAATGCCGCACAGTTGCATCTGCAGCATTGAGAACATGGAAAATGTTAGCTCATCCAGAGCCAAGGTAACAAACCTAATGAGATTTTTATTTTTGCTGGCATTTTTTTTAGAATTTGGGAACTTTTCTGTAGTGATGTGTCTGTTGGGTTTTAGGGTAGAGAAACTTAAATATATCAAATTTCACGCAAAAAAGTCGTCTTAGTGACCCCCGTTAAGAAGTAGTTGTTGGAGTTAACATGCATCTTTCGTAGTACAATTTACATGAGGGGAGTACAACTTAATTTCATAGAGCTCGCCATGGCTACATAATGCATGCACCATCTTTGCAAGAAGGGTGGGGAGGGGGGGCCCTTAGAGTTAAGCTGTATGAATGAGAGGTACTTAGGTTTACACTTTCCAAAAGCAGCCGCTTCATTTTCTGTGTGAGGTTTAGGCACGCCCTCTGATTTTTTTTTTTAGTCAATGGGTCAGTTGGCTTGCGACTAGTAGCATGACAGGATGCTCGAGTTCGCTGGTGATGAGTGCATGGGTGACCGTCTTTCTGGATCCATCTGAATGTCTTTCGAAGCAGGTGGATCGTGTGGAAGCAGGAAGATGGTACTCCATTGATTTGGTGGTTCAATGAGAGCGAGGAGTCCAGTATGATGCCAAGGTTGCATGTGTGGTCCATAGGGGTGAGAGGGGTTCCTAGTGCGGCAGATGTATAGAGGAGCACACCCTTGGCGTAAGATTTATCATTTCTGAGGGCATGGCCAGGAGGTCAGGATGGCGGTCCCTTTTTGAAGCTCTCCAACACCTTCCTCTAACTATCTTCCTACGTTCCATTGCTAGAAGACTGACTTGATTCCCCCACCCACCCAAAAAGCGGTAAGTGCAGGGAGGGTATGTCATTTAAGGAGATTTTGGCCCAGATCTGTGCGTGGTGGGCACCCAGGCCTTCAGCACACTCCCCATCATTTGAAAATGGCAGAGATGGGCTGAAGCACGCCAAGATGGTGAACCAATAAACTGGCTCCCAGTGGTCACCCGCACCTAGCAGATTAGCAAATCATAATTGGTGGAGCAGTTCCCCCGAAGGTACAGGGTGCAGGAAAGGTGGCTGGGGCTAAAGTAATTGGCACCACAGTAGTTCCAGCTGACCTACCCGGGGATTATCGTTCCTGGTACTGTCTGCGTGAAAGGAGGCGGATGGCCTGTGTCAAGTGCCTCCTAGACCCAGGTATCCGGTTGGGTGGAGGAGGTAGCAGTGGCCCTGTGGAGGTCCCTGTGGATGGCTTGTGGAACCTGGCAGCAGTTCGGCTGTGCCCCGTGGCGCTACTGTTGATCTGGATGACATCATTGGTCCCATGGGCACATGAAATGCAGGAATCTTTATGGGCTACTCCTCTTCCCCCTCCTGCACCTCCCAAAGTAAGCCTGCACTTCCTGGTTGTCCCCCTGGTATGAGGGCCCTGCACTTCTCTGGGGCACTTGGGCTGGAAACCTGCTGGAGACCTTGGGTGTCCACTGCCCCTCCAAGGCTGCTCAACCAGCTAAGACTCTGAAGGTCTTCCCTGCTTTACCCAAGCATGGTGCTACATACTGACTACCATATAGGAGTTATCTGCTCTGCTGTTCATGCTGTCTTTGGTTTAGCCTGGAGGCTATAGTACAAGCAGTATAGTGCAGAGCCTCCTCCTTCCTACATGGCTACAAGTAGACAACCTGAAGTAATGGCCATATGCCGCCTGATTGATTCCTCCCGACCCCCTACTCATTTGACATTCTTTGCTGCTGTTGTGAAGCACTGGTGCTCGGTGACCTGGATCTATGTCCTAGGTGGTGTGATGAGACCCAGGTGACAACCTCTGTGGGTTCTCCACAAAACTCAATGGCTTTTGTGCTTAGGAAATATTGGGGACCCTAGTTTGAGAAGCCTGAAGTGCTGTCATTGGGCCTGAAATATGTTGCAAACCCAAAATGGCAAATTTACGTCCAGGCCATCAGACGTGCCTAAATTAACAATTGTGGATCCATATTAACAGTCTCCTGGACCATATGGTACTGACACCTACTAAAAACATTACAGGCTTCCCATACAATTCTAAAAAACAGGTTTAGTAAGGCGCAATGGACGTTTCACTGCTCTGGCAAGACCTCCATAACGCAATCAATAGAGCCTGTGAAACAGAGGGTCGCATTGCTGTAAAATTCACTGTCCCTCCACACAATGACATCCAAAGTTCAGGAGGAACAAGCTGAAGATTCTGAAAACAAAGTGCAGAGATATTACTTTAGATTCATTGGTTTCCCGGAGTGGTCATCCTCCAAAGGTTTTCTGGAGGCTTGGATCATTTCCTGACTGTTGCTGGACAAATTGCCACCCTACTTTGTCCTAAAAAGGGTACCAACACAGCGTCCCCCTCTAGGCATTGCCTTATCACCAAGTCTTAAATTATAGAGACAGATGCAATTCTTAAGGGCACAAGCGCAAGGAGAATTTGTCCTTCCAGTCCACCCGAATTAGGACTTTTCTCAACTACACTAGATTGTTTCAAAAACAAAAATAAATCCGTTGCAGTCAAACAGAAGTTGCAGGCGTTGAGCCTTAAATACATGCTCATGTTTCCAGCCAGACTCTCACTCCTTGATAGCGTTGCTACTTTTTCTTTGACTCCCCTGACTCGGCCTAGAACTGGGCGGTTAAAAAAAAAGATTGACAACGTATTCCTACTCTCTGTGGAGAAGCCTGACCAAATTAGAGGCAATGGAGGACACTTCAGCAGTGGCAAATCAAAAAGATGGAGGCACTTGTGCTGACAATAAGGCCCTCCTCTGAGATTGCCAGAGGCTTTGGACACTGAAAGTCGCTGTCTGCTGAGTGAGATGCAAACAAAGAACCCTGCTGCCTGGCTTTTCTGGATCCCAGAATTTGAGCCAGAGAAGGTCTCGTCCTCTGGGCTGGGATGATCTGGCCCTGTCTCAAATTACCATATGCCATACTGTACAAAAGAAAGGCTGGTGGAATCCCTACCTTGTGTCTCAACTTTTGCATCTTTTATTTTTCCCAGCCACACGTTATTGTAATTTATAGCAAGGTGTAGGGGAGGGTTCTGCCTTTACCAAAATCATCAGTTTTGTTTACTAAATGGCGATTGTTAGGGCAACAGATCCTTCTGGAGTGGAAGTGAGGGGCGGAGTGTGGTTGGGGGGGGGGATTGGGGTCAGCAGATCGGCTGGTTGCAGGTGTTACATTCTGTTCTTACTTACTGTGCTCTCATTTCTGGAGGTACATGAACCGTGGGTGCTCCTACATAGGGTTTCCCACAGTGCACTATGTGACTCCAGCCCTGGCACCTATTTACAGGGTGCCACTGCCTTCCCAGCTTTTATGGCTCACATGACATCCTTTGGTGTGTTGTCGTGGAAAGTCAATGGCCTCAATGATATCAAGAGGAGTGCAGTGCTCTGATTTTGCCAAGCGCCATTCCCCCGCTGAGATGTTTCTTCAGAAAACTCATCGTTGTGGTTTGCACTGCCCATCTTGGGTTTATTTGGGTAAGATGGAGTATTCCATCTTGGCCACACTAGAGGATCTAGGGGCACCCCCATTTTACTGCACAAAACCTTGCCCCTGTTTGTGTCTCAGGTCACCACTGATGTCTGTTGGAGGTTTGTGGTGGTAGGAGGTTGGCTGGAAGGGAAGCAATGTAACTTTAATAGCACATACATTCCACTGTAGCTTTTGAAGCCTACCCATGCCGACCTCAGAGCTGTAGTACTGGGACTACAACAAGGCTTAACCTTCAAAGGAGGGGGTGAGTAGTGGTATTGGATCCAGTGCTAGACTCAACTGGTGCTAGAGCCTCAAGCCCACATGCGACTTTTGTGTTGGCAGATTGGGCATCCTCCTTAGGATTGTCTGATGTGTGGTGAGTATGGTACACCTGGACCAAGGAATATACCCATATCTCCGCTGCATACAAAACCATGTCTAGAATAGGTTTCCTCATTCTCCTAGCTGCTGAGATCCTGTGCATAATGGCACTAAGCATCCTACCCCAAGTAATCTCTTACCACTCTCAGGTGCAATTACAATTGGTGCCCACAGGCTGAGGGACTGCTCAATTTGGCTTCAGAATGCTTGGTTGCCATGGCGTGCTCGCTGTTTCTAGTGCAAGAACTGAAAGCTTACTATGAGTTTAAAACCGGTTTGGTAGAATCTCCAGGAATGCTCTGGGTGTTGGGGAAAGCCATCTGGTGCGTCAAGACCAAAGCATTTTTAAGCAAGAAAGAAAAGGAGAGAAAATAGGTCGCCCATTTGAAGACAAAAATTCTCACGCTTGAACATTTATTACATGATCAAGCCTGGAGAGGGGCTCCAGCACCAACTAGCGACTGATGGGGCCTCCTGGCAAAAGCTCTGGTCAGAGGAAGCTCAGCAGTGTTGTATTGCCTCAAATAGGTGGCTCTACGAGTGGGGGGACAAATCCAGAAATCTGCTATATTGGCTGGCAACCACAGATGTTGCCTCCAGGGTGATCCTAAACATAGTGAACCCAACTGAGAACGCAGTCAGCACAGAGGTTGAGATAGCCTCTGCCTCTTATAACCAAAATCTATATGCACTGCAGGAATGACCCAGGCTTGAACATTCTGCTCCCCTCATTGATTACTCCCCCACCCAGAGACGCTGAGCACGCTAAAGAAGCGATAGAAATGGCCCTTACTGACATAAAATAGGGTAAAACACCTAGACCAGATGGGTTCCCTCCTCAAATACTATATTAAATTTAAGTTGTTCCTCTCTTCTAACCTACTACTTATGTTCCCCGGAGGTCAAAGAGAAAGGGAGGTTTCCACTAACTTAATCTGGCTACAATTGTGGTCATTCATAAACCTTGGCATCCTCCAGATTCATGAATCTTGGCATCCTCCAGAAGAATGCTCCTAATACTTTCAGATCTCCCTCATAAATGTGGAGATGAAGATTTACGCTAGGGTCCTTTCTAATTGGCTCTTGCAGGTGGTTACCTCACTTGTCCACCCAAACTAATGTGGCTTTATCCTGCACTGCAATACCTGAAGCTACTTCCGCAAAGTTCATGTCATTCTGGCACAAGTCCATGCACTCACACAATCTGGTGTTCTCATACTTAAAGGCTGTGATAAAACATTTGACTCAATTGACTGGTCTTTCCAGTTCAGAGTACTGTGACCTATGGGATTTGGGCCTTGTTTTCTACCCTTTGTTAAAGTACTATATGCTCTACCCCAAGCAAACATAAATGGCACTTTATCACCTCTGTTCCTGATTCAGAGATCAACCAGACAGGTATGTATCTTATTGCCCCTTCTTTTTGCTCTGGCGATAGAACCCCTGGTGTTGTGGATTAGATGTGATGCCCAGGTGTAGGGGTTTCATTGGAAAGGAGATCTGAAAAACCGTACTGTACTTTACGTGGATGATGTGGTCCGGTTTGTGAGTCACCCCAAAGATACAGGCCCTAGACTGCTCAACATGCTAGAGACTTATGGTAAAGCCATAGGCCTAAGAGTTGACTGATCAAAGTCATTGCTTGTCCCATTCAAATGAGGTATGGAGGCAGAGTTCAATCCCGTCTTTCCATCTCAATCTTAGTTTCAGTGCTTTGGCATACACCTGAGCGAGTAGGCAATTTTTTGTTTTTTAATATGGGCATCCCAGAGCCTGCATATTGCATTCAGTAAATGCACTCAATCCACCCATGACGGTGTATGGGCATGGTTGACCTCCAATTTAAATTACAAATCTTGTTGCTGAATGATTGGCTGTACGGGAGACAAGAGGACCCACCATTTCATATTGAAAGCTCCGAATTTGGTCGAGAAAACATTCTGGGCTTACTGTTAGGGGTCCGTATCCCAGACTCACTCCCAGAAGCAACCAGGATGGCTCTTCTAAATTGGAGTTTGATATTGCGCGGAATTGGGTGGGACAGAAAACTCACGATTGACAGCTCTTTGGAGGGGCAATGACTTCTTCACAGCACCTGTTTAGAAGGGTTTGAGTGGTGTGTCCTAATTCAGATTTCTAAGCTGGCATAGCAAAAAAATAAAGATGTTCCAGATATTTCATAATGAATTCGTTCTTCACAGAACCCAGTTCTACAAATACTTGCAGCTGTAGCATGCACTGGCCTATCGCCAAATCTCCTTGAATTATCCCTCCGAATATACCCCGCTAGAGGCCAAAGTTACCTTGGCTCCACTGAGGAAGGGATCACATATATACAAACCTTTTAATAATTTGTCAGATCAGTTTATGGCACTTAATGGAGCTGCAATCAAGTGGGGTGGGGCCCATGATTGAGAGCGACAGGAGGGATGCCAAAATGGTTCCCGCAATTTTGCTATAGCCTTGTGTCTGCACCTTAGACATTTAAATTACGTTTACGCAACTAACTTCACCCCAAGTAAGTTATGGCGAGTGGGTAAGATCCCCTCACCTTCATGCTTCAGATGTAATGCTACAGACTGCAATTTTTTCCATAAGGTTTGGAACTGCCCTGTCATGGGAAAATACTGATGCCAACTGATTACAAATCTCTCTAGAATAACAGGAAGACCTGTGAACCTATCTCGCAATATTGCCCTACTCTGTATCCTGGAGGATATTGGGGGGCTGTAGAGGAGAGTGCACTATGGTTGGTACTGGGACAATGATTGCCAAAAGGGGCATCGCCCAACAATGGAAATTTCTAGGCCCTCCTCCTGCTGTCGAATGGTGGCAAGGAATGGGTTGGTGCACGAAAACAGAGGAGCCCATCTACATGGCCAGAGCATACCCACATAACGCAAGATCTGAGGGAGATGTTGGGACTATTATAATCAAATAGATGGACAATATGTGTACTGCTATTTTTGGATTCATTTAGATTGCACTGTGTACTTAATTTTATGTTTTTTATTTAAAAAGAAATAACAATTTATAAAAAATGTGATTGTGCCAGAAAGAACTAAAAAAAAATAGTATGCTTCTCAAAACAAAGTGGGATAAGTGCAACTATGTTTGAAACCCTATAAGGGACCTTTGCACAAAGCCTATCGACGATACTGATGCATAAACCCTCCAGATCCATTTGTAGCAAATTAAGTTATTTAAACTCTGACCCTTTTAGCCATATGACACATATTGTGAGTGAGTGTCGATTTCTGTGGGGATTTTTTGAACATACACGTCTCATTTAAAGAAATTAAGGGGCGTCACTGTAACCTTATCGCAGTGGGGAGGCTGTTCCAGATCTTCACTCTCTCATGAATGTGCATTGATGTTTTGCTGTTTGCCAAAAACAATAGTACACTTCCGAAAAACTATGTATAGGCCGAAGATGGAAACTTGGTTAAATAACCTATCTATAGCTGTTGTGCAAAAATCTTTCCATAGACTTAAGGGTACATGTTGGCTTGTGTAAACGTTAAGATTATAATATGTTCTTCATCGTTTGCAACATATACTGTTGCATTTTAAATAAATGATTAAAAGATCAAAATGAACTGAACTTGTTAACTGCACTTTCACCTTTTAATAATGGAGGATTTTAAATACTTATGTTCTAGTCATTCGTGTTAAAATATCCATTGTTTTTGAAGTCATTCTTTTCCACTTAATTAGGCTCGTTGGGGCTAGGCGTGGGTTGGTGAAGGTGGGACTGCTAATTAGATCCCGTGTCCAGGCAGGCATGCACAGGAGGCATTAGTCACTCAGATCATCACCTCGGTGTACTCGTGCTATTTCTTTTCATATTTACGAATGCTCTGTTTAATCCTGTGCGTGAGTAGCTCAGCCCTTGCTATTGTTTCCTCCTCTCTTCACAGGGCAGAGCCTGGGTCCGAGTGGCATTAATGGAAAAAAGGCTGTCCGAGTACGTGTCTACAGCTTTGAGAGACTTCAAAACAACTAGGTACTCATTGTTTTTTTTTTATCCTACATTTGTAACCGGAAGTTGGATTCATCCTCTCATACGTTCTTAAATGTACTATATGATTCATTAGACCTTCTTCTTTGGGCTCAGTGACTCTGTCGTTAATTTATATAGCACATCTGTGTCCGAGAAAAAGAACTTCAAAACACTTTCACTAAACATCGACAATGACAAAGAAAACAGGCTTAGTATACGTTAAAAATAGTAAAATCTCCACAAGGTTCTCCTTGGTGACCATATATTATTTAAAGTCCCTTTTAAGAGGGTCGTTGGTTTAGGGTTTGTGGCCTGCTAGTCACTGTGAGCATAACCAAGAGTTTCTTAGCCGAGGTTCCTGACATTGGTTATTGCCTCTGTGTTCATTATTGCCCTTTGTCCATGCATCCATGAGGTTGTCACTTTAAAGAAATTAAACTTTTAAGTTCTGCATTTCTCAGCAAAATAGTTTGTTAAATTTCACTTGTACACCCAGCACCCTGTATAAAGACTCCCTCTTCTTGCACTCAGCTGTGTGTGCCAGAGGGTTGGCTGCTACTTAGGGCAGGGGTTCAGCAATAGCTTATTAAATAGATCTTCTGGTGAGTTTAGCTTGCCCCATTCCTCAGACTCAATCAATCAATCACAGAATTTGTAAAGCGCACTACTTACCCGCGAGGGTCTCAAGGCGCTGGGGGGAAAAAAAAGGGGGGGGTGCTGCTACTGGTCGAACAACCAGGTCTTGAGTAGCCTCCTGAAGGTCAGCAGGTCTTGGGTCTGTCGTAGGCTTAGTGGAAGGGTGTTCCAGGTCTTGGCGGCGAGGTGGGAGAAGGATCTGCCGCCGGTGGTAGTTCTTCGAATGCGAGGGACGGTGGCGAGGGAGAGGTCGGCGGAGCGGAGTTGGCGGTTGGGGACGTAGAAGAGGAGTCGTCTGTTGAGGTAGGCTGGGCCAGTCTTGTGGAGTGCCTTGTGTGCGTGGATGAGGAGTTTGAAGGAGATTCTCCTGTCGACGGGGAGCCAGTGCAGGTTCCTCAGGTGGGGGTGATGTGGCTGTGGCGTGGTACATCAAGGATCAGGCGTGCGGAGGCGTTTTGTATGCGTTGCAGTCGCTTGATGAGCTTGGCCGGGGCTCCCGCGTAGAGGCGTTCCCATAGTCAAGTCTGCTACTGACGAGGGCCTGGGTGACTGTTCTTCTTGTGTCTGTCGGGATCCACCTGTAGATCTTGCGAAGCATGCGGAGGGTGTTGAAGCAGGAGGATGAGACTGCGTTGACTTGCTTGGCCATGGAGAGCGTTGAGTCGAGGATGACTCCCAGGTTGCGTGCGTGGTTGGTGGGTGTCGGGGCTGCTCCCAGCGTCGTTGGCCACCAGGAGTCGTCCCAGGCTGAGGGGTTGGAGCCGAGGATGAGGACCTCTGTCTTCTCCGTGTTCAGTTTTAGTCGGCTGATCTTCATCCAATCGGCGACGGCCTTCATTCCTTCATGGAGGTTGGATTTGGCGGCGTGGGGGTCCTTGGTGAGGGAGAGGATCAGTTGAGTGTCGTCGGCGTAGGAGATTATGTTGAGGTCATGCTGTCTGGCGATGCGTGCGAGCGGGGCCATGTAGTTGTTGAACAGTGTTGGGCTGAGGGATGATCCCTGGGGTACTCCGCAGATGATCTCGGAGGCTTCGGATCGGAATGGTGGGAGGCGGACTCTCTGGGTTCTGCCGGCGATGAAGGAGGTGGCCCATTCCAGGGCCTTGTCTCGGATCCCTGCGTCGTGGAGGCGTGCGCGTAGAGTGCGGTGGCAGACAGTGTCGAAGGCGGCGGAGAGGTCCAGCAGGATGAGGGCTGCGGTCTCACCGTTGTCCAGCAGGATCCTGATGTAGTCGGTGGCGGCGATGAGGGCAGTCTCAGTGCTGTGGTTGCTGCGGAACCCCGATTGGGATGGGTCCAGGATGCTGTTTTCTTCGAGGTATCGGGTTAGCTGTTTGTTGACGATCTTCTCGATGACCTTGGCTGGGAACGGAAGCAGGGAGATGGGCCGGAAGTTCTTGAGGTCTCTCGGGTCCGCCTTGGGTTTTTTGAGTAGGGCGTTGATCTCTGCGTGTTTCCAGCTCTCTGGGAAGGTCGCGGTCTCGAAGGAGAGATTGATGATGTTGCACAGGTGGGGTGCGATGGAGCTGCTGGCTTTGTTGAAGATGTGGTGCGGGAAAGGGTCTGACGGGGAGACGGAGTGTATTGTGCTCATGGTCTTGATGGTGTCCTCGATGTTCACGCTGGCCCAGGCTGGCAGGGGGTCGTGGTCGATGGTGTGCGGCGGGTCTGGTGCATCGATCTTAGTTGGGGCTGTCTGGGTGTTGAAGCTGTCGTGGATGTCGGCGATCTTGCGGTGGAAGAAGGTGGCGAGGGAATCGCACAGGGGTTGCGACGGCGGGATGTCGTTGGTGTTGGAGCTGGGGTTGGAGAGTTCCTTCAGACTGTGCTACATGGCTTTGTAATTTTTCGTTTGGTAGCTAAGTGTCTTCTATGAAGTCATGTCTTGTGGCCTCTCAGAAAGGAGGTAGATAACTACCTATGCCCTTGACTAGTTTGTGCTTCACTACAGTGTCCTCTGTGTCTTTCACATGTATCATGATTATTCGTGGAGTCCAAGACTGCACACTGCTGCGGCATATCCTTCCTGACAGAGAACAGTGAGGAGGAACCTCGGGCAATGCATAAATGTCCACCTTTCTTGCCAGCATTGTTCATCACTAGAGTTGTCTCCTTCTACCTCCTCCGTGTTGCGGGTCAGAGCGACGTGGGCCTTTTAGTGTTTACATTGCCTTCTAGGGAAATCTAATGCAGTATAGTGTTCCACATGAACCATTAACATCTATAGCCTTTTGTTTGCTGTTATGCTACAGAATCATTTTTTTAGGTCTGGCCTAGAGTGTTTTCAGGAAAATGAATGCAATATAATTGATATACATACATGTAAAAATGTTTACACATGTAGCAAAGTTTACTGGGATAATGAGAACTGATAATAGAGCTTGGGTGCTGTTTTTTGTTTGTGCAGCTAAGCTTAACATTGTTTTTGTAAACCATGTATTAACGTGCTGTACTGATGTCTACAACTCCCAACTGTTGATCTTGTTCACTTTTTTATTTTTTGAAGACTTTTCTTGTGACTAATTTAACAGGGGTGTTTTATGATAATGCGCTCATTTTTTAAAGTTTGATTTTATTTTTTTTATTATAATTTTTTTGCTGCACCTATGCTTTAATATGGGTGTTTAGTCACACATTGCTAATCTTTGGTCGGCGGCCTTTTTTTTGCCCTTTATTGACCATTGTAAGAAATGAACATACATGTTTTGTAAGGGTTTGGCAAAGCGGAATGCATGGTGCTCGTGTCTTGTACCTTGTGTTCTATTGTGCTGTGAAAATTATTGCAAGGTGGCCATTAATTGTTTATTCAATATGCCGTTAGTTTAGTGAAATGCAACTAATTTGCTGGAATATTATTCTGTTATGCATCCGTTTCACCAATGGTTGTCTACAACATTCTTTCCAGAGTTCGGGTTCCATATAGTTTTCGAATGTTTATCATGGTTTTCATTGGGAAATGTTTACACAATGCCTGGCCAGCAGAAGTGTCTATTAATTGACAGGAATTTATTAGACTTATAACTGTTGCCATTCTTTTATGTGAATACTTTCACCTCTGAAGATCACTGTATTCACAATGTTTTTTCACCTCAACTGCAAAAAAACTATTTTTGGACATGACACTTCATAAAGCACTTTTCCAGTTTCTAGGCACTATAAACAGCTGTTAATATTAGCCACTTCTGTTCTTTATATTGCCAACAACAAAACGATTTAATACATTTACTGCATCTTTTATTATTTGTTTCTGACCAGGTTTGCACTGCACATCTTTGTCAGATCACTGCTTATAAATTAAGAAGTTTGAAAGCGGTAAACCTGCTTCTCACCTATTAATATTTTAGGAATATTACAAATAGAATTGTTTTAAAGCTTCAGCCACAGTGTTTTATCATACACATCTATATTTACTGATATCTTTACATACCGTGTCACCAAGCATAAATATGTTATGACTTTTCCATCACATTATTTTTTTGTATGTGGCAGCTAGCTAGATGTGTTAAATGCACTAACTTTGGCCCATTTCCCTTACTTTTCAATGTAGTGTGACATTTAAATATAAATCAGGGTTTTTGATATTCTACGTTACTTATTTTATACTTTTAGCTTCCAGTTGTCCTTACTAAAATGTTTTCCCTAACGCATCCACGGCTATCTTTTTCTATGTATTATAATTATTGCCTACTCTTGCCATTATCGCTGCTCTTTTAAATCTGCTGCTTGGGTGTTTCTTCTCCTTTCTGCACCTACTTTAGTTACACTGTTAATAGTTTTGGGTCAGGCCTAGAGACACCTTTAGCTGTTTTGCATCCTCTTGTTTTGCCAAAATATCATTAAGAAAAATACACACGTACATACAGACAGGGACTTTTGGATACCCACATTACTCTGTTCAAGATTCATTCACATTTTGCTTCCACCCATCACAGCATACATAATGGGCCAGCGGGTCAGCCAACTTCATCCACTGGTAGTGTTGCACTGTAAGTTATGGCATTTTGCATTCTCGCCTGTGCACAGCTGCATGAAAGGGAAAGCATTTCTGTGCCAAGCATGGTGTGGTGCTGATAAGCCCCTCCTTTATTTTTATTAAGATATATTTTTATTTTTGCCACTTTGTATTAGTGTATTACAGGTTTGCAAAATACCTACCAAAAAAAAGTTTAACTCTTGCCAAGACCAGACCTATTGACTTTGCCAATGCTTGTTTGTAATCTGTCTGATCGTGTGTGCAGATTACAAGGATGAACACGGTGAATGTGTGAGGTCCTAATTCACGCAACAGATGCATGCGTTTCTGGAGTCCGTTTTTTGTTAGTGACTGAATACCTAGCAGGCTGCAGGGACCAGTGGAAGATGTTTATTAGAAAAAGACCTATAGGTATACATTTTAATTTATTTGCATTATCATGCTTTATATAAATGAAATGAAATGAAATGAATGAAATTTGTACTTGTAAAGCGCACTTATACCCCCAAAGGGGTGTCCTGGCGCTGTACGCATACCGCTGTGGAACCCTTCCTGGCTTTTCCCTGTGAAATATCCACTCCTGGGCACCCCCAAGGTGAAGCCAGGCATCCCAGCGCTGTTGTGGCCGTTGTGGAGATTAAGCAAGCTATTGCCCAGAGTTGCAGAGTGTGACCCATGATTAGAATAGGCACCGAGGCGAGAATGATCAGGTCCGAGGAAATTGAGCCCAAGACCCGCCGAGGCGGGAATTGAACCCTGGTCCCGGGCCAGATCTCTGCATCAGGGTCTGCCGCTCTAACCATTGAGCCACACTTCTCCACTATATAAGAGGGCGTTCTTTCAATTAGTTCTTCAAATCAATTGTTGCCTCAGATACCTCTTTCCATTCACGAGGTAAGACTTTGCTGTATTAGTTACTGTGTAATGTGGTCTTGCTTGGGATACATCTTTTCAGTTGTGAGGTAAGACCACACCAGTACTTGGTCATTAAAACAGGGTGACTCTAATAACCATTTCATTGACACTAATCCATTCTATGTGATATAATTTGTTGTGGGTATGGCAACAGCACAGTGTCACAAGGAATGCCCATTTTCTTCAATCTGCTGGAAACCCTCCTTTAAAGTGGTAATCCTGGTTTAGAAATTTTCAGAGCCATCTGGTGGCTGTTAATGCTATAAAATAAGACACTTAAAGCATTGTTATTCAGTTGTCTGGGGTCTGCTGGTGAAGACATTTTGATCATTTAGGGGGATCAGCAGGTGGAACCACCACAAAACAGTTTTGCCAGTATATATTAAAGAGACCTATTGGGGTGCTATGCAGGAAATGTTCAAGAAGACTTTTATGTGCATGTACACCTACTCACGAGGAAGCCATGAACATTTTGAAAGGCACTAAACAATGAATATTAGGTTGCAAACGTTTAGGTCAGAGTATCAATGTGTGAATGTGTGTACGGTAATGATCCATGTCAAGGAAAAGAAGACCGGGATGTTAAGGTTGTAAACAAACAGAACATTTTGGTGTGCTACAGATGTGGGTCAAAAGTGCATGTTGGGTATTTTCAAACTCACCCGCAATTAATAAAAAGTGTAACAAGTGCCATCAAATTGGAAATTTTGCTAGGCAATACCAGGCTACATAGAGCAGTTATATAAGTGTAAATGTTAATAGGTGGAACTTGAATGTCTCCAATGTATCTCTGGATTCAGAATCTTGATTAATGAAAATAAACAATTTAGTTATGACTGTTTTTTCAGAGGATGAGAAACTGGGAACATTTGGACTGTTTCATAATGTTATTATTGGTGGTATTACGGTCATGTCCGATTCTGGCGCGCCTATGACTATTATATCTGATACATTGTTTTTGAGAATTGGAAGCTTATGAAGAATTTGTCCTTGTATTGTTAGGTTATTTTGAGGAATATTTAATAATTAGCGGTAGATCAACTTTTACGAAGATATTTGGCGCAGAGGAAGGACGCAATGTGCTTGGCCTGTGCTATCAAGGTAAATTGGGTATAATCCTTAAACCTGGCACGGATACCCCCATCAACTTGAGTGAACAGTGGGATGGTTGTCATGATGCTGAGATGGGGCACAAATGTACACTCCATATTAAACAAATACCCTGGGGTTTTTGAGGACAAGATTGAGTGTGTCATGGAAATTATATGAAAGAAGGGGCAAAACCTGTGGTGCATAAGATACTTAATGTATCAGTTAGTGTACATGCACAGCTCAAAGCTGAATTGGATGGTATGTGCAAGAATGGTATAATTGCCCCAGTAGATGTCAGAATGGATTTCATGTCTTGTGATAGCAAGACAACATTTCTGAGATTTGACAATGTGTGCGGACCGGTTCACACACAAAAAATTAAAATCACAAGTATCGGGGTATATAAATATTGTGTCCAAAATATTGAGCATAAAAATATCGTTTAGCTATACTTGTCCTGTAAATGACAAAAATAACATTGTACACTAATATCGATTACAAAAGTGTTTTTTTAACATGTATATAATTAAAAATAGTAAACATTAAATATAACATTTAACAGTAATATAATGTAAATTAAATGTATTTAAATAAAAATATATATAAATTTTATACTTTATAAAACCACGTGTTTATATCAACATCATTTAAAATGATTATTAAAATAATTTTAATTTATATTATAATTTTCAGATTTTTGTAAAATTTAATATAACAAATGTGTGTATATATATATATGTGTGTGTGTGTGTGTGTGTGTATATACACACAGATTTATTTGTCATGTTAAACTATTCAAAAAAATTGTGTGTGTGTGTATATATATATATATATATATATGTATGTGTATATATGTATGTGTATATATGTATGTGTATATATATATATGTGTATATATATGTATATATACACAATTAAAAAATGTAACAAATGAACTGGATTTTTTCAAAAACATACCAATTTAATTGCACATAAAGCAAACAATATAAAAAAATTACATTTTACTAACAATGTTACATATTACAAGCATTGCTAAATAAAAAATATGTTAAATACACAAACATTATAATATAAATTTAAACAATATAAAAAAACTATAAAATTGTAGGAATAATACATATACTAGTCCCACTTCAATCTGTGCAACAGTAGAGAGAGCGTTGGACTCGTGAGGGGTAACATTTACTATTCCCACTCCTGTCTTTGCAACAGTAGGGAAAGTGTGAGACTCAGGATGGTTGCACATTACTCTTCCAACTCCAGTCTGTGCAACAGTAGGGAAAGCATTATACTCAGGAGGGGTAAAAATTATTATTCCCACTCCAGTAGGTGCAACAGTAGGGAAAGTGTTGGACACAGGAGGGGTGATATTTACTATTTCCACTCCAGTCTTTGCAACAGTAGGGAAAGCGCTGAACTCTGGAGGGATACAAATTACTATTCCCACTCCAATGGTGCAATAGTAGAGAAAGCTTGGAATCATGTGGGGTAAAATTTACTATTCCCACTCCAGTGGGTGCAACAGTACAGAGAGAGTAGTTCACTTCAAACAAATAAAATGTTAACTATATTAAATATCAAGAAACAAATATTTAAATATAAAAAATATCTGATTGTTTGATAAATATTTTACATGAAATCAAATACTAATATAATTAAAATACCGCACTATATTCTCAGTCATAACAGCCAACACATATATACATTTATTTACAAGTAAAAATTTATTTACAAGTAAAAATCACAGCCCAATTAACGCATAACATAATAAATAACACCATCTTTAATTAATGAATAACTATTTTTACATTTATTACTTAAATAACGTCCTACACCACAGCTCTGCAAACTAAACACACCTAAAGTATATCTTAAAATTATAATTCAACATTCTACATAATTATCAATTAAACAATTAATAGTGATTAACTAAAAAAATTATATTTAATTACACTCCACCCTTATCCCTAGAAACCCAGCAAACCACACCTAATATATAAATAAAAATATATCTTAATTACATAATTAACATAATTATCAATTAAACAATTAATAATACATTTTGTTTAACTTCTCACCCTTTACCCCACAAACCCAACAACCCACACCTGATATATAAACTTAAGAAGCATCTTAATTACACAATTTACAGAATTAGCAATTAAATAATTAATAATTAACATTAATTATTATAATTCATTTTCTTCACCCGACAAAAACCACAACCCACACAAATATAAATAAAAAAATAATGAATAACACAATTTAAATAATTATCAATTAAATTATTTAATATCAAAATTAAATAATTATCAATTAAATTACTTCCAACCCTATACCCCTGCAAACCCCACAATCCGCACCTAAAACTCAACTTAATTAAAATAATTACACAATTAACATAATTGTCAATTAAATATTAACAATCAATATTCATTATAATTAATTTAATTCCCACCCTGTACCCCTATAAACTCCACAACCAGCTATGATGCTAAAAATGACAATAAAATATTACATTACATTTAATTACCATCAGGCGGTAATAAAGCAGGGGATTAATTAATGCACGCTCCTTAGTTAAACATGCCTTGGACATCAAAGAGCTAATCATAGATAATGATTTAGACTTTTTACGCATCACCGAAACATGGCTAAAGGAGGTCTGCAATCCAGACATTGCAGTCGCCCTGCCTCCTAATTTTACCATCTGTAGGAAAGATAGGGAGGTTGGCAGGGGGGGAGGAGTAGCCATTATCCATAGAGAGACCTTACAATGGAAGAATTTTACTTTACATGGCCTAAAGGGAGCGGAAAATATGGGCTTCTGCTGTGCCATGAATGGATCATCCTCCTTTTCTGGAGTCTTAATATAACACCCTCCAGGCAATAGTAATACCTTCTTGGACTCGTTAGGGGATTCCCTTAGCCAAGCCCTGCTTAGATATTCGAATTTGACACTGCTCGGAGATATCAATCTACACCTAGAATGTAGTAATAACCCGGGGGTCACCACTTTTTGGGAAATTGTCACTGCACTGGGTCTAAACCAAGTAGTTCAGGGGCCGACACACAGGGCAGGACACACGCTGGATGCGGTCTGCACCAATCTCACCTCACTTCAGATAGAAGCCTCTATCCCGCAGGCCTGGTCAGACCATTACCTCATTCCCTTGGCTGTCCCAATACCTAATATGGATTATGTAGCTACGAATAGGAACACGGGGGCACCGAGGCGTAAATGGCATCTATTGGCCACTAATCCCACCTTACCCACAGTTGCCCAAGATAAGGTACCAACATTAACTGGCGAGCCAGTAGAGGATTCTCGCCGCTTTCACACCTGGATGACGTCCATAAGCGAGGAATTAACTCCCTTAAAGTACGCCAACAGAAGGAGCAAAAGAAAATTGCATAACGACCCATGGTTTACGAAAGATTTAGCGGAACAACATCTACATTGTAAACAACTTGAACTTAGATGGAGAAGGGGATATGAAGTATCCAACTTACATATCTTCAAAATCTTCAGGAAATATCACTCGGCTATTAAAGTAGCTAAAAAAGAGTATTTCAATAAGAGAATAGCTTTGGCGAAGCAAAACCAAAAAGAGGTCTTTGAAATTTGTAAACTCTTTTACAGATCCTAAAGCTCTACATTCAGAAATTCCTCCCTCTCAGAAGCTTTGCAATGAGATCGCATTATACTTCGAGGATAAGATTAAGATCATTCAAAAGGATTTTGGTGCCCATAGCCCACCAGAATCCATTAGTGAATATGAGCTGGATCATAGGAAGGGCAAGCCCGTTCTTCAAGCCTTCCAAACTGTTATGCTATCTCAGACACAGGAAGCCATCCTTGCTTGTAAATCAGGCTCGCCATTGGATGCTTGCCCACCAATGATACTACATCATATTATTGACATAGTGAATCCTGTGATCAATAATATCGTGAATTCCTCTTTATCCACCGGCATAGTGCCGGATGAATGGAAATTCGCCATTGTAAAACCACTAAAGAAAAAACAAAATGTAGACTCTTCTAATCTTTCTAATTATAGGCCCATATCCTTGTTACCGATTTTAGGTAAGATCACAGAGAGAATGGTCTATAAAGAACTTTCCAATTTCTCGGAGTCAGCTCAGATTTTCCACCCCCATCAATCTGGGTTTCGCCCGAAACATTTTACGTAATCTGCGTTACTGGAGATATCGGATACCTTGAAATTCATTACAGATAGCGGCAAAAAGGCAGTTCTGATCCTTTTGGATCTGTCTGCCGCGTTTTGATACCATCTCTCATGAAATCTTGCTTGCCAGATTGAAAACTTGTGGGATCTCAAATTCTGCCCTGGCATGGATTACATCCTTCCTGTCGAATAGGAAGCAAGCTGTCTCCCTGGGAACCTTTCTCTCCTCTGTACGCACCATCACCACGGGTGTCCCACAGGGGGCCTCCCTCAGTCCACTCCTTTTTAATATATACATGGCCCCACTTATCTCGTCTTATGGGATCGCTAAACGTCTTATGCTGATGATACTCAGCTGATCCTGTCCATAGAAAAGAACTCCACGGAAGCCGAAGAAAACTTCAAAGCCTGTCTTACGGCGGTCATTAAATGGATGCAGAATAACCATCTCCGCTGCAATACCGATAAGACCGAAATCTTATTGATAGGGAAAAATAATCCATTTCAACCCAAGTATTGGTGGCCTGATGAGGCGGCAGCCCCTCCATCTACTGTGGAGGTGGCAAAAAATCTGGGAGTGTGGTTTGATTCCTCCCTCTCCTTCAAATCCCATGCACTAAAGGTAGTAGGGACATGTTTTGGCCTAATTAAAACCCTGAAAAATTCTTTGACCTGATTCCGCTTGCTGCAAGGAAAACAGTGGCAGTGGCTCTAATACTCTCGCGGCTAGACTACTGTAATAGCCTTCTGGCAGGGACTAATAAAGCAACCCTGAGGAGACTACAGGTAGTACAACATGCAGCTGCCAGACTGGTCTTAGGGCTTCCCCGTAGAGCGTCTGCCTCAGCCGCCCTGAGGACCCTTCATTGACTTCCGGTACATAAAAGAATTTTGTTTAAACTTCTCCTGACGACCTTCAGAGCAACTCGACAGTTAGGGCCAGTATATCTATCCACAAGATTTACATTATACACAACAACGAGGACACTCGGATCCACCTCAGCAAACCTGCTCAAATTGCCAGGCTTTAAACTTAAAACCAGAGGAGGGAAATCGGCCACGGTGCTAGGGGCAAGGGCGTGGAACTTTATGCCAAATAAACTCAGAGCAATGGAATCTGAAGTGCAGTTTAGAAAGGCCCTAAAGACATGGATCTATGGAACATCTGATGACTCATGCTTTGCACTCATCTAGATTCTAACTTGTTACTGCTGAAGCTCGTTATCTGATGGCGCCAGGAGGCTCCTATGGGAGTGACCGTTTGCGCTTTATAAACACCACATTTCATAACTAAAAATGTATAAACTATATTAAAAATTAGCAATAAATATACAATTTATAACATATACTATTAAAATATATACTAAAATACATAGGAATAATTTAAAAACGATATTAATGATATTTTTATAAACATAGATATTTTAACATCAATATTACTTACCTTAAAATAGATATTCTTGTCTACGATATTTTTGCACACAATATTTGTGCATTACAATATTTCCAACTCGTTATTTCTACATCTCAATATTTTTTTATTTTTATATTTTGTCCCATGCGGCCCTTCGCTCTTAGAATAAACTGGTAGTCGTGAATCATCACCCCATACCGAAAATACATGAGATGTTGATGTCTATTGGTAAAATCAGTTTTTCAGTGCTATTGACTTAAAAGCTGCTTATCAGATCAGACTTGCTGAGGATTGCAGGTTCTCACCACTTTTACAATGCCTTTTTGGGCTTTCAAATTTCTGAGACTACCTTGTGACACACTTCAGCTGCAAGAGACATATCAAAGACACAGGACTGTTATGCAACATAAATACTGACATAAATTAGTGCCATACAAAAGTGTCCGTCACATAAAACCTAATCTATGAGATGATTGACAATAAACAGAAAAACACTAAATCACTCAATTGGGCGTCCGTTATAACCACTTCACATGTTCAAACACAAATCCTCAATTTTTGGAGGTGCATATGTGTGACATAGGTACAGAACACAGTCAAATCATCAGCGTGACCGAGGTTGATTGAGTCCCTCTCGCACTGAAAATTAAGAGAATCCTTTTAGGATCTCGGATGTAACTACTGACCAGAGTACCCTCGTTTTGGGGCCTAACAATTGTAGTGCTCTTGTATTTCCACTTAAGAATTTCCTAAATGTGAATTATTTCTGCTCTTTAAGAGGTCTCCACTAAGGACCATTTGTGTTAATGGATCCCCTTGATCCGCCACACCCTACTGTAACATGAGGAGGGTAACCATTTCGAGCATAGCAACATGATGGTAAAATATTTGACCAGGCTGCATTGATACTTTCTAGACCTGAAGAAGACCCGTTGTGATGTTTTTCATGAACACATGTGGTTGGAAGGGTCGAAACGTCGACGATATGAATGTGTTCCCTACCTATGTCACACATATGCACTTCCAAGAATTGAGGATATGTGTTTGAACATGTGAAGTAGTTATAAACGGACACTCGATTTAGTGTTTTTCTGTTTATTGTCAAGCATCTTGTGGATTTTCTGTGACACACACTTTTGTATCCACCATAAAGGGGGGTTATTCATACAAGGTCTGACTGTGTTAGGGAAGTGTGTTTCTCATCCTGGAGTGGATGCACCGTGTTTGCTTAAATACCCCTCACACACCAAAAGGGCCCTTGGTGTCATGCTTCATCATAGGGGTCTTCCCGCCCCGCTGCGGGACGGGGCGTGCTAAGACTACGCGGGAGCACTGTTCTAACAATACTATGTGTAGTGATGGGGTAGTGAGAGGAAGGGTCTGGAGTGAATAAAGGTAGGTGAATTAAAAAGGACCTGGCCTCATGGACTTAAAAAACTTTAATAGGTCGTCGAGGCTGGACCTGTTAAAAAGGTGATGCGGAGATGTCCTGCCTATAATGTGCGGATACTCCTATAAAGTCAACATGTTTCGAAGCAAAGGCTTCTTCATAAGGACTGAAAGATCCCCTCAGTACTCACTATGTTGATAAAGCCAAGTAGGTGTGCTATATACAAAAGTGAAAAAATAAGAAAAAATGCAGGCGAGGAAGGAACCGGTGAGGCAACCAGGTCCACTGGCACAACGAGTCAGAAGAGGCAGCCAGAATGGCAACGAGGAGCATGACGGCAACAATGAACCAACCAACAACCAGCAGGAGGGGCAACTAGTGGTGAACCTGACAGAGCAGACACTCACGGAACCACAAAAGTGTCCTGGAGAAAGGCCTGGGCTTTGTCCCCACTAATAAGATGGACAAATTCAAACTCTGTCTAGAAATAAAGGAATTTATGAAAAAATTGAAACTACGAGCTTTCTTTATGATAAAGAAACAATGGAAACAACTGAGGTACAGACGTCGGACACGGGACTACGACCCAAATCCACCTTCACACCTCTGGACTCAACACTACCAGTTGAACTACTTACTTTTGAGAAGGCCGTGATGGAGGAGATAACTGCTCTGTCAAATGGAGACAAGAACATCTTCCAGAACACGACACGCCAAGAAAAGGAAGCGTTGCAAGAACTAGCTAACACCAAACTGGTAATTAAGCCTGCCGATAAAGGGGGTGCTATCGTGATTCAAAAGACACACAACTACGACACCGAATGCAGAAAACTGCTAGATGACCCAAGGAATTATGAAATCATCAATGATGACCCTACTGAGGGAATACGGATACAGATTGCAGGAATGGTCGAAGAAGCAACTACACATGACTGGATATCCAGGAAGGAAGCCGATTTCCTGGTACAAAAATCACCAAAAACACCATACTTTTATACCATCCCTAAAATTCACAAGAATCTAGAATACCCTCCCGGGCGCCCGATTGTGTCCGGTATTGGCTCCATACTTGAGCCACTCTCAAAGTTTGCCGATGCATTCTTCCGGCCCTTAGTCCAAAAAACAGACCCCTATTTAAAAGATACTAAGGCGGTACTACAACTACTACAGGATCTTGACTTTGACCCAGACCAGCATCTCCTATTGGGGCTCGACGTCGAAAGTCTGTACACAAGCCTACCACACGGCGAGACCCTCGCTATCAGAGAGGAAGTACTATACGCCACTGCATGGGATTACCAGACGCCACAAAACTTGGTCATGGAGTGCATTTCCTTAGCCTTGACGAAGAACTTTTTCCTGTACGAAGGGGTACACTACCTACAGTAGCACGGGACCAGCATGGGGAGCACCTTCGCCCCCAGTCTAGCCGGACTATACGTACATCATCTAGAAACCACCAAAATATTACACCGAGAACCCATTCCATGACCGCATCGTTGTCTGGAAACGGTACATCGATGATGTCCTAGTGATATGGAAAGGCGACACTGACTCTGTGGAGACCTTCATGGTGTGGCTGAATCAGCAAAACTCTTTCCTGAAATTTACCCATACAGCTTCCAATAACAACTTGGTGTTTCTAGATCTAAATATCTACCCTGAAAGTGGTAGATTGAAAACGACGACTCATTTCAAGCCTACAGCAAAAAATTGCCTACTACTGTACAATAGTTTTCACCCACGGCACCTGCGGGACAATCTTCCATATGGACAGTTCCTCCGCCTACGAAGGAACTGTTCTGAAATCACAGATTTCAAGAGACAAGCCTCTGATCTGGAAGAGAAACTACTGAAACGTAACTACCCGGAACGCATCGTGAAGAGAGGGCTCAAACGAGCAAGGAACAATAATAGAGATGCCCTCTTAGAGAACCACCCTCCAAGAGAACAGGAAACCAGACCTATCTGTGTAACCACTTTCAGTAGCCACTCTAACCAAGTGTCCAAAATAATAAACAAACACTGGAGAATATTGAATTGTGGCAACCTCAAATTTCCCAAACCAATGTTCTCCCACAAGAGAGGTAGGAATTTGAAGGATATCCTGGTCCACACGAGACCGCGACGGACACTAGAGAGGGACCCTCCCTTTCTTAATCTCGCACCTGTACAGGGCCACCACCCCTGTGTCAACTGCAGCACGTGCAGCCTCACCAAGAGAAGCAGAAACATCAAGTTCACAAATGGAGAGGTCTGGGGAAAAAAGAAAATTTACCAATTGTAACAGCAGAAACGTGGTGTATATCATCACATGTCCATGCAGACTGGAATACATCGGCATGACATCCAGACCAGTGAAAACCCACATAGGCGAGCACAAGAGCAATGTACGCTGCAAAAAAAGTACGACTAAAATGGCCAGCCACTATCTGACCATGACCCACACCGTGGATGATTTGAGGTGGACCATCATTGAACAAATCCAAAATGAGAGACTTGCTAGAAAAGGAGCAACGATGGGTGTTCTGCTTGGGGACCAACATTACTGGCCTAAATGATGACATCCCATGGGCCCAAATGTCTTGATATAGGACCCCGACCTCCCCCTTGTTCTAATCCCTATGTATACAGCCTGACTCAACCATTGAACATTCCTCATCTTATGGTTGGCAGACAGCACACACCCTGCAGCGCATTTTTAAGCGCCTTGTCCCCTCTGAGAGACCACACCATGACCCCTTTTATATATAACCCAGCTGAGGATTAATCATGTTTAACCAGAACCTTTTTGGCCATGCCATTTTTCCTGCACCCCTCACACTCTATTAACTTCTGTATAGAGTGCTGCATCCTCCCTTCGTTCCTCTTAATACCTCTGCATTTGAGTGTTTTTTACGTGGTACTTTACAGCTGTACTGTGGAGTCAGTGCTTTTACTATACCGCTCACATTGCGTTTGAAAGAGCCGCCTGCTGCAATGCGGCGCTCCGTCTGCGGCCCTACTACGGGACTCTGACTCTTCCATTTCTGTGAATAAAGCAGTTTCGGCAATGCCGCGCTCTAGTTGCGGGCTCACTACTGGCCTTTTACTCACTTCCGCCTATGTATCCGCATCACCATGGCAACAGGGCATGACGCTCTAGCGCACGCCCCCGGAACAATTACTAGCAACCAAGAGGGGTCTGTTTCCGGGTACGTCGGGGCGTGTTTCATCACAGGTGCAGCCACCTAAAGCCAATCAATGGCAACATAAATAGAGCCTCCCCGCGGTTTTCTATCTCACCACGGAGCCGCAGGTTAGCGTCATTTGGAGCGAGGCAGTGTCGACCGAGACGTAAGTACGGCATAGCCGTTAAGGAAACCCTTGTGTTGCAGGCTTCGAACATCCGCCAGCAATTACCAAAACCTTTTTCCAACTTTATTTAACAGAATTACGTGGGCGAAACCCTTCCCTACCCGTTACAGAGGCTCATGGAGCATTATCTCCTACATTACATAGTATGTATTGACCAATGTTTGAAGACATTATGTACATACGAACCTTTTGACAATTACTCTAGTCACAAAAATAGAGTGTGTGATTTCTGTTCCGTGTGTGTGTCTCGTTTGTCTCCTTTTTTCCACAGGTCATTGCACAGATAGACCACGATATTATTAGCACTAAGAATACACTACAGTCACCATGTGGAAATTTTACTTTATTTTTTATCTATTCTCCTTTCACAGGTTTCGCGTGTTTGCGCATGGGAAAGCGCTATTAATTGTACTTTCTCTTTCAGATTAACATATTAGAGGTACTATTAGGTATCGTATTAAGTGCATGAAATTCCTGCATTTTTTCTTTTTTTCACTTATGTATATAGCACACCTACTTGGCTTTATCAACCTAGTGAGTACTGAGGGGATCTTTCAGTCCTGATGAAGAAGCCTTTGCTTCGAAACGTGTTGACTTTATAGGAGTATCCGCACATTATAGGCAGGACATCTCCGCATCACCTTTATAACAGGTCCAGCCTCGACGACTTATTAAAGTTTTTTAAGTCCATGAGGCCAGTTCCTTTTTAATTCACCTACCTTTATTCACTCCAGACCCTTCCTCTCACTACCCCCATCACTACACATAGTATTGTTAGAACAGTGCTCCCGCGTAGTCGTAGGTTGTAGCACGCCCCGTCCCGCAGTGGGGCGGGAAGACCCCTATGATGAAGCATGACACCAAGGGCCCTTTTGGTGTGGGAGGTGTATTTAAGCAAACACTGTGTGCATCCACTCCAGGATGAGAAACACACTTCCCTAACACAGTCAGACCTTTTATGAATAACCCCCCTTTATGATGGATCTCTTTGATTTAACTACAGAGCATTAGAGGAGGACGTATCCACCCTAGTGTCCGTGTACGACACTACCTCTTCACTCCCTAATCTTGTTACGTAAAACACACTTTTGTATGGCACCAATTTATGTCAGTATTTATGTTGCATAACAGCCCTGTGTCTTTGACATGTAACCCTTGTGGTGTTCCACGATATATGAATATTATTATACCGTGTTAAGTGCAGTTTTTGTGTCAGCCCTGATTTCATTGTTATGTAAGATTATATATGTCAAACAATCTATTGGCATTTCCTAGCTAACCAGGATAAATATATATATTTTTTTTTAAAGTGTGCATATTCCTACAGAACCAATTGTTGGTATATATGTTAACTCCCCAGGTTCTGCGGGATACTGGGTCACCCCATAAGCATTAACACTCTAAATCAGGTCCTATGTAATGAATTGATAAAACAAATGTTTTTGGACGGAACATGGGGTGTGCAGGGTTTCTCTATGCACCCATTGCATTGGTATGTTTGGGGTGCAATGATATCATATCTATTTAGAATAGGGGAGAGGTTGCAGAATCTGTTTTGTAAATGGCAGATTGTTTTTTGTTTTTTTCTTTTCTCCGAAAAACCAGTGCAAATGCAGCAAAAAATCAGAATATTAATACATACAATCCAAAACACAAGATGTGAGGACTAAGGGTGTTGCTGTCTTTACAAAAGGCAGTGCTATTAATCCAGGAAGGAAGGCTGTGGATAAGAATAGCAGATGGGTAATACTGGAATGCAGATATAGCGCAGGTTCATTTACACTATGCTCACTCTATGCTCCAGTGCTAGATAATCCGGGGGTATCGCATTTTTTTATCTAATGAATTACCTTCCTGGCCTGCACCATATGTGGTGTGTGGGGATCTAAATCTCAATGGATCTAGTGGAGCCTCAGGGGGTCACGGGATCTCTAGCAAGGGTGATAAACCACAATCCATGAGGGCGTTTAAAAACCTTTTAAGGGATATTGGTTTGGTAGATGCTTGGCCTAAATTGAGAGCCCAAGAGCCTGGCTACACCTATTACTCCGCCCCACATGGTAAGTTTGCCAGGCTCGATCACTTTCTAACCTCACCATCTCTACTTCAGGAGGCTCGGGTGGAGCTCTTTCCTAGAGTAATGTCAGATCATAACCCCGTCGTCCTGAAACTCCCACTTGTTGGAGCAAGAAAGGAGTACACAAGATGGACGTTTGAGAGGGCACTTCTATCCGATCAAGAATTTATCATTTATATGAAGGGTTGGATTAGGGAGTCAGTGTAAAGAAAACTGCAAGGTGCTCTAATGAAGGGAAGATGTAGTAAGTGGTCTGGTTTCCAAACTCTATTTTCTGTAAATGACCAAGCAAGTATTATTTAATAGCAAAGTTGGTGAGTATCCTGAATTCCTAAAGTGAGTGATTCCCAAATATTTACTTTTGTTGGTCAAACACTAAATTTACCCCTGGCAGCAAAGGAAAGAGCGTCACAATGTTCATTTTCCTACAAGTCAGTTCATCTGGATCTTCGAGAATAGCAAGTAAAGAATAACAAATCTATCAGAAAAGATGTTCATTAAATGAGAATAACAGCTAAAGGGAGAAGAGGAGGCTTTGCTTTGTAGCCTATAGCAAGGCCAGAGACCCTATTTTTGGAAACTTGTAGTTGCCACAAGTGTGCTTAAGGAGCCTGTAAAGACGGTCTAAACTACATAGTCTGAGACTGGAAAGTAAGTTTAAGGAAAATGCATGCATATAGTACTGCAATCCAGCCCCCAGTGGTTAAATGCATAGGGTTATAACTTGGGTGGTCCAAGACATTGCCAGAATCCTAGACCCAGAAGGTCATAAGGATGGAAATCTATACCATATATTCCTGTAGCATTTACTCTTTGTTCCATCACATTCAAAAGGCATATCAAAGGTAATGCCCACTTAGTGGTGAAAATGTAGACTTAGTAGGGCATACTGTAAACCATGAGGTATGTCCCCCACCTCTTCCTCTGCAAGGAATGTGAGGAAGAGTGCTCGAGAAACATGAAAGAAAAAATCCAGGAAATCCTAACAGCATTTGCAAAACTGCTGACTGTTGTAGAAGAATTACTCAATTCACAAGCAAAACAATGACAGAAAAAGAAACAGGATATGAAGAAAGATGCATGTACTACCAGATAAATAGAGTTTAAACCAGAAACTCACGCTCCGGCGGACTTTTATCACATGGTATGGCAATGTCCCGTCCTTGCGCCGTTCTGGCGGGGGTGGAACGTGAGCTTACACAGACCCTAGGATGGGAGGTCCCCCACGACCCGTTCCGCCTGCTCCTGGGGGTGTTTGACGGCCTCGATGGATCCTGGGCCGATAAGCGCTTCCTGGGAATGGCACTAACGGTGGCAAAGCGCGATATCGCAGCGCTCTGGTCCCAAGCCAAGCCACCTAATATGCGGAAATGGAGATGGGGAGTGGACTGGTGTGGAGCCCAAGAGGAGCCCCTCTTCGAGGCCAGAGGATGCCCCGAACTTTTTGGTAAAATATGGGGCAAATGGTTCAACTTACTGCCCGTTTGAGGGGTTTGGATGGGTCGGGTACGTGAATATTTGTAAACATGTGCTGTATTCAAACCATCAGTGCCTTACGAGTCTCTGTCGCCTTTTAACGTCTGTACTGTATTTAAATAATGTGCCTGAAATGCTACCAATGTATTGTTGTTCTTTAAAAATCCAATAAACTTGATTATCAAAAACCAGAAACTCCTCAGTCCCCACTACAATAAGCTCTCTACTGAAGCGATTTAAATAGAGACTATAAGAGTTTCCTAAAATGCTGGCAGTGGTTTGTGTTCATTTATTCTAAAGGTATCAGCCTTTGCAGATGATGTGCTAATCCACACTGAAGATATCCCTCTTAGCACCTTCACGAGATATAGCAATTTCTTCATATGTTGACTGAAATTCCAGATGTAAAATCCATGTCCATAAATTCCACTTATTACAAGGTTTCGCTTCACAAGTTTCAATGTCTTCAGACTGTATAGGAGATGTTCTATCGAGACAAGCTAATAACTTCATGCTGTGCACCCTGGACTAGAAATCTCCATTGAGATAGTTTACTCACCCTATTTTCGCTTCCATCTCTTTTTAGGTCTCGCCTCAGCAGCGAGACTTTAGTAAGGGCTTTAAAACTGTGAACACAGGCTTGTGTGTGTGCTTTTTTTTTTTCTCTCCCCCCTATTGGCCTTTGCATGCGTCTTTCTAAGAAAGACAGCATGCAAATGGCTTAAGGCGGGTGCATGTCCCGCCTTCTCTGGTCCTTGGCCTAGGGTCCTCGGGAGCGAGCATGAGCGCCATCTGTTTCCAATTATCGCAATTGGAAACAGATGGCGGTCAGCCTGTTTGCGCACCGGCTCGCGAGTGCGTGCGCACCACTCGCGGGACTTCCGGCATATGCGCGCGAGGGACGCTGCAGCTGCTTTCACTTCACGGTCGCTTTCAACGCGGCGCGCGCCTCATCAGCTAGCCCTGTGTTTTGTAGATGCCTGCGTTGAAGGTGGCGCGTGGTGAGAGCGAGGCTGTGCGGAGACGAGGCCTCGCGCATTTCACTGCACTTATGCCAAGCTAGAGCACTCGGCGGAAGGGCCTGAAAGGTAGGGACAGGTTCCTTGGCGAACAAGCACTCTCAAACCCGTAACAGGAGCTTAGACAGCGCTGAGAGTTCAAATCTCAGCCCATGGGAGGCAGAGACACAGTGCATTCGGAGATGTATCTATGTCCTGAACACCCAGCCTGTGTTCTCAGACCTCCCATCACCTAGTGGCTCTGGCCTTCCTGGAGCTCGCTGCCTCTAGCAACACTCTGCCCCTTGGACCACCCTGTGCCCCAGGGGTGTCTCTCGGAGCTACGACCAGCCCTCTCATGGATCCCTTCCTCTAGCTGCTGCCACCCCCTAGCAGACCCAGTCCTCCCAAAGCCCATGTCTCCTAGCAGCCCCGTCACCTTAGTTTCCGTCCTCACGCAGTCCTGGTCTTCTCGAAACCCCCTTTGTCTTTACAGCTAGGCCCCCCTCACAGCTCATGTCCTGGCCCTTAAAGCTCCCACGCCCTAGCAGCTCCAGTCGTATCAGAACTCCCTTCGCCTAACAGCCTAGGCCTTCCCCGGAACCCTCGGCATTCTTAGCTCCTGTCCCATAGCAGTCCTAGAGCTTCCGGTCCCTTAAAGCTCCTGTCCCCGAGCAGCTCTCATCCCCTAGCAGTCCCAGCCCTATTAGAGCCCCCGTCCCCTAGCAGCCTCAGTACTCACAGAGCTCCAGTCCCGAGCGCCCAGGTCATCTTCAGATCTGCTTCAATTCATTTTCACCACAAAAATATGCAAAGTAAATATTTACTTTTATATTGAAAAGAGATTTTTTTATTTACAGAAAAAGGCACTGAAAATATTGTGAAAATCGTCGCCTAGTCTTCTGCATTTTAAGTTAAAAACATTTTCATTCTTGGTGTTAAAATAATTTTTACAGACGATTCAGCATTATGGTCCTTTATGCCGCAACGTTGACCACAATACCCCTATAATCCAGGTTAAAATGTAAAAGAAATAAAAATATAAGAAGCTGAAATGCGAGATCTCGATTTAGTTGAATGAATCAGAGTCCTCCACACAACATGGACAAGAACATTCTAAAGCACCACTCCCATTTTGTAATCAATGTTTTTATTTACCCTCAACATCATTGATCAGCCGTTGGCACAGAGAATCAGAGGCACACACTGCATTATATTTATAGTGTCCCGACATGCCGAGTTACGAAACGTTCTCGTCACTTTGAGGCATAAAATTAAAAATTCTGCAAAACACATTTGAACATAATTGGGCGCTTTCGTTCTGTTCAGCGAACGTGCGCCTGCGGGTCTCCACATTACTTGCGTTAGAAGTAGCAGAAAAGCCTGGTATCTACTAAAACAGCGCAGTATATTAAAAACTGTCTACATATTTCCAGAGCCAGGCTTTAAAGGAGTCGCGGAAGCTGGCAGGGGCGCTGGTAAGTGCCATTATAGCATTAGCCTTGTTTGAAGCGGTATTTACAAAATGGCGTTTTCCTCCCCTCCTGACCTACTCTGGTGTGAAACCCTTTTATCCAATTTGTTCGGAGCTGGTTAAGTGAAGTCGAAACCCTCCATTTCCCTTTAATACGGTAATGAGTAATTCTCAATGGCAGGCCGGCAGGAATTAGCACAAAGGGCCGAATTACCAGCGAGAGGAGCGGCGGCGGACCTTGAAGAGGCTGCCTTGGTTTAGCGGGCGCACGGCGCACTGGCGGCGGTGGGGCACACTCGCCGGCACCACCTGCAGCACGTGTGGTACGGAGGTGCCCACCCCGCGTCAGCCTCTGCGGCTCGTGGCACATAGGTGCGTACCCTGCACCAAGCCCTGTATTATGTGCTCACACCCATCAACACCTGTATCACATGGCACAGAGATGTACGTTCGCCACTCACCGCCAGTGCGAGTGCCTTTACCCGCATGGCACAGAGGCAGAGGTGCCCACCCAGTTACCAGCCTCCTACGGCACAGAGGTGCATACCACTCTCCATCACCCGTATCATATGGCACAGAGGCACACACCCGCCATATACACCTCCTATAATGAGAGTGCCTGTACGCAGCATGGTACAGATATGCCCACTGAGCCCCCAGCCTTTGCGGCTCATGGCACAGAGGTACATATCACTCACCAGGACCTGTATTCTATTGTTCAGGGGTGTACAGCCGCCATCCACACCTGCAGCGCGAGTGCCTGTACTGAGCATGGCCCAGGTATGCCCATCCAGTCAAGAGTCTCAGGGGGTTATGGCAGAAGGATCCTTACCCGCCACCATTTGCGGTATCACATATCACAGACGTGTACACCCGCCATCCGCACCTGCAGCGCAAGGGCCTGTACTGGGTCAGAGGTGCCCGCGCAACGCATGGCACCATGTTACACACCCACACCTCGAGTGTCTGTACAGAGCATGGTACAGACATGCCCGACCAACTACGAGCAATGCAGCTCAAGGCAGAGATCCACACATGTAGCACGTAGCAGTGTTTGCAGTGCGAGGGTCTGTATCAAGCCTGGCACAGTGGGGCCAAGCCTCCGTCCTCACATGGCACAGTGATGCCCACCCACACCTGTAGCATAGGTGTATGTACCGAACATGGCACAGAGATGCTCACCCTGCTACAGCACCTGCAGCGCAACATGGCACAGAGGTGCCCACCCGCAGCTCCCACCTAAAACATGTCTGTACAGAGCATTTACCCACAAGTCATGAGTTTGAATACCGACCTTTTCAACTTCGTTTATTTACAGAGTTTGATACAGCGCCACATGGTATGTACAGGGAAAGTGGGAAAAACACAATGAAAACGTTGATGGTGCCGGGGGGAGGGGGTGGGCTAATAAATGGACAGCTTGTCTTTCATCATTTCAAGTTGGTCGTAATACATTCTACCGGCAAAAGAGTGCGTGCCTACTGCAGAGAACAAGGACATTAAGGCTATCTACTTTAACCTCCTCCATAATGAAATCTTAGCAGTCACCCCATCTCTACTGCGGGATGGATGTATACAGGGCAACAAGAGTCTTAACAGAGGCCCAAATGTCACCGGCTCCACTATTGTAGACCTGGTCAGCGTTTGACAAAGAAAGGTGCTGACTACGGATGCCGCTAAGAAAAAGCATTGGCATAGCCAATAGGTCTCGCTTTTGGGACCTTATAAGTATTTAGTTATGCAGCACAATATCCTTGGTGCAACAACATCAACTGTTTTGCATGGCTAAACACGTGCTCGCTCAAAAACCTAAATCGCACAGCATCGTGGATGGTTGTTGCATGTCCGCCTGCGGACCACACATTTGCGATGAGTTGTGGTAAACATACCCAAAAGGTGAACAATCACATTAATATGGTCGTACAAGATGCGTATTTAGACTCACTTTTAAGCCTATGTGGAGATTTGCAAAATGAGTGCCATTGGGTTAGCTACTGGGTAACTGTGACATATGTTGCTTAAAGCGCTACCAAACAGTAAGCACTATATAAAAACAAGCATTGTCAAAGCGACACGTTCTTGCCTCCTGCCCCTCCAAAGCAAACTTATTAACTTTGGCAGTGCTTTTTGCTAACCTTGTGCCGCATCTGCAGAAACAAAAAAAATATTATTGCTGTATTGCCAATGTGGAACAGCACCATTAAAATAAAAACAAGCATTGGCATAGCCAATAGGTCTCGCTTTTGGGACCTTATAAGTATTTAGTTATGCAGCACAATATCCTTGGTGCAACATCAACTGTTGCATGGCTAAACACTTATAAACTCCCAAAGGCGAGACCTATTGGCCATGCCAATGCTTGTTAATGTGGGTGACACCTCAGACAGCCACACCTGTATACCTTATTTTACTGAAATTGCAATACGTTTTTATCTGTTTTTGATATTGGATGAAATGTATTTATGTTCTTTCTTACTCGTAAAATAATCTGAATATAATAAATAGAAAAAACAGGGGAATGGACCAAGCTCTCTTCTTAGTTATATAACACCCTTGGTAGGAACACCATACATATTTAGTAATCCCAAATTACCAATTGGAATCACTCTAACTAAATCGCATAAATTAATGTAATGGATGCACTTTTGTCACTGCTAATGCCCGGTAGGAGAGGAGAGGAGAGGAGGGGTGATGTGAGGGAGAGGCACGGTTCTGTTTTGTTCCTTCCTCTCAGCATTTTCGTTTTAAGAAACAAACCCCAAAGGGGGGTTCTCTTTCTGAAGAAAGAAAACTTAATGACCCATTCGCTTCGAGATTTTTCTTTGTTCGTGGGTGACATTGTTACTTTTCGCTGCCCAGGGCCAGCAGTCAAAGCATGGCAGACCCCGACAGGGAAGATATGCATCAGGATGGATGCCCCGGATAGGACGGATCTCCTGATGTATAAAAAGGAGAAAACCTGTGGTGGATGGGATTGCCCCTTGTGAGCCCTGGCACTGCCTTTGCGGTCCCTTGCCTCAGGGGTGGCAAAATCAGTGCCAACAGGGTTGGCTCGCGTTACCAGCATCCGGCTCGAACCTCCTTTTCTGCTACTTTTGATTACATTTATTATTTACTATCAATGTAATAAAAAGTGGAGCAGCAGTATCTATAACGGCACCTTCACTGGCATCTTGGGTAAGTAAAATAAAATGCTTTTTAAGTCAGAGAGCGTGAGTATGTGTGAGCATGTTAGTTAGTATGTGGGATAGTGTGTATGTATCAAAGTGAGTGATAAAGTATAGGTGAGTAAGAGTGAGTCAGGGGAAGAGTGAGTGCAATTATTGTGATGTCATGAGAGTTAAGGTCATGTCACATCACTTCCTGTGCCGTCATTAAGGTCAAAGGATGTATGATGTCACTTCCGCAACTCCTGGCATATTGGTGAATCAACGCCCATGCTTCCCACATACTAAAAGATTCAACAGAAAACATTGTAAGTTACTTATGTATATTAATTTTTAAGGGTATTGTGTCTCATCTATCACTCTCAAATAATTCACCTAATTGTCTATGTAGCTGTCTAGGTAAACTGCATCCTTGCGCTTGGTCTCATTGACCGATTTGTATTAAAGCATTTCCTTTAACGTGTTAACAGAATGTAAATACATAAATAAATACATAAATATGTTTATACATAAATGTATGTAAATAAATTAAAATGTGTTAAAAGGAGTGTCGTTATCATCTTTATGTCAAAATTATTTGGTTCGAAGTGTTACAGGATACGACCTCTTCGGTTTAATCCGATTAACCACGTGTGAAAATAGAAGTATATTTCTTTAACATAATCATCCGATTATATCATTAAAAAACACAAACACTGCTCCAGTAGCTAAAAATCTATCAGCAACAAATATCTGGGAATTTAGTAAAATTAAAAAGCACTTGTTTCTTTGATACGATGTTTTTTTTTTTACATTACAGTACGTACAATCTGACAAAATTAGCAACTCTGTAATAAATATTTTTTGTCGTATAGACCATTCCTCAGTTCTGCTTGTATGCTTTTCCCCTGGAGGGCTAATAAGGCGCAGATAGTGATTCCACTCTGGCGATGGTGTTAGTCATTTTTTCGTATTTAAAAAAAAAAAAAGACTGCTCTGTGTTCCTCCTGTATCTGTTGGTTATGTTCTTGTTTTCAGCCGTCTTGTGCACCAGGAATAAAGTAGTTAGGAGCAGGCTGTGAATTCGCTCCTAAAACAGTTTCTGCATGGAGAGAGTTTTTAGCGCAATGTGGTCGTTACCTGTCATCTAACTCTCTGCAGAATATCGGACGCACATTCACTGTGGTTTCCGTGGGCTGAAATCTCCTTTCTTCCCAACAGGAGGTTTTATGAAGATGGTGCAATTGTCCTGGGCGAAGAAGCCAACATGCTCGCTGGCATGCTGCTAGGACTGAATGCAATCGATTTCAGGTATAGACTTTGTACAATGCCTATTGATAGTAGCCATTTTTAGGTCAGGCTTGACAACAGACTATTATCAAGTTTTTAAAATATTCATAGAGTGATCTGTGGATCCTCGCAAAGGAGTATTTAGCACTCACTTCATGCTACTTCGTGCTGGCGTATCATTCCCCTCCTAGGGAGCTCCTGCTTTGCAATGCATGAAGTGCTATTTTACATCCCAAAAGGAGGCCGAAACATCACACAATAAATTCTATATGTTGTATATGCATAATATATGCATTGCATACACAAACCTTTTTTTTCCCCACTAGAGGATTTTTTAATGTTTTTAGTGAGGACTCAAAATTCAAATCATGCCTATAGGCTTTGCCAATGCTTGTTACTATTTAATGCTTTGTTTTCAGCTTGCATGTACTGCTCTTAGTATGCAGCCAATGTATTGTGTATGATTCAGTGAACTGCTGTGGTAAATGAGTTTATGCTTTCAGAATAACTCAGAGACTTCAGTTAAAGATGTTCATATCTAGACCTTTGACTATTTCCACATTGTAGTTTAATATGTTTGTTAGAGATTTGGGCCAGGACTGCTGTGTTAACAATATAGTAATGACACTTGTGTATGTAAGCATGCATTGGAGCCTACTTTTCATATACGTAGGAGTAATGTACAGAAAACCTCTGCAAATTCTTACTTTCCAGACAGGCTCCTCATTTCTGGGCCCAGAAAAAAACATGAATCTGGTATTATTTCACTTTTTTTTGACAATCAACATTAAAAAGTTTATAAAAATGCAGACAAATGGAATATTGTTTTACAACTGCGCATTTAGACATTATTACAACAGAAAACATTGATACAGGCTTCACTCAGTCATACAATCATACATTCATATCATCCTTACAATGACAGCAGAAGATACCTAAAAATAACTGTACTTCCATTATAATTCATTAATTGATGTTATGGATATAAATAACACAATGCTTTAATTCAGTGTCTATACAATACACTTATTTGAGTTGATGCTCTTTGTAGATCTACCAACTATAGCTTGTATACATAATCGTCACGTGTCATCTATCTACGCGCGCTTCGGCAACTCAACGCCTTCATCAGGAAAGGCTGGTCCAGTGGAAAATCGGATAGGTATCCTATTGTTCAAAATTCTTAGGACCGAAAGGAGAATGGCATGGACTTTAGGTTGTGTCAGCACACTTGACACAACTGCAATGATACTATAGCACACTGGTATGTGTAAGTTCAATGAAGAGACTTATACAGGTACGCAGATCACATGGGCTCGCAGCTCCAAAAAGGAATTCCTCAGCGTGTGTCATCTGCCTGGGCACAGAGAAACGAGATCAGCCTCAGAAAATGGTGGCCACATCAAATCGGTCGAAGCCAGGGGGGGTGGAGGCAGGATGTGGCCTCTAAGTAGTGTTACTCAGAAACCACACCATCCACAGCTAACGGGGCCCCCCTGGGCACGCTAGTCTATCGTACCCCAGAAAATCAGCGACCACCTAATATTAAGTCTTAACATAACATCAATTAATGATGATAATTATGCTGCATGGTTGAAAAATAATATAAATAAGAAATTAAAATCAGTTACCATTATTGTTAGGTATTTTCTGCTGTCATTGTAAGGATGATATGAATGTATGATTGCATAACTGAGTGAAGACTGTACCAATGTCTTCTGTTGTAGTAATGTCTAAATGCACAGTTGCACTGTGAAGATATTTCATTTGTCTGTATTTTTATAAACTTTTTAATATTGATACTCAATAAAAATGTAAACTAATACCAGATTTATGTTTTCTGGGCTCTAAAATGAGTGAAGAAACTGTATAGAAAGAAAAGTTGCCGGGGTTTTCTGTACATTACTGTTATTTTTGCTGCCCTAGGATCTTGTGTATATATAGCAGGGGGTCCCCTTCTTTACACTGCATATACGTAGGATGCCACAGAGCACTGTACGAAAAGATTCAGTGTGCTGAATCTTTAATGGAAGAGTTTCCTCATACTTCCGTTCCAGTGGTGTAGGGGTCTGGGACTTTCCAAAACCCCTATTTATTTCTCATGCATGGCATGGCTGAGTGTGCTAACTCATTTCTGTCTCAGTACCAACTAGATTCCCTGTCCAAGCCAGATCAGGCTGCAATGAAGTTGGAACAGGACAGAATTGCTCCTGGTCATAGTGAAACCTTACACAGATAATGTGTCTTTGTCGATCAATTACAGGAAAAAAATAAGTACTCTTTTCTTAATATCAGTATTGCTTGGGTACTGATACAGAATGTTTCCTCTTGTATGAGCAAAGAAACCCCAATAGGTGCCGAGCGTGAATAGCATCAACCCTGAAGAATATGAAGCACACATGACTCCTCTAATGTGTTCTTACTCAAACTTTGACACCCTGTTTCAACTCATTATGGCCCACGAACCCCAAATATAAATTGACCTTTGTACTCTGGAGGACGTCTTTGACCTTAATTTGATCTAGCAGCCACATGAAGTGCTCACAGATCATTTCCATCAGGAGAAAGCTTCAGTGTCTTCTGATAATGGTGCAATCCTATTTTAATCTCTCATTCATGTAATATGTCTATCTGTCTCCTTTCATGCCCATACTTTAAATGTACTACTTTTTGGATGCACAATACCTTAATTTCCTCCACATTTATTTCAGGAGTTCTTGTCTACTAATTCATTATTATAGGCAAGAGAGCATACAATAAGGCCTTGCAAAAGATTAGATCGTTCTAGTAAAGTTTGATAAACTGTAACCCAAAGACTGAACATTGACTTCAAGAATGTTTTGATCTTTTCCTTCACAGATCTCCCTCTAATTATAGTAAGAAATTCTGTAGAGTATTACTTTATCCAGGCTCCAAAGATAGGACCTGTTGCTTGTTGATGGTAAGTCATTGTGGCATACACAGTATGACCGCTACATTTCAGTTCTTTGTAGGAACATTAGTGCTGCTCCTAAATTGATGAAGTATAGATTCCATGATGACTTCCTAGACCAGAGGAGTCTTGGTGCTAGGACGTACCCTCTTGCAATGTATGGCATCTTTTGCAACCTAGTGAAAAAGCGGGCTGAACTCTCCCATCCCTCTCAGCCACTAGACACCTATGGCAACCTTTTGCTGTAGAAAGCATACTTACTGGAAGAATGGGCCTTTGGATCATGATCCGGCCCTTCGAGAGCACCCTCTGAAATTCCTTTACTTTAAAATATTGCAGAACTGATAGTGGACACTACCGAAGCTCTATAGAGCCAAGCTCTTACCCCAGGACTTGTCCTGCGGTGCTCCACCGCCCACTGTGATCTGCTTCATGTCCTGTGGCCTTTTCCTGCTCTAGCCCCATACTGGTCCCACATCTGGAAGCACCTCCAACAGTCCCGTCCCAATAATTCCTTCACCACACCTGGCCCTTCTCCATGATTTCTCGGACCTCCCTAGCACGACCTCACATGACCACCGATGGCCAGCCACATCCCTTATGACAACCAAATTCTGCATCTTATACCACTGGGAGCTGCCCTCTCTCCCCCTGTTGACTGCATGGTTCCTGTAATTATATTGCATAGCAAGATATGAGAAAATCACATATACTATGAATGACCGATTACATATCTTTGAGGCGGTCTGGTACCCTTTCATGTCTGGAGTGTTGGATTCTCTTCTCCAAGCCCCACCACAGCCTGCAGCACACTAGCACTGTATGCTGAAGTCTCCCCTGGCATCGTACCCCGGGTGGCATCTACCGATCCTGGACACTGTTTGCATCTCTGCTGGCGTTCCGACACATTCGACCGTCTTCCTCCTTTCTCACCCGCCTCCTTACCCCACACTTTCCCACTACTTCTTATCACTACTAGTGCCGCCCTATTTGCCCGAGAGGGTCTACGCACAGTAATCAGTTTCCACCCCTGAAGATATGGCCGTGTTTCACCTATGATGGTCGGAGGGGCTATGATGACGCACCCATTCTGTGCTGCATATATGCACAGTCTTTTCAATGCTACCCTCCTCTTGATTACTGTTGGGTTTCCCCTGCTCCCCACCCTGTTTTCTCCCTCTTTATTCTGTACAATGAAGGGCGACACTGTGTGCCACATGTGACATCCTTCTGCCTATTCTGGTTGCATACTTATTTTTGTACTTTGTTAAACTTTCGATAAATAAGTTGCACAACAAAAAAGAAAAGCCGGCTGAAAATGATAGTTGAAGGCAATGGACTGACACTGCACAAGGGAAAATGAAACATCCAACCAATTCTAAGAATATTTTACGTAATAGTCAACTATTCATTATGTAATCTACTTCCAGAGTTGTTGCTAGACGGGAACAATGTCTGCGTGCTTTGATGAGGCATGTTTGTTAACATGAACATGATATTTGATATTTATTCATTTATAAAGCGACCGAATCACCCCCGAAGGGGTATCTCCGCGCAGACAAAGCTGTAGCAGGTCGAACCGATACATTAAATTAAAACAGTACAGTTTTAAAAAGAAGCCTTCTAAATTTAAGGTAATCGGGGCATTGCCGCAGGTGGATGGGGAGTTGGTTCCAATAAAAGGGAGCAAGGTGAAAGAACGCTTTGCCCCCTAGGCGCGCCTTTTTGCACCGTGGTACAATGAGTAGGGATTTTAGTACCTGAGCGTAGGGATCTAGGAGGCAGATATTGGATACATTTTTCTACAAGGTAGCTGGGACCGCTGCCATTCAGGGCTCTCTGCACTATGCAGCAAATCCTAAATTTTATCCTTTTGCGCACCGGAAGCCAATGAAGTTGTAACAGCGGGAGGGAGGTTGTTTTGAGGGGGGCATTCGATACTAAGCGAGCCGCGGTGTTTTGGACTACTTGCAATCTGCTTAGTGATGACTCAGCTGAGATCAGGTGGGCATTACAGTAGTCCAGGCGGCTCAACACCAATGCCTGGATGAGGGTTTTCCACGTGGTCAGTGGAAGGAAGGGAAATACCCTCCGTAGGAGGCTTAGCACATGAAAACAGGAGCCTGCAGTGGTTGCAGCGTGCTCCTTCATTGTCAGTTTCTGATCTAGGTGTATGCCATGGTTTTTTACCACAGTTTTGGGAGCCGGGGCGGCGCCTAGCTCCTGAGGCCACCAACGTGAGGACCACAGCAATGGAGCATCTCCAAACAGCAAGATCTCGGTTTTCCCCGCATTGAGCTGGAGGAAGTTGTTCCTCATCCAGCTGGCAATAGCCATCATACCGTTCGCAAAGGTAGACTGAGCGTTGGGATTGTGTTTGTCAAAGTTGAGTAGTAGCTGGGTGTCATCAGCATACGAGATTGGTGTGAAACCCCACTTCCTAAGTAATCGCGCCAAGGGAGCAACATAAATGTTGAACAAAGTGGGGCCTCCCTTAAACAGCTTGTTAAAGTCAAATCTGGATCGCCGACTGATCCGTGTCCAGCCAAGTTTTTTACTTCACTTGCCCCACTACTGAACCCCCCACTAAACCAGATTTGGAACACTTCTTTAAACACAGGCACCTATCCATCTATCTGGAAAACCGCATTAGTACAGCCCATTCTAAAAAAAGTAGATGCTGACCCGACTGAACTAAAGAACTACAGGCCGATCTCCCTCTTGCCAGCTCCGGCTAAGATATTGGAAAAGGAAGTGCAGAAACAACTCTCAGCATACCTTGAATCGAACAATCTGCTACATGATTCCCAGTCCGGATTCAGGGCTGGTTACAGCACAGAGACAGCTCTACTGGAAGTGGCAGAAACGATACGAGAAACCCTGGATCATGGCAATTACTCTATGCTAGTGCTGTTGGACTTGTCCGCAGCATTTGACACTGTCTCATACCTGATCCTTCTGGAGAGACTTGAGCAGTTGGGCGTAGGGGACATTGTCCTAACTTGGTTCCGCTCCTTTCTTGAGGGTCGATCCCAGAAAATCTGTCTACGTCCTCACGTATCCACCACCCGCCCACTTATCTGTGGAGTCCCACAGGGCTCGGCCCTTAGCCCAACCCTTTTTAATGTTTACCTCTCCCCACTTGCCTCAATCATCGAGCATCATGGTGTCAAGGTGGTCTCCTATGCTGCAGACACCCAGCTGGTGTTTTCTTTCAGGGACCACTCTGAGGCTGCTTTTACTAATTTTAAACGGTGTCTGATCAACATTTCATCCTGGATGACAGACAACTGTTTAAAATTGAATACAGACAAAACAGAAGTTCTGTTTTTTAACCAGCCATCACCCCCAAAAGCCGAACTTTGGTGGCCTACGGAACTTAATCTTCCTCCTAGGCCAGTCCCGTCGGCGAGAAACTTAGGATTTAAATTTGACTCCGCCTTCTCAGGGAAGGCCCAGATAGGCCAAGTCTCGTCCTCATGCTTCTGGAAGCTGAAAACCCTTACGATATTTTTACATCTCCTACCAATGGACTGCAGGAAAACAGTGGTGCACGCACTAATTACCTCTCAACTGGATTATACCAACAGTCTATACTTGGGTCTCCCAGACTACCTCATCAAAAAGCTGCAGGTCATTCAAAATGCGGCCGCCAGGCTCATCAGGAATGTACCTCTCCGCCACCATATTTCCCCACATCTACGCAGCCTACATTGGTTGCCTGTAAAAAAGAGGATCCAGTTCAAGGCTCTGACCCTGGCCTACAGGTCCATCAGTGACCCTGGCCCTAAATACTTAAAACTAAGATTACCCAAATATATCCAAAACAGGACACTGAGATCGAATCACCAGAGATTCCTAGCTATTCCACGCTTTAAAAAGCTAGACTAGGCGGTCGCTCATTTTCTTTTATAACCGCCTCTCTCTGGAACTCCATGCCGGAGCATCTCCGAAAGGCCAACTCAGAACCGATATTTAGGAAGAATCTTAAAACCTGGCTCTTTAGTCTACCTTAGAGCCTCCCCCTCCAGCCTATTCACCAGGTTACCTCCCCCTCACAACTTGCTGTTAGCGCCGGGACACCTCTGTTGGAGGTAGCTGTTGCGCTTTACAAAATGCAATAATAATAATAATAATAATAATAATAAGACATGATCCCTGGGGTACTTCCTTAGACAGTCCCATGATCTTGGAGCGAAAGGGGCCTAAATTGATCATCTGAGTTCGGTGAGCGAGAAAACTCGACATCCATTGGTAGGCTAGCCCTTGGATTCCACATTCTCTGAGTCTCCTGAGCAGTATCTGGTGAGAGACCGTGTCGAAGGCAGCTGACAAATCAAGCAGCACCAGTAGTACTGCTTGACCGTTGTCCAGGGACAGCCTGATATTGTCGGTCACCGCAATCAAAGCTGACTCAGTGCTGTGCTTGGGCATAAATCCCGACTAAGATGGATCTAGGCAGCCTGTAGCTTCGATATGGTCAGATAGATGCTTATTGATGTGTTTTTCCAGTACGTTGCTCAGGATAGGTAACTGGGAAATTGGGCGATAGTTGGATAAATCCTCCACTGGGGCCTTGTTGTTCTTCCGGATGGGGATTATTTGCGCCGCCTTCCATTCAATGGGAAGATGGCCCTCTGTCATCAAAAGATTAAGAATAGAGCAGATGGGGGGGGTAGCTGTTTGGAGAGCAGTGCGGTGGTCTTAGCTGGAATAACATCCAAAGGGGAACCTGATTTAATTGTTTTCAATAATGATTCTACATCGCTCACGGCAAGAGGAGGGAAGTGTCTGCACATTCGATATGGCGTGAGGGTTGCAGAGTGTAGAATCATGTTGATGGTTCCCAGCCGAGGTGATTTTGTCATAGATCAGATCAATTTTCTGTGTAAGATGTATAGCTAATTAGTCGCATAGTGCTTGTGAGGGGTTTGCCTCGTTGTTACAAGTCTTTGGGTTGGTGAAGGATTTGAGTATTTGATATAGCACTTTTGAGTCATTCCCTGCCTGATCGAGCTGCATCGCAATATGGGTTATGCGTGCGGTTTTTATATTTTTATGGTATTGGGCCAGAGTGATCTTATCTCTTTGTCCTACGCATCATGGGAGTGGCCCCATCGTCGTTCCAGGTTTTTACAGACCCGTTTTTCGGCTCGTAGATTAGGGGAGTACCACGCTGTCTGGGGGCGCCTTGCCCTGCTAGGGCCCTGTTTCACAGGAGCCAGATGATCAATGGCAGTTCTAACTGTAGAGTTAAAGTGGGTCAGGCATTCCTCCACATTATCTGCCTCTAGAATCCAGGGTGTTGGGACTATGCCCTGGAAATGGTCCGTAGTGATTTTATGCCATTGTCTGCGAGAACAAAGGAGAGTTGTAAGGGGAGCGTTGTGTGGCCTAGGGCCCCTAATTAAAAAGTCAATTACTGAGTGGTCTGTCCATGTTAGTGGGCAGGGGGTTTCGCATGAAATGCCCAGAGAGTTGGAAAGGATGAGCTCTAATGTGTGTCCAGCTGAGTGTGTAGGGCCATCGTTGATTTTAGCTAGATCAATAGTGGCTAAGTCTGCCAGGAGCGCAGAGGCATCCTGGTTTGCTGTTTTTTCGCTGTGTACGTTAAAATCTCCTAAGAGCATGAATTATTTTGAAGAGATGACATGGGGGCAATTAATTCCATTAGTTGGAGTGAGAAATCAGCAAGGGGACCTGAGGGCCGATATACGAGGGCACCTTTCCAGCTGTTTTGGGGACCCAGGTCGATTCTAAAGACTAGAATTTCAATTTTATCATTACAACGTTGCTCAAGTATGGCAACTTTAATAAAATCTTTGTAAATGATTGCAATACCCCCACCCACCCTCAGTTGTCTATCCAGTCTTTGGATGTGGTATCCCTCTGGGAGTGCCACTGCTATGGCAGGGGTGGAGCTGGATTTGAGCCATGTTTCAGTCAGGAATCCCATATCGGGGTTAGAGGTAAGTAGGTCCCAGATTTGGACTGCATGCTTGGGCAGAGATCTGACATTGCTTAGAAAGCTTAAGACATCTAAGCGGTTAGGGTAAAGCACCTTAGGCGCACTAGTTGATTATACTAATGTGTGGAGAAATTATGATAATGAACACTGGAGCTCACTCTGTGTGGTCCACCGCTTCAGTACCACAAATAACTAAGACAATAAATACAAATCAGAGGAGCGCCAAACAATTTCAAAAAAGTTTTTCATCAATAATTTTTGAGAGTTTTCCAATGATGAGTTCTTAGGCAGTATGTTGAATTCAAGAAGATTCTTTCTTTTTTATTTTTCTTTCTAATGATCACAGTTCAAAATCCATATAACAAAAGCAGTCACAATCTTCTTCTCTATTGTTATAATTCGTATTCCAAGCAAATTCCAAACAATACATCAGCCAACGCGTTTCGTCCTAAAAGGACATCATCAGGGCTGAAATAAAACAATAAAATAAATCAACACAAAGCTCATATTTATGGGTTTCTACAGGTTTACATGGTTCATCTTTTACCCAAGAGACAAATCCTATATACAAATCAAAATATCACCCTGCCTATATCCATTCTATCACATACAAAAATATGTGAATAATAAATATTAATGAAGGAGAAGATCATATACTAATGTCAATCAAATAAAACCCATTCAAAGTTTGTTTTAATACTGTATCAAGGATATATTCCTAAGAGCTCATAATGAGGTACCCCTCATAGTATCCTTTTCTCATTCAGAATGCCCAGCTGAGTATCGAACAAATTAACACTTGTGATAATAAGTATAATCGAATCGGTCCTCACCTTGTATATTGAACTGTTTATGTATCTGCCTTCAAAGGATCTTGTAGAAATTTGACTGTATTCTAGCGCATAGCTATTAAATAAAAAACAAGGAGAAACATCCTTACTGAAAGGAGAGAACCAACATCTATTACCATATAGAGACCACACTATGTGTATTACTCTTAATTCTCTAGAAAATATATTTGACTCACCCATTCAAATCACTTGCTCTATAATCTTGTTCATTTAAATTTACAATCTTTTAGCGCCTTTTGTTCATGTAATTTTACTAGGAGAAAAAGTGAACAACCTATTAATAGCTCATAATCTCCCTTGCTGACCTTAATCATATCCCTCTCTTCTAATAAGAACTCACCAGTGTTTCCAATGGAGTATGGTGTTCCCTCTTTCGACATGGCCCGATAAATCCTATCGACGAAGAGAGAATTGCCTACTCTAGTTTTAAAGCGCACATTAGCCAATTCTAATCCTTGGCTGATTTTCATTTCAGCCAATGAGAAAGTTTCTCTTACTTGCCTCTAGTTCCCTCTCTGGTCCACATATTACCATGGACCAATCTTGATCCTACTCTTTCAACCAATCCTAAGCCTTTATTTTAAAGTACACATTTAGCCAATCCTAAACCTTAGTTGATTTTCTTTTCAGCCAATGAGAAACAGTTTCTCTAACCTACCTTCAGTTCTCTTTCTGGTCCACCTTTTACCATAGACCAATACAGATCCTGCTATATGGACCAATCCTAATCCCTTATCTCGGGTCAGAGCCAATGATGGCTATTTTCTAAAGCCGGGACAAAACGTCTCAGTTCCCCCGGTCTGTAATGAAAGTTCAATTGAGTATTATTACGCGGTTTGAAGCCATAACGTTTAAATAAATGTAACTATAATTAAAGCGCTTACAGCCCTGGCTCTACCAAATGTATATATTCGTATTATTTTTGAAAATATAAAGATATATTACCAAAAGAAACAGTGCTTGATGATCCCGCTATCATAAAGTGCTTGAATTACTACAAGACTTTCCTTGCTCTAATCCTCCTGGTGGTCATGTTATGATAGATACTGTGGACCCCAAAGGTTCTAGTTAACCACCGCAACCCCAGCGTCTAGGTTTTATCTATGTTGATTATTATAATTACATTACTGCGAGAAGCGGTGCTCATTTTAAACATCATCGTATTGTGCCCTAATTAAGGCCAAACTTTCCTTATTGTATACTGGTCATCATAATATAGTATTCAACATGATACTTGATGCTGTATAATATCTATGAACTGCTTACGGGACCTGAGTTGGTTATAATTATGCACCGTATAAGCAAAACCCCTGTCCTGTGCTTCAAAATTTATAAACCGGTCCACTGTGTTCCCATTAATCCTCTACTATGAGGAAAATGTATATACAATAAACGTATGATTGTCGTAATTATACCTGTAATGGCTAGTTCTGTAAGCTATTCCAATATGTTGATGTATCAATAAAAAGCCAACCTACAATGTAAAATCTATGTTACTTCATTAACTTCTACAACTTAAAAATATATAATATCCCATTATGCTATTATAAGAAATAATGCAGTTCATTATCACAATTGAGGCCATAAGACACTGTCCTACATCGACTTATCCATTTAGCCTCCTGCGCTCTCAGTAATAATTCCCAGTCACCCCCTCTCCTATGGGGCACTACTTTCTGTATTCCATGGAATCTGAAATTAGTCTGATGCGCATGATTCCTTTGCATATGCTGAAATAAGGGAGAATTTTCATCCCTTTTAATCACTGCCCGTCTGTGTTCTTGAATCCTAAGTTTCAAGACTCTTTTTGTACTCCCAATATAAATTTGCGAGCATTCGCACACAATTGCATAAACTACTCCAGTACTGTTGCAATTAATAAATTCCTTTACATTGTAAGTTTGTACATTGTTAAACCTAAAATTTTGTGCGATTGATGCCAAGGTCACACACATTAGTTACCACATATGAAAAAACCTTTGGGTTGGTTTTGAAGCCACTCGGTACCATGTCTATTTTCTGTTTCCAGACAATTTCTTATAATTAGTCCCCCTATCGTTGGACTTCTTCGGTATACCACTTTTGGTCTTTCAGTGATAACCCCAGTCAAACCGGGTACCCCTTGTAATAAATTCCAATTCTTATTCAAAATTTTATAAATCCTGTTATAATGCTCATTGTATGTGGTAATAAAGGCCACTTGTTCCTGGGTCGGTTTCCTAACTTTGTGAACTAAAGTAGTCTCTCTTTTAACCTGCCCAATTCTTGACCTTGCCTTACTCAAGTTTATTTTCGAGTAACCTCTTGACATCAATCTGCTTTCTAAAGCATTTAGCTCATTATGAAAATCTGTATCCAAGCTACAATTTCTCCGAATGTGAATCATTTCGCCATACGGGATACCCTTCACCACGGATGAAGGATGAAAGCTATCTGCTCTTAGAATTGAGTTTGTGGCCGTTTTTTGCGAAATAATTTACTGTGTATCTTATTTTCCTTAACAAAAGTTCAACATCCAAATACTCAATTTTGGACTTGTGATGAGTCATAGTTAGTCACATTAAAATCATTGTTGTTCAGGAACTCTAAATAGTTTAGCAACTCCTCATCTGTATCTTTCCAGATGACCAGAATATCATCGATGAAACGTCCCCAAAAAAGGATCTGATCTATCCATTTCCCTGCTTGTCTATTCCAGGCGTGCTCCCTCTCATACCAACCCATAAAAAGGTTGGTTCTCTCCTTTCAGTAAGGATGTTTCTCCTTGTTTTTTATTTATTAGCTATGCGCTAGAATACAGTCAAATTTCTATAAGATCCTTTGAAGGCAGATACATAAACAACAGTTCAATATACAAGGTGAGGACCGATTCGATTATACTTATTATCACAAGTGTTAATTTGTTCGATACTCAGCTGGGCATTCTGAATGAGAAAAGGATACTATGAGGGGTACCTCATTATGAGCTCTTAGGAATATATCCTTGATACAGTATTAAAACAAACTTTGAATGGGTTTTATTTGATTGACATTAGTATATGATCTTCTCCTTCATTAATATTTATTATTCACATATTTTTGTATGTGATAGAATGGATATAGGCAGGGTGATATTTTGATTTGTATATAGGATCTGTCTCTTGGGTAAAAGATGAACCATGTAAACCTGTAGAAACCCATAAATATGAGCTTTGTGTTGATTTATTTTAATTTTATTGTTTTATTTCAGCCCTGATGATGTCCTTTTAGGACGAAACGCGTTGGCTGATGTATTGTTTGGAATTTGCTTGGAATACGAATTATAACAATAGAGAAGAAGATTGTGACTGCTTTTGTTATATGGATTTTGAACTGTGATCATTGGAAAGAAAAATAAAAAAGAAAGAATCTTCTTGAATTCAACATACTGCCTAAGAACTCATCATTGGAAAACTCTCAAATTATTGATGAAAAACTTTTTTGAAATTGTTTGGCGCTCCTCTGATTTGTATTTATTGCTTAGAAAGCCGTTCCAGCTTTGAGCATATTTGTCCCTTTGGTTTTCTGGGGAAGTCTGGAGAGGAGTGTCGGCCTCGGGATTGTATTGACACATGCCTAGGTCTGAAGGCGTGGAATCTATGGATTTCCGTTCCAACTTCAGACTCTGAAATTGGCAGGACCTGCATGTGAAGGGCCCCTCCATAACCAGTAGGGCCCTATGTGTTATATTTGTTTGATGAGCACATTTACCTGAGCTACCTCGTTTGATATCGAGGAGTTCTAGGTTTGTATATGTAAATTTCAGCCCAGTTCCAAGGTCTGGCATCAAACATGCAGGGGTCCTGGCGACGACTGGGCGCGGACGGGCGCAGACTGGCTTGCCTTTGGCGCGCTGGCAGCGCGCACGCTGTGCGTCGTGTTAGTCATGCGTTTTTATAGATGAGGTGAGCAGCTAGCCTGCTAACCTCCGATCAGCCCGGAAGTGAGGGGAAAACTGTACCGCTATCTCCCTCCACTCCAGCGGAACCCGCGGTGGACCAGGGAGAAATGCGGAGTGGCAGAGTGAGTCGAGGTAACAAGTTAAAAACACATTTAAAAGTTCCTAATGTCCTTAAAACAACATGCAATTAGCCCAGAGTGTCGGTATGGCAGCCTTACTACAGCGCGTCCACTTTGTAAGTGGAGAGCATTCTGATTCAAATTAATGATTTGATCACTTGTGACTTGATTCACTTTGATGCAAAGAATTTAACCCATATTACAACATTAGAATTTTGAGCACTCGATTGCAGACAATGGATTGCTCTGGGCTTCTACGGGCCAGTAGAATCCTGCAGAACAACATTCTAATGTTGTTTTTCATTCACAGCTGCTGCTGTGCACAATGGCCTCTCGAGGCCTGAGGGGATTTAAATCCCCTTGGGCTCTGAGAGGCCTTTGTTTTTACCAATTAGAGCATTCTGCCCCTTGGGGCTGAATGTTCTAATAGCCTTAGAGCCCTCCTAGCGGGCTTTACTGGCTATTAAAGGCTCGCTCCCTTGATCTGGAGCCGGCCTTTAATGGCCAGTAGAGCCTGCTAGGTCAGGCTCTAAGGCTATCTTGTGGACATGGGTCGCCTCCGCATTTTTATGGTCTGTAATTGTTAATTCAATTTCATATATTCTTGAGTTTTAGTTTTTGTATATCTGCTTATGACTCATACAGTTTGTACTTCTTATTTGATTCTGTCCGTTTTTCCTCGTGTTCAGCCATTCCTTGATTTTATTATGTTTCATATCCTATAGCTGTCACTCATTTGCCCTCTCTTCATTCATTTTTTGGCTTTAGTTGGCACATTTTCTTCTTTGATCTTTCTTTCTCGTTCATATGTTTCTTTACATATCGTACTCCTTTTCTCATTCCGAGCACCCTTTTGGTCCGAGCATCTCTTTAGCTTTGTTCTTTTTCCTTTACATTCTTTCTTTAATGATGCACTTATATTGGTCCTCTGACCTTACATTTTTTCCTTCTTCTACACTTTTCTGCATCCTCTTTTCCCCATACTCTTCCTCGTTCTTAATGGCAGTAAGCCAGCTATAGCTCTACTACACCACATTAGTTATTTGTTTATACTGTGTTTCACCGTTGCTTCTTTTTCTTTTAATTTATGATTTTTCTATGCTAGTTTCTGCCTGAAAGGAGAAGGTTTGGATGGAAGCTTTCCTGCTGTGATAGACTACACGCCTTATTTGAAGTTTACTCAAAGGTAATTTGTTTCGGTGACTCTGCAATTGTGATTTTATGGCAATAGCCTGCTTTGTGTTACATTTTCTAATATTTTCAAAGAACTTCAATTTTTAAAACCTCAGTGGCAGGGAACAATGTTATGTTTTCATCTTTAATTTCATTGTGTGATTCTTACATTAAAATTTAAGAATACTTTGAGCTGTGGATAAATTTGATTGGCTTATCAATTTATTCACAATTCAGTTAACCCAAAGAAAATATCATCAAAGTATTGGGCCTTCAAAGGGCCCCACAACAATATTATACGTAATATAAATGTTTGCTAGGCATACAGTAAAGAACTAGTGAAAATGCCCAATCTGAATATTTCTAAAGGCAAATCTGCTAATTATTTTAACCTGTAGAAAAACAGTGTGTGCCAAATGTTTGAAACACTATTCCGACTTTGCATTTAATTACTATGTTGTTAAGGCCTTAATGCACATATGCATAATGCATCTCATCCTACCTAACATCAGTTCATTCACATGGGCTCCTCAGGGTCCCAGAAGATTGATACAACTGTGGCGCCCCTCAGGATTCCAGTGTGTGCCCTGGTCATCTCCAACCTCTACGCAGAGCCCCTGGGAAATATGCTCACTGACAACACCATTAAACCTCACCAATACAACAATAACAAACAACTCCACTTGAGTGGCCTCCATTTCCAAAGAATCTATTCAGAGCTCACAGTCACAAGCGCTTCTAAAGGTATGGGCTAGCAAACTGCTAGCCAACCATCACTTACAGTGCCATTATGTTCCGAGGCAAAATGACCAAATGGCTATATAGAGCCCAAGTCTGCAGCTATAGGAAAACCTTTGCCTTTCCAAACTGTGCAACCTATGCTCAAGTACGCTTAGAATATAACCTAACTTAACAAGAGCTAGCATTAAATGCAAGGTTTGTAGCTCATTGTCTGAAACTAAACCAGGCCCCCTCTGGCACATTAACCCCTTAAGTGCTTCTGTCGGCCAACAGCCGTCGCGAGCACTACCTCGGTAGTGCTGCGCACGTCCGTTGGCCGACGCGGCCCCGCCCGCTTAATAGAACGTTCCGCACTGGCACGGAACGTTCGAAGCAGTTAAGCAGTTAAAACCGATGCTATTGCCACTAATAAACGGAAAAAACTCAAACTGGTGTCTGTATCTGGCTAGTCCATTAACAGATTTAGAAGCAGATGGTATATGGGCCGTAGATCTCCCAGTAAAACACATAGCAAAACTGCTTTTTGAGCAAGCAAAGTTAATATCCAGGGACCAAAATATGAAAACCCTGAAAGTAAAGGCCTATGGTATCTGGGCCTTCAACTTATATGACCAAGGATCACTCCTGATCTATCTATCTCAAACACCAGCCAAAGATATGAAAACAAGTTATATGTAATTAAGATTCTGCCTGGTCCCTCTTAAAGCTTACTGGTTTGGAAGAGAAGGGGATGAAAGTTGGCTATGTAGATTGTGCGGAAGCAGAGTCACTAATACAGATAATCTGCAAACCACTGCTCCCATGTAGGAGATTTTGGTTGCGTCCCCTCTTGCAGGCATTAAATATCCGCAAATGTCATAATGCGATGCTCTGCTGCTTAATAGGCAGATTCACACAACTGTCAGCACGCTCTTAAAATTCTTCAGTATAGCAACCCGAATGCTACAAGCATCCGAATAATAGGCCCATGACACCCAGCCTGGCAGAAGAGGGCGATAATAGGCATGTCGCTAACGGACTCATGCCTAAATATGGAGATGCAATAGCACAAAGCACTTTATAGCACTGTAAGGAGTACACTGACTTGCAGTACCTCTGCCTACAATAACCCAAAAGAAACACTATTAAGCAAAAGGTAGATTTAGAAGACTGAAGGCTCGGGATAAGTAGCACAAAGCACTTTATTGTATAGAGAGTCCAATACGTCATCTTAGACCCGAATGGGGATTACCCCAGGGCACTTGTACATTGTTAGATTCTGCTGAAGAACATGCACTAGGGGGGACACACCACAGGAACCATTGTCATTGAATGCTTCTATACCCCTCTGCTGAATATAGTGACTGGTGGTCCCCTCCGAGCTGGGGAAGTAATGCTCTTTTTATTACATTGATTTTAACGTAATTGTAATGATTTTAACGTAATTGTACAATTAATTAAAATGTGTGATTTTAATCCATTCCAAATAACCAGGGCCTCAAGCACTGCTTGAGCTTTATCTACACCTGGATGTCCAGCATCTACCTGAAGCTCAACCCTACCAAGATTTATTTCTTGCTATTTGCAAAGAAGAAAAAGTAGTAGTTCAAGTCTCTCATCAAGAATGAACTAGACTGATTCAAAACTCAACTTTCACCCATTGCCAAGTCTCTAGGATTCCCCCCTGGACAACTTTTCACCCTCTAGTAACACATCACCAAAAAAACAAAAAACAGTCTGGTATCAGCTTTCACAACTGAAAACTGTTAATTCCTCCCAGAAAGTGACTACCCAACTGCTGTTAAGCATGTGCACCTTCACGTCTGGATGGTCACAAGAGCCTGCTTTACCGCCTCCTAAACTCCAAAGTGCCTTCCCTTAAGGGCATCATGCATGCCGCAGCACACATGATCAAAGGCCTGAAGAAATATTGCCTCATCACTACCAACCTGATAAACCTCCACTGACTCCTTTTGCCAGCCCACACCATCTTCAAAATCATTTGCATGCTTTGCAAAGCCATCACAATGGGCAACCCACCTATTTGGCCTACAAGTGCAACACCTCCAGTGGCTCTCTGCACAACCAAAAGCAGGACACCCTAAGATTGGAGATGAAGAAGTACAAAAAGCAAGGCAACAGGCTTGTTAATCCCAAAAAATGGGAATCTTTGATTCTAGAGGTTGACTCTGCTGCAGGTGAAGAATTATATAATCAAGCTGCTAATAATGCTCGATTCCATGAATATTACACTTATCTATATGCTCCAGCGCCTAGAACACCACCTCAGAATATTGAGGATTTTTTATAAATAAGCCAACTAAGGGTCATCCTGCGTGAGGATGCAGATGATTTGGGGGAGGGGGGATATAACTATACAAGAAATTAGATCTGCCATGAAAAATATGACGCGTGGTAAGGTACCAGGAGCAGATGGCTTACCTGTTGAGTTCTTTGCTACATACAAGTATGAATTGGCTCCTATATTGGTGGAAATTTATTCTACATCTTGGAAGACAGGACACCTGCTGGTGTCTACATGTGAGGCGCTGGTCATTCCTCTCTCTGATGTCCTTCAATGGATGTTAGATCCTGTAGGCCATTGTCTTTGCTCAATGTAGATTACAAAATTCTAAGCTGGGTTCTGGTGAGCAGACTCTTACCACATATGCCCTTTTTAATTCATACTGATCAGGCTGGCTTTATTCCTGGGTGTAATATGGTGTATGATATTCGGAGGCTCATCTCTCTCTTAAATGATGATTTTGTAGATGGGGAAAGGGCAGCTGTCATGGCAATAGACATTAAGAAGTCGCTTGACAGTTTAAACTGGAAGTTCTTATATTCTGTAATGGCTCGAATGGGTTTGGGTGCAAGATTTATTTGCTGGATCAAACTTCTCTATACAGGTCCTAAGGCACGGGTGCGTAATGGCAGAGTGGTATCTGAACCCTATGACGTGGGACGCGGGAGTAGACAGGGGTGTCTAATGTCCCCCTTATTTGCTATTGCAATGTAGCCACTGGCCAGTTGTGCCCGTACCGGGAACTTTTATCATGGGATGGAGGTCCACGGGCAAACCCATTTTGCATCATTATATGATGATGGAATGCTGCTGTTTCTCCGAGATGTTGGGATGGATTTGCCTGGTAGTAAAGACTTATTAAACCACTTTGGCGTAGTATATAGGCTAAATATCAATTGGCAAAAATCTCTCTGCTTTCACTTTGCAGAGATGTTGCGCAGCCCCTGAATTTACATGGGCTCAATTGGAGCCCTACCTGCATTAAATATTTAGGTGTAAAAATATTTCATATCCAGCAAGATTTATTAGATGGGAATATTGGAGCAGCTGTTACAACACTTAGAACTAGTATTAATTTTTGGACAAGCTTACCATTATCTGTGGCTGTCAGAATACCAGTAGCTAAGAAGGTGGCGCTACCAAGATTGCTCTATTTCTTCAACACGTTGGCGTTGGTGGTGCCTCGCCAATTATTTAGGGAATTGGAATTGCTACTTCTGAAATTGTTTTGGGGAACAGGTAGGCGTAGAGTAGCACTAACAAAACTACAGTGCCCTGTAACAGAAGGAAGGTTGGCTGCTAATGATCTTGAATCTTATTATCTGGCAGCTCAACTGCAATGGTTAAATAGGTGGGTTTACTGTCAAATGAACCCTGGGAAGGTGGCTATTGCCTCATTGCCTGATTTGCAAGACTTATTGAAAGTCTTCTTGCTTCCTCGGCGGAGACTGCCTGCAATTTCTCAAGAGCTGCTAGTAATACAGAAGTGCTGGTGACGTTGTCTGCAGCAAACCTGAGTCCACGTACCCTATTCTCCTGATAAACCATTAAAATGGATGAAGATAGTGGCCCAGGTAGGAGCATTAGCAGGGATTGAAAGATGGACTACCTTTGGGCTTAACCGTGTTGGAGACCTATATCGGGATGGAGTATTGCTTAGGTTTGAAGACTTGGCTGAAGAATTTAATATACCTAGAGGACAATTTTTAGCACACAGGGCATTGGTTGCATCAGTAAGGAATTATTGAAGAAATGGAGATGCTGAACCTGCCACACATCAGGTATGTCAACAGCTCTGTACAACAACAGGGTGTGTAAGAGCTGTCTCGTATCTATATCATGCTATTCGTGCAAATATTCTTTCTCCTCTTGCTGAGTTGAAAATAAAATGGGAGAGAGACTTAGAGCTCCAAATTAATGATTTGGACTGGGATAGGATTGTAGTGCATATACCAGCTGTTTCTAGAAATGCGAAGTTCAAATGAATTAATTTCTATAACCTGCATAGAGCTTATCTTGCACCTGGCAGAATTAACAAGTTCTATGCGACTGCTGCTGAAAAATGCCCTTGATGTGGGGAGTTTGGGGCAGAAATGTTCCACATGGTATGGTCCTGCCTGTCATTAGCGGGGTTCTTTGAGGAAAATAAGAAAACTACTACTAGATTTACAGACTTAGGTTTGATTTTGGCAAGACGAGAATTGACTATGCACTGGAAATCAGCACATCGTCCTCAAATTACTAAATGGCATAAAGAAATGATTAAATGGGCAGGGTTGGAGAGTGCTGTGTTTCGTGAGTTTAAAAGAAGACGAGGGAAAATTGAAAGGGTTAAAATGTGGGAGCACCTGGTGGATAGTTTTTTGGCCTCAGAAGTAGACACAGATACATTGAATATCTTCCTGAGTCGGTGCAGGTAAGGGAAGGGAAATCTAGTTTAATACTGCTAAATTGGGTGATAATGGGTACTACTGTGATATACTTTTGTGTATGGAATATTTTCTGACTGCTTTTCTTGATTAAGGGTAACTGTGGGTGGGGGGATTGATGTTCTAGTTTTATTGTACTAATTTTAGTAGACAAGATATGGATGAAATATATAGTAGTTGGAATATGGTTGATTGCTTGTGGATGCATGTCATATGAGATATAGTGATATCACTTTTAATCTGTAAATTATAGTTATATGGGTATTTCTCCTTTTAAACCTATATTTTAATTTATTTATGAGTATCGGTGTACCTTTTAAAGCAAATTACTGTATATGTAGTGTGCATCATTTATGATCTGTATTATATGCCTGGCAGTATTGCACTAAGGTCTATTTAATGAAACTAGTAAAAATTATTTAAACTATGTAATAAAAACAAAAAGTGAAGAAACAAAAAGGCAACAGGCCTTCTCCATTTCTGCACCCAGAATTTGGAATGATTTCCCTGTATCCATCAGTACTACTCATACTCTGCTCAAATTTAAGAACAAGCTTAAGAAGACTGCAACATGACAATGAAGTATGTGTTCACTTCTACTCTCAGATCCCAGCTTCCCCTCCAACCACCTTTTGACTGTATCCTTGCCTGCGAGCCCTTTTAGTGCTCCGTTGGCTTTTGACTAGTTTCGCACTAATCAAATGCCACATACATACATGCAAAATGATGCAGCTTACTTTAGGATTTGCCACCTTTTTTTGTAAATGTATTGTCCAGTTTAAAATAACATAAGCAAGCCAGGCATTCACGTTAAGATCAATAATAAAACGAGCCAACTAAGTACACAGCCACAAACTACATAGCCTTTCGTTACGACATGCAATTGAATGCATCAGAAACACATAGCACGTTTCAGAGACTAGAGAGAATGGCCCATGTCTTTCAACCATTTGCATAAAGGGAACTGACTTCAACCTCTTCTTTTTGCTTTGTACCTTCTATATTCACTTTAATGTGTTTAATGGGAAGTAATGTGTTCTCATCTCTAAGACTTTAGTAATATTTCTATAATTGAAGTCTATTTGCTTTTATGTTTCTATACAAGTCTCCCTTTGGGACTCTATATGTTCAGGGTCTGTGTTTCAAATGTGTGTCCCTCAACCTGCCATATTTTATCCATCTGCATGCTCCAGTAATATAAAGAGGGATCTCTTTGTCCAGACTCATAAGAGCAGTCACTGCCATCTAGCGACTGGGAGATCTATCAAGGTTGGGAGCAGTACTCTCTAGTTTGCCAGGGCTTCTGTCCGTTTACTATTGTTTCTGATGAGTTTCATATAGATGTTTTTCATTGCAGCCAATTCTTGCATAGCCTTTAGACAGAAGGTCAGCTGGGATCTGAGTGGCTGAAGGCAGTGAATAGATGTTCTCTGCTTCACCAGGACTACACCGAGCATAGCAAACATGATTCAGTTTAATTTTTGTGGTCTTTGAACTGTTCTTAATAGATACTGCGTGATATTAAGTATGGGCATCCTGTTGTGTCCGAGTAATGTTTTCAATATATTTTGTTCAATTTGATGGGATTCTGGTATGTTCTATGTAAAGTAGTTGACTTGCACTAGTCTAGATCTGGTGTTACTGGAAATTGTTTTGTCTTGCAGGCAGGCCATATGCTGCCCTTTGTCTGTCAACGGCCTTAGGCAGTCTGTGTTTCATTTTCTCTTGGCTTCAGTCAATGGTTTTGTTTTTACCCCTCTTCTGAGCCCTGTACAGGCCAGCAACTAATTATTCCATTGGAGACCAATGTAAGCATTTTCGCTTTTGTTTCGGTTTAGGTTTGTGCCTCCGGACATGTGATCCAGATTTCTCTGGTTGCTCGATCTAGGCTCACATATCACAGATGTATGCTGAAACAACCAAGGGCCTCTCCAAATTTTTCATAACCTCATTCTATCCGACTAGAAATAACCATAGCTTTCTTAACTTTTTAAAGACTTAAGGCACCATATCAACAAGTAATTGGCAAATGAAGGTCTTTTCATTGTTCTTTTAACTGTTATTTTCCAAATTATACCAGTTTGTTTTACTAGGTAGCGACTATCACTGGGAACGTTCATACGTATCCTAAATCATAAAGTATACCAGGTGCATCTGCTTCTGTGTATCTTCAGTAACTTTTACAAATTCATGTCAGTCTAGCCATTTTACTGTGTACCATTAATTCACACAGCTGGTAAAGGAAGGGGGCAATCATGCCACACAGTAAATACATTTTTGCAATGGCGACCCTGCTCATGACCAAGTACGAGAGTAAGACGAAAATGCTACTAATTCCTTCAGGCTTTCCACTACCTCTTCCATTGTTGTATTCTAATTGCCTCTCAGCAAAGTATGCCACCTGAATTCATTCCCTAGTATCTGAATTACTCTAGGTCTCACAGAATACCTAGGTCTGGGGATAGAAGTAGCTCCATTTGGGGCAAGCTCCCAAGCAGAAATCGCTTTGATTTCTCATCCCTGAGACTGCCTCAAACTGTCAGCTCTTGTAGTAGTATTGGTACTGATCTCTCTGGACCTCGCAAATATACCAAGGTATCGTCTACATTGATATCACATGGGTGATGTTTCTAATTTGGATTCACCAGTTTAACAGAAGTCTGCTTTCTAGCTGTTCAACCATGAGCCCAAACAGCAGGGACAACCCCACTACTTCCTCCTCTGCCCCTGCGAGCTGTCGGGCACTATTTGCTCTAGGTTCTGTTATATGGGGTTATGTGGTCCTAAGACACATTGTCGACATTGCTAAGTTAGCATGAGTTTTGCTTGCCCTGTGCTGCTACTTTTGCGCACGCCTCTGCTAAAAGTTTGTTTTTGCAACACTCTGCCTCTGCCCTGTACATGATAACAGATTGTTTTTCACGTTCTCAGCCTTCCCTTCAATTCTGTCTGAACATAATGTGCAAGGTGTCAGGGACTGTCCGGGACTATGTCGGGAACACAGTCAGGGACTTGAGCAAGGCCTGGGTAGAAAACGTACCGTGCACAGAAAGAGTAGTACAGAGCTGCCCAGGATCACACAAGGAGTCAGAGGAGAAAAAGGGATCCAAAGGGGAAGCCTGTACAAGATGGCTAAGACTCGGAAAGGAAGGGCACTCACAAGGCAATTTAGCATTCAGACTAACTACACCCAGGACGGACGTGCAAGACATATATATAATACAACATTAACAATAAAGGGAATGTGGGGTAAAGCACTCAGGAGCTCCACACGGTAAGACTGAAGCTCAGTAAGTTCCTCACTCACAATTGCTGTTACAGATACTGACTGAAAATTCCCACATATAGGATATGTATGCAAAGGCCGGGTCTGTGGAGCTTATACCTATGGTGATGTTATAACAGTAACTCAAAGACGATACTCAGTGAACAAGAAACCCCACCTAGGTAGTCAGCTGTGCCCACGGATCCTGGTGATCAAACAGGAACACGCAAGGCAGTAAAGGCAAAGGGGTAGAACTAAACACAAGCACAATAGACAAGGAGCTAGCAAGGAGGAGTGCTTAACAGGAAAAGAAGGAAATCACAGGGCACACTGGGCAGAAAGCAGGTAACAAACATACAAGGTAACAGAAGCAAGACAGCAGAAATAGAAAGACAGCCAACTAGAACTGGAACCAAGGAAATGGGAAGAAAGGCAGGGACTAGAAAAGGATATACAGAAGGGGAGGCTACAAGGGTATACTAGAATAGTGCAGGTTACGGAATCAAGAAAACAAAGTAGCATTGAAGGCAGTGCTGGAGCAGGAACTAGAATTGAGCAAAAGCTCAGGAGTCAAAGTAGCACTGCAGGCAGTGCTAGTTCAGGAGAAGGGAAACTGCTGCAGGTCAGGAACAAGGAATGCTAAGGCTCAGGAATCAAGGTAGCACTGCAGGCAGTGCTAGTTCAGGAACAAGGGAATCTGCTGCAGTTCAGGAACAGGGAATTACTAAAGCTTCAGGAGTAAAGGTAGCACTGCAGGCAGTGCTAGTTCAGGAACAGAGAAATTACTAAAGCTTCAGGAGTCAAGGCAGCACTGCAGGCAGTGCTAGTTCAGGAACAGGGAATTACTAAAGCTTCAGGAGTCAAGGTAGCACTGCAGGCAGTGCTAGTTCAGGAACAGGGAAATTACTAAAGCTTCAGGGGTCAAGGTAGCACTGCAGGCAGTGCTAATTCAGGAACAGGGAAATTGCTAAAGCTTCAGGAGTCAAGGTAGCACTGCAGGCAGTGCTGGTTCAGGAAACAGGAAATAGCTACAGCTCAGGAAACAAGGAGTCAAGAGAGCACGCAAAGCAGTGCAAATCAGGAACAAGAAATAGCTGAAGCCCAGGAACAGGAACAAAGAATAACTATAGCTCAGGAACTCGGGAAACAAGGTAGCACTGCAGGCAGTGCTAATTCAGGCACAAGGAATAGCTATAGCTCAGGAAACAAGGTAGCACTGCAGGCAGTGCTAATTCAGGCACAAGGAATAGCTATAGCTCAGGAATCAAGGAATATCAAAAGCTCAGGAAACAAAGATCGGTCTCACCGGAAAACAGCTACAATGACCAACCCTGGACTGAAGGGAGCTGGGGCTTAAAAGAGCTCACAGTAATCATATGCATCAGGTGTGAGCAGGCTAGCAGCAGCCAGCCACAGGTGAACTGGATTCCTCCACCCATCCTTGGCCTGCAGGGGTGGAGACGGAGCAGTGAGCAGGGAATTCTAGGTAATGGAGTTTCCAGATTGAGCAGGCTGGCTTCCACAAAACCCGGCATGGATAGGGAATGGATCGCAATTTGCAAGTAGAATCTAAATGGCTTGAAGTCAGTATCTACATGAAGAGGAGGGTCTAGAAGCTTATTAGAATACTGGAAAGCCCCACATTTCGGCCCCCTGGTGGTGGGAACGAGAACACAGGGAGTGAATTGTGACACAAGGTCGGTCAACAATGTGTCTCTTGTTATTCTGTTCTGGTCAGTCCCTATTACCTAGACAAAACATGTTAACAACAGCTGCATTAAGGAAGAATCGTGCTTTGATATAACATTGTTGCATGTTTTTGAAACACACTCGAAGAAAGCCGTTCCATGGAGCTGAGCTCTGCTGTTCCTATGATGTAAACCTTTGCGTTTAGGCTTTCAGGTATGGGTCTGCTAATAACGCCTAGAGATCTTCTGTTATATAAAATAACTTCTTACTGCCGTGGGGAGGGTGATTAGGCCCAGTTATTTTGCCTTTTTCACAGTCTTTATAAAATGACGACTCCTTTTATATTCTATGGTATTGTAACAATGCTAACGATGCTTGCCTTATGCATTTTGCTGCTAGTTGTAGTTCGCATTCTGTTTTATGAATCACTATAGTCAAAATAAAAATTTTGAACTTATTTAGTGACTCTGATTATTTTTATTGTGGACAAGTACGTGAGAGCGAAAGAGTGTCTTGTTCCCGCGACTCTGAGGTGAGTCGGGAGTGCTCGTGTTCTGGGTTGTCTAAACATTCGTAGCTTCTTGATATTTGTAGGAGACCGAATGAGACACTATTGCTAGTCGGTTGGGATTTTGGGTACTAAGGTGATAGGAGGTACACCCCTATTTACTGAGGTCCTGTTTTCTTGTGCATAGTTCTGTGTATGAGCAGAATCCCTGCAACATGGCGCCGCCAACGTTTGGTCTGGTTCTTTTCTGCGAGACGCTTGAGTAGTGCTCGTGCTGGTCCACAATACCCTCACTTCTGTTTCCGGAGACAGCTGTGACGGATTAACCTCCTATATTGACATTTTTATAGGTATATTCAAGCTTGAAGTTTTAAAAGGTCTTTCGTTTCTTATAACCCATGATTGCGCTGCCACTCTTTAAGTTGTTCTACTGTCTTCTCTATAAAGGCTGTAGTTGATATTCCGGCTCATAGCAGAGCCGCGCTGAGGGCGCACTTGACTCGATATGCAGTCCCAGATGCTGGGGCCGCGCTTATTTTTGTGGTGGAAGCCGATCCGGCTCACCAGTTTGAAGTTTTTTACTCTTGGGTCACCTTACCGGCGGTGGATGGGAATATGTTTCACACACATACTGCCACTGCCGTTCCTCAGCAGTATCAGCCTTATAGAGCTCTTGAGATTCCGCTTACAGCTTGGCAACACCGTATTTGGCTTAATGGCGCCCTTCCTCACCTATTAACAGCAGTCTGTTTAGGCCCTTTATCTATAGATGGGGCCACATGGCCCGTTTTGGCTGGGTTTACCCCACACCCACGTGCTTTTACAACTACGACTCTGGCAGAGCTCCGCGTCTTACATACATCGTTGGTACGCGTATATAGAGCTGTAATACAGTACGTAACCCGCACCGTCCAGGTGGGACCACCTGGCGCTGCAGTACAGCCTGTGGGTCCCAGTGGCGTCACCATCAGTCCCCTTATGGGTAATGCTGTCATGGGCAAGCGCCCACAAAATAAAGAGGAATTTCCTTATTGGCTTGCCGAAAAATTTGGACAGATAGAAGCTGTCTTTCCTAATACCACTCCTGTGGATAAACACAGGATCTTAACTATCAGTTTACCAAAAGACTTAATTCCCGAATTGGCTGATTGTAACACCTGGGGCAGGGTGTTTGCAGCAGTATATTCTATGTGTTTCGGCACCCCCTCCATGACTGTACTCCCCTCTGTGATTAAACGCGTTCAAGATTAACATGGTGCAGAAGCGGCTGTTAAGCTGGGGATGAGACTGGTGGGAGTGTTCGACGTGGTTGCTGATATGATCCTTGCGAATGTCAAGGGCGATGCCACCAGCTTTCAAGTAGCAAACCGCTTAGAAGCGGTCGCGGAGGCTGACAGACCAAAAGAATTACCAAAGATTATTGCAAAGGCTTATAAAACCATAGTCCGCAATAGTCTGGGAAATAAGCCTACGATTCAAACACCAACGCAGTCTCAAATTCAACAGAAAGCCCAGCCTAACAAGGATGGGCGCCCTTTCTTTCCTAAAAAGAATTGGCAAAGAAATAAGAAACAGGGTTCCCAACAGCAGAAGCAGGGTTCGCGTGCTAGTTCACTGACCCCTGAAGCTTCTGAACGTACTTATGACTTGCGCGATCGCGCTAAAATGAAGTCTCCTGAAAGATTTCAGGTTCCTGACCAGCGTTCTCCTCGTTCTTTACAGGAAACATCAGGCTCACAAGCTGGTGGAGGGGATCGCCAGGATCGGGATAGAAGCCAACCTGCGTCGCAACTTCATAAACGGCCTCGGCAGTTTGAAGTCCAGGACAAGCAGGGTGATTCCGCACGTACCCGACCTCCTTTTCAAAAGAAAAAAGTTGCCGCTTTAATAGCGAGATATGCCACAGACGGTGAGGACGCGACTCCTGCATTGGACATGGGCAGTGACTCTGCTCGACAGCGCGGCGGAAGTTACCATAGTCAGGGAGGCTCTACGTCCCAGTCTGGATGTGACAGCAACTTACACATTGGTTACTATTGAGACTGCAGATACCCAGGTTGCCCCCCCGGATAGACTATATGAAGTCCTTTTCCAAATTGAAGGTGATATACTGCGACCCATTAAGGTTGTTTTCTGGGAGAATCTAACCGCTACATATGACATTTTATTGGCGGAGAAAGATTGGCCGCCACCCTTTGTGTTAGCCTCTTCTAGAGGGGAAGATGTGATACTTCCGAGTTTTTCACGTTGTGTCCCTGAGGAACAAGCGCAGGCTTTCTCGGAGGAATGGGCTTTGGCCTTAGCCCCAGCGGTGTATCGCAATCAGGTGGGTTGGGACGTTGATTCGCCAGCTCCTGAAATACCATTGCGCTCTATGCCACAACCTCAACCTCAATATCCCATCAAACGAGAAGCGAAGGCTTCGGTTTGTGACATTCTAAGACAATTGGAGTATCAGGGGGTCATTGAGTCCTGTGTATCACCTATGAATAATCCTCTCTTTACTGTCCCTAAACCTGATGGTTCTTTTCGGATTGTATTGGATTATAGAAATTTGAACAGCCATTGCCGCACCTTTGCGGTACAAAACACGCACAGCTCAGCGCTGGTGAATAATATTGTTCGTAAAAAATACAAAACGACACTAGACATTTCCAATGGTTTCTACAGTCACAATCTCGACCGTGCGAGTGGTGACCTGACAGCGTTCAGTGCCGTCGGAAATCAGAAAAAATGTACACGATTGCCAATGGGGTACAAGAACAGCCCCGGGGCATTTGCGCACGCATTGTGTCTTTGTTGAATGACATTGACCCTGAGGCCTTGTCGTATGTTGATGACATCTATTTGACTGAGGATGACCTCGCGCCACATCTTGACCGAGTCGACCACATAATATTGTCTTTTGCCGACTACGGTTATAAATTTAATTTTTCAAAGTCACACATTGCCCATTTGGCAGTGCTCTTTTTGGGCTACGAACTCAATAATCAGGGAAAGGGTCTAGCACCTCATTTCCTAGAGAAAAGTGCACATTTGCAACCGCCTTCTTCTTTGAAAAAGTTACAATCCCTGCTGGGTTTTTTAAACTTCGGGAGGACTTGCATTCCCGATTATGCCCAGCGTATCAAACCGCTTTATGCGTTGATACAACCTAAGTTTTCTTCTGCCAGCTGGCTTCCGGAACATACTTCCATTCTGCAATCTTTGCAGGCGGATTTGCTTGTGACTAACTTCTTAATGACTCGTGATAACACCACAAACCTGGTAATACGTATTATTTCAGGGGCAGTGGGTTTCACGTACTTAACATTCAATGAAGGTGACACAATACCTATTGCATACAAATCACACTTGTACACTGCGGCTGAAATGCGTTTTTCCTCTGTCGAGAAAATCTTAACTGCAGTGCAGATGGCGATTCTAAAGGAACGCTCGCTGGTGCAGGGCAAACGCATTCTTATGGTCACTCCCTTCCCTGCTTTGGAAGCGGTGACTAAAGCTAGTGTACCTAACTCTAAGGCATTGCACCCACGTTGGATTCAGTGGGCTTCTTCTTTGACGTCTTCGGATGTCACATTTGTCTTTGATCCATCTCTTCAGACTCAGGAGTTTCTGCAGTCTGAATTTGTTCATCCTCCTCCTTTGTCGCTTCTTCCTCTGAGCGAATACAAATGCATCATTTATACCGATGGCTCGGCGCAACCGGCCACTGGTTCCAAACATGCTTATTCAGCAGCTTGCGCTATTGTGGCTGGCTCCATTGAAAATGGAGAGTTTAAGTCATCCATTGTGCACACACAGGCACTAGGAGACTGCACGGCGCAATTGGCCGAGCTGCGTGCTCTTGTTGTTCTAGCACTAGAGTTTGCTGATCCTCTTGTGAATACTCTTATTGTGTGCGATTCTTACTACTGTGTCCAGTCGTTCAATGACAACTTATTCTTTTGGTCTCAAAATGATTACCACGATTCTAAAGGCAGTGCAATTAAGCATAAAACGCTTTGGTTCGAGTTGCAATCTTAAACAACGTCTGCCTCTCACACATGTTATTCACACTCTTGGCCACCAACGTGTCGGAACACATGCTGTTGGTAATTCTCTGGCTGATGAAGCAGCCAAGTCTGCAGTAGCCACCACGTGTTCTGTAGCAGCAGTTACAAGATCAAAGTCTAAGGTTGATAATGATATTTTGGCAGCGGTCGCTGCAACTAGGGAGGGAGGTAATTATCCTGCGGGTTTCCCTTCTAAATACTCTTATCATGTAACTCCCGAACAGTTTCCTTATGCTACCATTCCTTCGGTTGGGGATCGGCTGATTCCCAACTCTGACCGCAGACAATCTTTGATCAAGGCCGCACACGAAGGCATTGCTTCGGCACATGCTGGTGTGTCGGCAACAGTCTCTATTCTTCAGCAACGTTACTGGTGGCGTGGTTTATATAAACAGACTCATAACTATGTTCTTTGCTGTGATGTTTGTCAACAAATCAAGCCTTCTACAGTCCCACGTCCGCCACAAACACAGCTTTGTATTTCTAATAGACCTTTTGGCTGTGTCTATCTTGATCACTGCGGTCCTCTTTCTTCTGATACTGCATACAAGTATATCTTTGTTGCGGTTGATTCGTGCACTCGATTCCTGTGGGTATGGCCACAATGTAGTGATGACACTCGAAATGTCATCAGGGATTTGCGTGTCTTTATCGGGATGTTTGCCTGTGGTACCTTCCATTCTGACCAAGATCCAGCATGTGCCTCTAAGGCTTACAAGGATGCGATGAAGTCGTTAGGGGTACAGGTGCAGTTTTCGTCTCCATACAGGCATGAGGGCAATTCAGTTGTGGAGCGAATGAACCGTGACTTAAAGCAATCCTTGACAGCTAGAGTCTTGGGTACTGGCAGGGACTGGCTGTCCCACTTGTATGGGGTCCAACGTGCGCTAAATAATCTCCCTAGAAGATCTCTGGGTGGGCGGACCCCTTACGAAATGCTCTTTGGCTTTCACATGTTTGTTCCTGACCTTGATGGTCTGGACATTGTGGCGGCTGCCTCTAAGTTTGACGTAGATAATCATTCTGCTATGTTACAGGATCTGCAAAAGTCACGTGATACTCTGGCAACTGAGCATTTACCGTCTTCGCCTGCTGCTGCACAACTGATTCCTGTTACCGGTTGGCTTCATAAAGTTGGAGATCTGGTGCGGAAGAAGATTGAAAACAAAAAAGAATTTGGTCCCTCTTACCGTGCTCCGGTTTCCGTGCTTGGTCTAAAGGGTACTCGTACTGTCATTCTACCACCATTGCCAGGTCGCAAGGACAACAGATACATCTCAGTGGACAATGTCAAGTTACACCGTGTGGCCGATTCTGAATAGTGTGACACCTGCAGTTTCGTGCAACGCAATATCCTTAGCACCGTTAACTTTGTCACCTCCTGCCACAAGAATGTCTGCTCATATGATGGACACTGTAATTGATCTTCAGCCTTTGCGACAAGCTTCTTCTGCAATGGATATTGTGTGCCCTTTTCCGGGAATTGATTCCGTGAGTGAGATGCCATCTAGCCCACGAACACGAATGGATGATCCAACGCTTTCACTTTTGCTTGCAAGTCCAGTGAGTGCCTGTGATGGGGAACCGGCACACCTTTCTTCTGCATAGTCATCCTCATCAAGTTTGTCTGGTGCACCTAAGTCTAAGTTGCGTGTTTTTTACTCCTGGTTCAAAAAGACATACTTTGTTCCCCCATGGACCTACATTTGGTTGGTGCTTATCCTGTTATTTCTTTTCATGTCAAGTGGATTTGTGACAGTGTTCTTTTTACTTATAAATGGCCATTATCTCCCTGAACGCTCTGCAGTAAAAATGGTCGATGGAACTTTGGCTCCTCACACTTCGTCCCATATCATGAAACGTGACAAGTCTTTTGTGAATATTTCAGCTTTTCCTGTTCATGATGGCATCGTTTGGGACAAAGTAGCTTACGAAATCCATGGCCCGACTGAGGTCCTTGGAGTTCCGTACGTATTTCGCGTCGCATTAGGAGATGTGGTGACACGGGACATAAATTCGGATGATTGGGATGTGCAGGCAGTTCATGCATTGTTTTCAGTTTTAAAATATTATGCTGCCTTTGATGCTGAAGATTTGTATTTAAATTCTGCTAATTATGGTGATCTCTTTTGCTATCAACATTATGGGCATCATTTTTCACACAAAACAAACACCATGAGACCTGTTTTTAATTTTACCCAATGGGAACATTTTCCCACTCCCTTAAAAGGGAGTTCTAAAGCTCTTAGAAATAAGTTCGCCTATTTTTCAGATTATGATTTGACTAATCCTGAATCCTATTTTTTTCGGCTTCAAAAATCCCCTACATCAAAGTACCTGTTATCCCACACTAAACCGCTTTACGCCAACTCGTTTAGAACACAGCTGGCCACACACGGTTATGAATATTGGAAACAGACTATAGATTTAAAATCAATCTGGGGCACAAAGCCATGTCCGGTTCAGGGCACTGAGACGTTACATCGTGCCTGCCTGATCCCGACTCAATTGCTGTTTTTAAATAGAACCATTTACCAAACATCCTGTTATGGCCTTGCAACTGTCAAAAACCTCAATACCCCCTCCATTCCATCATTAGCTGAATATGACAATTGGCAGTTACATAATAACTACACCATTGAGGCTTTGCAGGCTCTCCTTCAAAATGCTTCCTTTAATGTTTGAGGTTGATTCATTGGGATGGTTGTTGTGGCAAACTAATGCAAATGCATGCCAATTGCGTTTTTATAATGTTACACATGGTTTCATTCAGACTAAGCCTGACCCTCGTTATCCACCTCATCATTCTGTGACTACATACTCGGTAGGTAAATTGTGCCAGCAGTGGCTAGAGCACTCTACCCTTGCATCTGTCAAACAGCACCTTTCGGTCCTATCGAATGATATAGATTTGGCTGGTTTTCTCCTAGGTCCACGTAATCCAAGGGCCAAGAGATTTCTTTATGCCTCTTATAATGAAATTTGGAAACTTTCACAGATGGAAGCCGCCTTCCGTCTGCGTCAAATTGACCAGGCAAACTTGGAAAAAGTCCTTGCTGTGGTGGACATCAGCATTAACACGCTTTTTCACGCATTTACACCTTAGACAATATTGTTTCTTCTGTAATAGATATTGTGCAAAGTGATGTTTCTGTGTTCTATCATGGTCAGAATCAGTTACGGTCGGTCATGCAATTTGCTTGGATGTTGCAGACACTGAAAATGGGTAAAGTGCCTTGGGATTATTTGAATGCCACTGCTTTATTTTTGCCTTTTAACCTGGCTGATAAACAGAAGTTTATGTCTATGAAAGATGCTGTATACACGCTATTACATATTGAACAATTGGAGCCTTTGCCGTTCTCCGTAGCGGAAACGGACTCTGCTGTTTGGTTAATTCATGGCATTATCACTTTGCCCTTTTCACTTTTTCAATTTAAATCATGTATGCAACACTTTCCTGTTGGCCGCTTTGAACCGCTTGACACTGCTTTTCTGCATGAATTATGGGTCCTGCCCTTCGCTTATCGGTGTTTGAGGGAGGATAAAGAAGTTTTCCTCACAGGGGAGGAGTGTGATTCGGTAGTGGGTCACTCTCGTGTGCAAACACGTTAAGTTGCACGGCGAGTGTAACATGTCAGCGCCCAATCAAGCTTGCTTTTTAAAATGGACCCCAGTACCATCCATCACGCCCGTCTTTACATTGCTGACTAACGGCAGCTATCACATTTTAAACAATCAAGACTGCTGTGGTTTGCGGGCGGATGTCCCATACTTGGTAACTGTTTCCCAGCGCGTAACTTGCTGTAGCAATGTCCTTTTCAAGCCCCCGCAAGGGAGTTTAGATTCTTCGATTTGGCCTTCCATTCCGACTTTGAAAACAGAGTTCAACAAGTTGAGCAGGCTCAAAGCCCTTTTATTCCAACAGGAGGTGGCCCTCACTTCCGCCCTTGAGACATTCAGACTGCAGGTGGCTCGGACCTCGAGTGGAATACAGTCGCTTCTTAACACTAACCTCCCACTTCATTTTGGGGAACTAATTCACCAAGTATTTAATGCATCTGATACGACAGGCCTTGGCCATTTTTTTAAATGTGTGGGATCTGGCCTGCTCTCTTCCTTTCAAACTATATTCAAGGTAATACCAGCTTTTATTCATTCTATATTTTCCAGCGTCTTCGGAGGGTTCCCCTTAATATTGGCGCTGGCAGCTGGTGTCCTGCTTCTTCTCCTTGTGCTTCGCAATGGCTGCTCACTTTGTGGCTCTGCACAGGCCGGACCAGCTTAAACTGTACCGTAATCGCCTGTATGAGGCTTTTGGATGCTTGCCTTTAGCAACGCTTGGCGTGAGTTACGATTTGACATTCCGCTTTGTCTACTTTACTTGCGTGCAGCCAGTGCTTCATTGCAAACGATGTCATTTCTCCTGGGCGATGGAACTTTGCTTATCGAACACGTGGTGTCCAATCCCTGATTTTAGCCGGTTGATGGGTCCCTTAGAGATGCATGACGAGGCTTGTTCTGTGGATGGTCAAATGACGCGTGCAGCTTTACTTGGAATCTTGGATCAATGGGATATCTGTGCGGCTGTGCAGAATTTCCTACAACGAAGTTTCATTGAATATCACGCAAGTTTGCCCTTTCTACTTTTGGATGCTCCTGCTTGTGAGGAACATGCTTGTTCCTTCGACTTATTTAATTGGATGTCATCGCTTTTTTCTACCAATGACAAAGATTACCTATTGGAAGGAATTGCTTTCCTTTGCACCCAAACCTTCATGGATTGACTGCTTCGTTCGTCCATACTCCACTGTCTGAAATACAGACTCTTTTTTTTCGAGCTCCAAGTACTTTTAGCTTTTCTTAGAACTTTCCCTTTTTTCCACCGATTTTTTTTTTTTTTTTTTTTTTTTTTAGAAAGTTCCCTCACCATTACTTTGCACAGTGCCTGACTTTTTGAACTCTGTATTCGTTCTTCTGTCTATGTCCTACTGCCTTACCAGGGGGAGGATGTTATATGGGGTTATGTGGTCCTAAGACACATTGTCGACATTGCTAAGTTAGCATGAGTTTTGCTTGCCCTATGCTGCTATTTTTGCGCATGCCTCTGCTAAAAGTTTGTTTTCGCAACACTCTGCCTCTGCCCTGTACATGATAACAGATTGTTTTTCACGTTCTCAGCCTTCCCTTCAATTCTGTGTGAACATAATGTGCAAGGTCGGTCAACAATGTGTCTCTTGTTATTCTGTTCTGGTCAGTCCCTATTACCGAGACAAAACATGTTACCAACAGCTGCAATGTGGAAGAATTGTGCTTTGATATAACATCGTTGCATGTTTTTGAAACGCACTCGAAGAAAGCCGTTCCATGGAGCTGAGCTCTGCTGTTCCTATGATGTAAACCTTTGCGTTTAGGCTTTCAGGTAGGGGTCTGCTAATAACGCCTAGAGATCTTCTGTTATATAAAATAACTTCTTACTGCCATGGGGAGGGTGATTAGGCCCAGTTATTTTGCCTTTTTCACAGTCTTTATAAAATGACTCCTTTTATATTCTATGGTATTGTAACAATGCTAATGATTCTTGCCTTATGCATTTTGCTGCTAGTTGTGGTTCGCATACTGTTTTATGAATCACTATAGTCAAAATAAACATTTTGAACTTATTTAGTGACTCTGATTACTTTTATTGTGGACAAGTACGTGAGAGCGAAAGAGTGCCTTGTTCCCAAGACTCTGAGGTGAGTCGGGAGTGCTCGTGTTCTGGGTTGTGTAAACATTCGTAGCTTCTTGATATTTGTAGGAGACCGAATGAGACACTATTGCTAGTCAGTTGGGATTTTGGGTACTAAGGTGATAGGAGGTACACCCCTATTTACTGAGGTCCTGTTTTCTTGTGCATAGTTCTGTTTATGAGCAGAATCCCGCAACAGTTCTGAGTACAGGATTTCAACCATTTCAAGAACCACATTTCTTTCAATACTGCATTCATATAGCATCAACCAATAGTATCACATACTTTTTCTATGCCAAATAGCGCTAGTGCGTAATGTCTCTCTGCCACAATCGGCTGATGCAACACGTGCTAAATCTGGCATTTAGTTGTGCTTCTACGCTGGATGAATCCACATTGGTCTGGGTGCACCATGTTGCCTATGACTTTATGGAATTGCATTGTGAGGATCACAGTTAGCACCTTTAAGTCTGTTTTTGCCATCAGTATTAGCCCATATTGAATTGAAATGAAGTAGCATTCATATACGGCTTATTACCCCTGACGAGGCGCAAACGTTAAGTTCAAAGGGTCTCTATCTGGTTTTGTTGTCATGCAGACTATTTCCTCTCGCATCCTAAGCGGGAACATTTCAGATAGCAGAGCCCCCTGAAATACCTCTAAAAGTTTGTCTTCTGCATTCCGGCTGATGTTTGATCAAATTCAGTGGGCATGCAACTGCTCCCTGGTGTCTTACCCCTCTTCATGTATCTAATTACTTTTAGAACTTCTTTCCAGTGTCCATCAGGCTTCAATGGTTCCTTTTGCATGCCAGTATGTCTGGGCACTGTGGCACTGTCAGCCATATTTTTCAATAAGTGTTACATTTGGCAGACTAAGGCCATAAATACTGTGCAGTCAAGTAATATTATTCATACCTTCTTGTCTATTAACCCTTTTAGTGCAGACAACAAGAATTTTGTCATCTACACTACCTCTGTAGTGTGCAGAACGTGACTCTTCATGTCCTTGCACTAAAGGCTAGGAATTCCTCTTGTGCTTGCATCAAAGGGCTACTCTTTTATGACCTTTGCCTCCAGCTGTTGGGGATGAGCTTCCTTAGCAGCCTGAGGCTTATTTTTTGTTTGTTGTGGCATACAGCACACCATGTGAAATTAGGTCACTGTGAAAGCATACATAGGGTTAAGTCTCTAGCTGCTTACAGTGTGACTGTTGTTTGGGGGCAAAGCTCAGCCTCCAGACCACCCTCCAGACTACCAATAATCATGGGATAGATACCTTTGGAAAGGGTTTAGCCCTAATACCACTAAAAACAACAAAAAAGACAAAAGGAAACGAGCCCCTCAGATTATTGCTGAATTAAAAAAGATAAAAAACAAATTGCAAAACTGCAACGCGCCTGGCTCAAAACACACAACGAGCAAGACAAACTTTGCCTTTACAAACTTAACAGAATATGCAAGTTAAAAATCAAAAAAGGTACTATTCAAACAGAATTCAAAATGCTAAATATGCAAAAAGATAATTTTATGAAATTCTAACTGTTAACCTAAATGCACAGAAGAAAATGTACTGACAAACTGGCAAATCATTACACAACCAAAGCAGGCATGTTGGACTCCTATTTAAAACAAAGGAAAATCACCAGCAACAACCCATTTCCAACAATCCCCTCCAAGGGCAGGCTAACCCAGCCTCTGCATTCCTTCAAGAAAGCTATCAGAAACAGAATTAATAATTCTTCTCAAAGCAAGCAAGCAGGCCAGCCCGCTGCCCTTCTGACCCTTGTCAACCACAAATCTTCAAAAACATTCTTTTAACTATTTCTGCTGCCACACCAGGCAGAACAATCCTCTACAGTTATTTAACTACGAGAGTCTTTTCAGAAAACTTAAAGGCATACATATGCCCCTTATTAATGAAAACAAACCTCTACCCACATGACCCAAACAACTACAGACCGTTTACAATGGACCTTTCCTGGGCAAATTGATACAAAGACCAGCATTCACCCAGATGTGACAATTCTTCAAAGACCACTCCAAACGTTCCGACTTCCAAACAGGATTCTGTCCAGGAAGAAGCAGATATCTGCCTTCGCCATCTGGGATGGCCTTAAAAACACAGTAGACCGGAATGGGGTCGCAGAACTACTTCTCTTGGATCTTTCCTCTGCCTTCAACACAGTTAATCATGACAGTATAATCCAAAGACTCTACAAAGCTGGCATGGAGGGGACTGCTCTCAACTAGATCCCATCCTAACTTCAAAACAGAACAAATGTCATCTATAATTTCCCTTTCTCCTCCAAACCATAACTCACAAAAGCAGGGGTCCCTTAAGGCTCTATCATCTCACCCATGTTTTTCAACATCAAGTCATTATCGGCAATGATGAATGATTTTCTACTCACATGCTATAACTAAGTAGATGAGACACAAATACTTCTTAAACTGGAAAGCCTCAAAGACATTGGAAACTCAAAAATCTTCTGTTGCCTCAGAGCAGTTGATCAGTGGATGACATGGAGCCATCTCAAATTAAATGCGTTCAAAACCTAAATACTCACATGTGGTGTTTGGAAAAACTATGACCGACTCTGCGCCTGGCCTGAAGATCTGGGACCACCTCTAAAGTATCCAAGGAAGTAAGAAACCTTGGAATTGCCATTGACACCAAGCTATCAATGGATGCCCAAGTGGATAAGTTGGCAAGATCAAGCTTCATTACTATGATAACTCTGCGACGCATCTTCCCCCACCATGGATTTCCACACAAGGTCCAAGCTACTATCTCTTGTACTGTCTAAACTTGATTATGTCAATGGCCTCTACCACGGATCATCTTTATCAACTATGAAAAGACTATAATGAATTTAGAACTCTCCTGCCAGACGACTCCTACATGTAAAGCCACAAGCCCACATCTCCCCTGCCTTGAGGGCCCTACATTGACTACCAGTTCCAAGAAGATCCACCTTCAAGCTGCTTTGTATCACCAACAAAGCAATACATGGAACAAGGCCTCTTTTTATCAGGAATAGAATCACCAAAAACATACAACAAAGGAACCTCTGCTCCACATTAGCAAATTGCCTCAAGACCCCAGCATACATGAAAAAAAAATGGGTGGTACATTTTTCTCTGTGTAAGAAGCCAAACTATGATATTCATTACCCACAAACATAAGATCCATGGATAACTATCTTATCTTCAGAAGATTACACAAGAGTTGGCTATTTCCTACAACACCACCATACTCAAAACACAAATGTACAGCAGATGCCTGTGCATGTTAAACATGTATAATTTGATTATTTGTATATATCTAGGTATTTCCATTTCTTTGTACGAATATATATACTAATTATAGTTTAAAAATATATAGATATTATAACTCTGTTATTATAATATTGTTTGAATATATGTAATTAATATTTATTATGTATGTTACTGCATAGTTTACATATAGGTTATTTGATTATATGCTTATTGGTCTCTGCTTTATCCCTCCTTTGACTCATCCCAAACCACCTTTTACTACTATTATCTCCTATATAACACATTCTAGACTCTTCCCCCTACCCTTCCTTTGACTCATCCCAAACCTCATTTTTACTATTATGATTTTTCCCTAATAACCCTTTCTAGACTCTTCCCTCCTCAATACCTCCTTTGGCACTTCCCAATCCTCTTTTTACTTCTACGATCTCTCAAATAACACTTTCTAGACTCTTCTCTCCTCTATCCTATTGAATCCAACTAACAGACTCACATTTCCAGGGCTCGAATTTACAACCTAGATTTCCCTATACTAATCCACCACTAATCCATTTTGGGTCCGGAGTAGCGTAATACTTTCCGAAAAGCACTTCAACGCCTTGTCAGGGGTAGTAAGCTCTATATAAATACAATTACAAATCTGTCCCTAGGATGACAGAAAGCCCACTAGACTCCCAAGATGGACTAATTCAAAAATAAAAGGAAAGAGGTGGTGGTCCACCAAGTCCTGGCTTCAGGCCACCCCACTATACCCAGGCTCAAGAAATTTCTTCTGCTCCCCTTGAGGGGACAGATAGGCGTTTCCGCATTCTTGCAACACCAGAGCAGCAGAAAGCCAACCAGCCACCAGGGAAAGGTTTTTAGAGTAAAGGAACAGGGAGGGGTGTTTGCCCACTCCAGCATCAGTCCGACCCTGTACTCCTTATGGCCCAAGGCTGATGTTCTGCCCCACATCCCTTGGAGCCCAGAGCCAGCTGCTATCTCTCATGGCATGTGAGAAGGAATTTGGATTCCTTTGGGTGTAATTGTAACATAATGATAGGCAGAGAGGGGGGAGGGGCCTGATTCCAAGACTGTTCTGCACCCAACACATTCCTTTTTTGGATACCAAACCCTGGTGTCTAGTGGGCTTTCTGCTCCTTGGGGTAGAGGGATTTGAGGTGAACCTTCCAGGCAGAAAGACTATCTGGAGTTGGTAGTGGGGGGTGCAAAAAGTTATCTTTTTTCACAACTGTAAGTTGCAGAGAAGAGTGCCATTAGCAAAGCAAAACCTTTTGTTGGGGTCATGTTTAGAAAACAAAAAAAACAATTTCTTGCACATCCCCTTTTTGCAATTTGTTATAAAAAGCTACATTTTAGGTTATTTTCTTAGTTCACTCTGAGGAAAAACACAAACCCTGCATGCCTTTACAATCCTGATTAACCGGGAATAAAATGGTGCAGATTGGGCTTGGATATCTTTTCTGGAAGAAATTATGAAGGCTTAACTTCTAACAGGGGTCATCACTGTGGTAAGAGTTTGGGGAAGCCTCAGTTTTTAAGAGCTTAATTATCATGTTGTTGTCTCCTTGCAGTGATAACATGTGTGTTCAGTCTGCTCTCTCTGGAATATCCAAGCAAGTATCTGGTCTGACTTATCTCTGTCCCTGCATTCTCATTAATGGTGTTGCATATGGATACATTTATCTAGAGTGCCCATTGCCTCTCCCAACCTGCATGTATTCTCTACTACACCCTGGATCATTTCTGTATTAGTTCCTTGTCTAATTGTGTGAGGTTGCTTTCATGGTTGGAGACAGTCTGCTCTAAACAAAGCCAGGTACCCTTCATTTTGTGCTTGCTTTCCTATCTAATGACCACATTGAACCCTTCCCACTCAGTTGCCCTTTGTGCCAACACACTTCGACTGGGCAGATGATCATGTATTTTAAGTCTAGAGCCCATCATTTCTTCTTCATATATTCAAAGAATTTATGTAACTTGATGGGTGTGGTTCTGGGGGCCTATGTAGAATGAGGATGCATGTTTTACCTTTGTTCTACAGTCCCCAGTGATTCTCTTCACTTCAAACAGCTCTTTGAATCCTTTTTGTCCCAGATGGGGCTCAGAAGCTTGCAAGAGATACTTGTTGATCTGTTTCTCTGCTTGTAGATCTGGTATAAAGTGTTTACTATTGATGCATCCTCCTCCCCTCTTTGATCTATTCTGACCCTTGACCTTGCCAGGTAGGTCGCTCCCCCACCACACAGCTCCGCCTGTGTTGTCTGCCCGCTGCTTCTGCAGGTAAGATCGCCCTCCGCTTGTGGCCCCGGTGCCCGTTTTTTCTGCTTGTCTCCCCTTTTCCTTTCTGTGCCCCTCGCTGCCCCATTGTCGTTGTGCCCGTGATTCTGTCTGCTTTCTCCCCTGTTTTCCTTTTTGTGCCCTCGCTGCCCCATTGTCGCTGTGCCCGTGATTTTGTCTGCTTTCTCCCCTGTTTTCCTTTTTGTGCCCCTCGCTGCCCCATTGTCGCTGTGCCCGTGATTTTGTCTGCTCTCTCCCCTGTTTTCCTTTTTGTGCCCCTCGCTGCCCCATTGTCGCTGTGCCCGTGATTTTGTCTGCTTTCTCCCCTGTTTTCCTTTTTGTGCCCCTCGCTGCCCCATTGTCGCTGTGCCCGTGATTTTGTCTGCTCTCTCCCCTGTTTTCCTTTTTGTGCCCCTCGCTGCCCCATTGTCGCTGTGCCCGTGATTTTGTCTGCTTTCTCCCCTGTTTTCCTTTTTGTGCCCCTCGCTGCCCCATTGTCGCTGTGCCCGTGATTTTGTCTGCTCTCTCCCCTGTTTCCTTTTTGTGCCCCTCGCTGCCCCATTGTCGCTGTGCCCGTGATTCTGTCTGCTTTCTCCCCTGTTTTCCTTTTTGTGCCCCTCGCTGCCCCATTGTCGCTGTGCCCGTGATTTTGTCTGCTTTCTCCCCTGTTTTCCTTTTTGTGCCCCTCGCTGCCCCATTGTCGCTGTGCCCGTGATTTTGTCTGCTTTCTCCCCTGTTTTCCTTTCTGTGCCCCCGCTGCCTCTCGCCATTCCCGCCGCTGCGTCCCTGCGGCCCCGCCCCCTGACCGCCCATTCGCTGCCCCTGCCTCCCGCCTCCCAGCTGCTCCTCCCTCCCACCTCCCCATAAATGGCGGCCGCTGCGCGTGAGGAGAGCGACCCTTGACCTTGCCAGGTAGGTCGCTCCCCCACCACACAGCTCCGCCTGTGTTGTCTGCCCGCTGCTTCTGCAGGTAAGATCGCCCTCCGCTTGTGGCCCCGGTGCCCGTTTTTCTGCTTGTCTCCCCTTTTCCTTTCTGTGCCCCTCGCTGCCCCATTGTCGTTGTGCCCGTGATTCTGTCTGCTTTCTCCCCTGTTTTCCTTTTTGTGCCCCTCGCTGCCCCATTGTCGCTGTGCCCGTGATTTTGTCTGCTTTCTCCCCTGTTTTCCTTTTTGTGCCCCTCGCTGCCCCATTGTCGCTGTGCCCGTGATTTTGTCTGCTCTCTCCCCTGTTTCCTTTTTGTGCCTCTCGCTGCCCCATTGTCGCTGTGCCCGTGATTCTGTCTGCTTTCTCCCCTGTTTTCCTTTTGTGCCCCTCGCTGCCCCATTGTCGCTGTGCCCGTGATTTTGTCTGCTTTCTCCCCTGTTTTCCTTTTTGTGCCCCTCGCTGCCCCATTGTCGCTGTGCCCGTGATTTTGTCTGCTTTCTCCCCTGTTTTCCTTTTGTGCCCCTCGCTGCCCCATTGTCGCTGTGCCCGTGATTTTGTCTGCTCTCTCCCCTGTTTTCCTTTTTGTGCCCCTCGCTGCCCCATTGTCGCTGTGCCCGTGATTTTGTCTGCTTTCTCCCCTGTTTTCCTTTTTGTGCCCCTCGCTGCCCCATTGTCGCTGTGCCCGTGATTTTGTCTGCTCTCTCCCCTGTTTTCCTTTTTGTGCCCCTCGCTGCCCCATTGTCGCTGTGCCCGTGATTTTGTCTGCTTTCTCCCCTGTTTTCCTTTTTGTGCCCCTCGCTGCCCCATTGTCGCTGTGCCCGTGATTTTGTCTGCTCTCTCCCCTGTTTCCTTTTGTGCCCCTCGCTGCCCCATTGTCGCTGTGCCCGTGATTTTGTCTGCTTTCTCCCCTGTTTTCCTTTTTGTGCCCCTCGCTGCCCCATTGTCGCTGTGCCCGTGATTTTGTCTGCTCTCTCCCCTGTTTCCTTTTTGTGCCCCTCGCTGCCCCATTGTCGCTGTGCCCGTGATTCTGTCTGCTTTCTCCCCTGTTTTCCTTTTTGTGCCCCTCGCTGCCCCATTGTCGCTGTGCCCGTGATTTTGTCTGCTTTCTCCCCTGTTTTCCTTTTGTGCCCCTCGCTGCCCCATTGTCGCTGTGCCCGTGATTTTGTCTGCTTTCTCCCCTGTTTTCCTTTCTGTGCCCCCGCTGCCTCTCGCCATTCCCGCCGCTGCGTCCCTGCGGCCCCGCCCCCTGACCGCCCATTCGCTGCCCCTGCCTCCCGCCTCCCAGCTGCTCCTCCCTCCCACCTCCCCATAAATGGCGGCCGCTGCGCGTGAGGAGAGCGACCCTTGACCTTGCCAGGTAGGTCGCTCCCCCACCACACAGCTCCGCCTGTGTTGTCTGCCCGCTGCTTCTGCAGGTAAGATCGCCCTCCGCTTGTGGCCCCGGTGCCCGTTTTTTCTGCTTGTCTCCCCTTTTCCTTTCTGTGCCCCTCGCTGCCCCATTGTCGTTGTGCCCGTGATTCTGTCTGCTTTCTCCCCTGTTTTCCTTTTTGTGCCCCTCGCTGCCCCATTGTCGCTGTGCCCGTGATTTTGTCTGCTTTCTCCCCTGTTTTCCTTTTTGTGCCCCTCGCTGCCCCATTGTCGCTGTGCCCGTGATTTTGTCTGCTATCTCCCCTGTTTCCTTTTTGTGCCCCTCGCTGCCCCATTGTCGCTGTGCCCGTGATTCTGTCTGCTTTCTCCCCTGTTTTCCTTTTTGTGCCCCTCGCTGCCCCATTGTCGCTGTGCCCGTGATTTTGTCTGCTTTCTCCCCTGTTTTCCTTTTTGTGCCCCTCGCTGCCCCATTGTCGCTGTGCCCGTGATTTTGTCTTTTTTCTCCCCTGTTTTCCTTTCTGTGCCCCCGCTGCCTCTCGCCATTCCCGCCGCTGCGTCCCCTGCGGCCCCGCCCCCCTGACCGCCCATTCGCTGCCCCTGCCTCCCGCCTCCCAGCTGCTCCTCCCTCCCACCTCCCCATAAATGGCGGCCTAAGGCAAGCCCGTCTGCGCCCGTCCGCGACTGGACCGCGCCCAGCGCCAGAACCCCTGGATCCCACCGATGCATCACCACTCGACGGACCTACGACGCCGCCACACATCGCACTCAATGCCGGCCGGAACCCTGCCTGCTACCGAGCCTCACCGAGACGCACCCACGGACCCTTCACCTGCCAAACCTGCCGATTCACCTGCCCCCGGACGTGCACCACCTCCGCCAAGTCGAGCACCAGCAGCAACCACCTGAAATGCATCCTGCTGAACACCCGCTCCGTCCACAGGCACGCCGTGGAACTCTGGGACCTGCTCGACGCAACAGCACCGGACATCGCCTTCCTCACCGAAACCTGGATGAACGCCTCCTCAGCGCCCGACATCGCCATAGCCATCCCGGACGGATACAAGATCACCCGGAGGGACCACGTCAACCAGACGGGAGGAGGCATCGCCATCGTACACAAGAACACCATCCGCATCTCGACTAACTCCGACGAGACCTTCACCGCCGCCGAACACCTACACTTCCAGATACACACTGACCCCAAGACCACCCTCCGAGGCACCCTCATCTACAGACCCCCGGGACCACGCACTCTATTCAGCGAAGACATCGCAGACTTCATCAGCCCGCACGCCATGCCCTCCGCCGACTACATCCTCCTAGGGGACCTCAACTTCCACCTGGAGAACAACAACGACAGAAACACCACCGCCCTGCTGGACAACCTCGCCAACCTCGGACTCAAGCAACTGGTGAACACGCCCACCCACTACGCCGGCCACACGCTTGACCCCGTCTTCTCGTCCAGCAAGCACATCTCCTTCAGCCACGCCACCGGACTCCACTGGACCGACCACAGCTGCATCCACTTCAGCTTCAGAAAGACTACGACCCACCACCACCCGCAACAGGCTCCCCGCCGGAGCTGGAGCAAGATCACCGCCGAGCAGCTCACCGCCTCCCTCAGCCAGAACACACCCACCAACACAACGGACCCAAACGAAGCAGCCAGCAACCTCGCCAAGTGGCTGACCGCCTGCGCCGACGACCTCGCACCACTAAAAACCCTCCCAGCAGACCCGGAAGCAAGAAAACACCTTGGTTCACCAACGAACTCAAGGAATCCAAGAAGAACTGCCGCACTCTCGAGAAAACCTGGCGACTCGACCAGACCACAGACAACAGGACCGCCCTCAAGCACGCCACCCGCAAACACCACCAGCTGATCCGTGCCACCAAGAAGTCGGCACTCAAAGAACGACTGGACAACAACGCCCATGACAGCAAGGAACTTTTCAGCATCGTCAAAGAGTTCTCCAACCCCAGCGCCGGAAACAACGACATCACCCCCTCGCAAGACCTCTGCAACTCACTCTCCGCGTTCTTCCACCGCAAGATCACCGACATACATAACAGCTTCGACGCACAAACAACGCACCCTACCGCCGAACCAACGCCCGCCACCACCACCCTCTGCAACTGGACCCCGATCAGCACCGAAGACACCACCCGCACGATGAACTCCATCCACTCCGGATCACCAACCGACCCCTGCCCACACCACGTCTTCAACAAAGCCGACGCCACCATCGCACCCCATCTCCGGGACATCATCAACTCCTCCTTCCACACCGCCACCTTCCCGGAGAGCTGGAAGCACGCCGAGCTTACCGCCCTCCTGAAGAAACCAACGGCGGACCCCACCGACCTTAAGAACTACCGTCCCATCTCGCTCCTTCCGTTTCCGGCCAAAGTCATCGAGAAGACCGTCAACAGACAGCTTGCCGCCTTCCTCGAGACGAATGGATCCCTCGACCCCTCGCAGTCCGGGTTTCGGGCCAACCACAGCACCGAGACCGCCCTTATCGCAGCCACCGACGACATCAGAACCCTAACCGACAACGGGGAAACAGCTGCCCTCATCCTCTTGGACCTCTCCGCGGCGTTCGACACCGTCTGCCACCGCACCCTAGTGAAGCGCCTCAGCAACATCGGAATCCGAGAGAAAGCACTGGAATGGATCATCTCGTTCCTCGCCGGAAGAACCCAGAGAGTCCGCCTCCCCCGTTCAGATCCGAAGCCACCGAAGTCATCTGCGGCGTTCCACAGGGATCCTCACTCAGCCCAACCCTCTTCAACGTCTACATGAGCCCCCTCGCAGCCATCGCACGCCGACACAACCTCAACATCATCTTCTACGCCGACGACACCCAGCTGATCCTCTCCCTCACCAACGACCCCACCACCGCCAGAGCCAACCTACACGACGGGATGAGAGACGTCGCCGACTGGATGAGGAACAGCCGCCTTAAACTGAACTCAGACAAGACGGAAGTCCTCATCCTGGGCTCATCACCCTCCGCCTGGGACGACTCCTGGTGGCCCCCGGCCCTGGGCACCGCGCCCAAGCCAACGGACCACGCACGCAACCTGGGCTTCATCCTGGACTCCTCCCTGTCGATGACCAGACAAGTCAACGCCGTCTCATCTTCATGCTTCAACACCCTGCGCATGCTCCGCAAGATCTTCAGATGGATCCCCACTGAAACCAGGAAGACCGTCACCCAGGCACTCGTCACCAGCCGACTGGACTATGGGAACACCCTCTACGCCGGAACCACAGCCAAACTTCAAAAAAGACTCCAGCGCATCCAGAACGCCTCCGCACGACTCATCCTGGACATCCCCCGACACAGCCACATCACCGGACACCTGAAAGACCTGCACTGGCTCCCCGTCAGCAAGAGAATAACGTTCAGACTCCTCACCCACGCACACAAGGCCCTCCACGACCTGGGCCCAAAGTACCTCAACGACCGCATGACCTTCTACACGCCCACACGCCAGCTATGATCAACCAGCCACGCCCTCGCCACCGTACCACGCATCCGCAGAACCACCGCCGGAGGAAGATCCTTCTCCTACCTGGCAGCCAAGACCTGGAACTCCCTCCCCACTCACCTTCGGCGAACCCAGGACCATCTCTCCTTCAGGAAGCAGCTCAAGACCTGGCTGTTCGAGCAGTAACTTACCCCCTCCCCCAGCGCCTTGAGACCCTCCCGGGTGAGTAGCGCGCTCTATAAATGCTGTGATTGATTGATTGATTGACCATGTTCTTGGCAGTACCCTTCTATTTGTTTGTGAACAGTGTTAATCTCTTTTGTGGATTGAGCAGGGCTTCTTTTTGTATCTCTCAGATGGAAGGTTGTCCAGTGACTACAGTATTTGTAGGCAGCAAGGTCACTCTGATCTCACTTCTTCTTTTCGCTGTTTTTAAATTTCTATATTGGGCTTCATGATGCCTCTCTCTTGAGCAGTCTGTTCCCATCAGAGGTCCCTGGTGGTGCCTAGGCCACATGCAACATTGTCCCCACTTGTAGGACCTCTTTTCCTGTGCAACAGAAGGAAGACCAATCTGAAGCTGCCTCATGCTTCTGCACGCAAGCAGCCTCAGATCTCGGGCTCTAGACAGCACCCCCTTTTCCACTGACCTGTTAGTACAACATAGCCCAAGACTTACCTTCTGGTTCCAGTATGGTCCTGGAAGCACGGAGCCTGCCCTCTCCAACCCACCTCTTTGTTCGGTCCCTGATTCCTTGGTCCCTGGAGCTCACAGGTAATGGTCTCTGTGGACAAGTATTCAGGTTTAAGCCTTTTTTTATGATGGGGAAATGGCAACCCATTCAGCCTCTCCTTCTATGAGTGCCATTGGCCACCATGTTATGTTATTTTGTTTCAGTCTAGGCCTTTTGATTTTATCCTCAGTGACCGAGTATGCTTAACTATTTGCAGTGCTTTCAATTATCAGGCAAACTCACTGGTCTCATTCGTATCTATTAGGGGTCATTTTCCTCTTGTTTGAACGCCATACTGCCCCAGCAGCTGCCTCAAAGTCTATCTTCCCCACCACGTTGCTTAGTCACGTCCCTCGCTTTGGCAACTTTACTGCAATCATATATTCAATCCAATATTTGCTTTCTTTCATATTATTCACTTTAACTCCGTTTAAAGTAGAAGCTATAATTTATACTTAATAAATGCACAGTTTCTGAGTCAAAAGAATAAATTATTAGCAAATGCCTTTTGAAGTACATTAATCAGAAAGGATTGAACTGAACATAATTTCTAGCTCCATCTGCACATTACGCAAACCATACCAGTATGTGCTCACAGTAATTCTTCCACAACACAGAAATAAATGTATGTAAATCCTATAATTCTAATACTGCCTGTTACATGTTGGTAATCCGGCTGCTATAGAAATGATTGTTGGCTGGATGGTTCAGTGAGTTGAAACCTTGTTGCTAAGATATACAGTGTCTGCAGGTTATAAGTCTGAATACCATTAAGGCGGACTCAGTCACCCACTCTTTCAAGCAGCTTTAACTTAAAATGAATGTTCACACATTGGATGCAGAATGACTGTCACTGATGCTTTCATTTAATCGGCTCTGCCAGGGGAGCACAGGAGTCGATAAGATTCCACTGACATTTTACAGGTTACAGCTATAGGACCCGGTCCATAGTTAGACTGAAACTGGTCAGACACTCCTTTTCTTGCTCCTTTCTCTGCCTCAAGTCTCTTATGGTTGGGCAGATTTTTACCAAGTCAGTAATTGGCTTGTCTCAAGTTAGGCGGGTTTGATCATTTCTCAAGCTGCAATCCCCATATCTACCCTGCTCTACGTTTTCACACGTAATCCCACTTGGTCTCTGCATACCATGCTGTAGGAAGGTGGAATCTGACTATATGGTTGCCCCCACTTTTTTCCTGGTGTTTTGCTGGTTTATGACTTAGTTGGACTGGGACCCTGCTATTCAGGGCCCCAGTCTATCTGCTCTCTCTAAACGACATGGAGTGCACTCTAGGTGCACTAGTGATTGGATACTGTGGTGCCTTATGAGTCCCTAGTATATGGTACCTTAGGTGCCAAGGGCATAGGTACTTCACAGGCCTACCAGGGGCTGCAGCATGTGTTATGCCACCCCTGGGAAGCAGTCTAAATCTGACACCACAGGCCTGCTACTGCAGCCTGGGTGAGGTGGTGCTAGCACCCCTCACTGAGGTATAGGTTTCCTATATCTCTCCTGCACACACATATAAACCTATCAGTCACCCCTAAGGCAGGCCCTATCAATCCTGAGGGCAGGGTGCTTGGCTTCTATGTGAGGGGGTGCCTCTGCCTGAGCAGGGCCCCTCTGCAGCTCTCAGAGTCTATTCTCTGGTGCTGTTTGTGGATGCGGTTAAACCATATACTATTTAAGTGCATTATATCCTCGCGGTAAATGCTAACTTTGGAATGGCTGCATCAAAACATGTCGTGTTTGGTGTGAAACATCTTGGAATACTACCCCCCCCCGCCAATCTTGGCGGCGGGGGTAGCATTCCACCCTTCTAGAGGGATAAGACATGTACCTGCGTGTAAACGCGGTAGAATCCTAAAGAGCCCTGGCATCACAAAATGGATGCCAACAGTCACAGACACTGGGCTGCCCTCCTGCTGATGACCGAAACTCGCAGTGGAGGAAGCCCAACAATAGGCATCCTGTCACAGGGAGGTGTAACCACCTCCCAGACAGGGTTTAGTGTATTGGGGCTGGGTGGGTGCACTCTTAGAGTGCTTTGAAGTCCTGCACTGGGGAAGCAGAAGGCTCCTCTGTGCATATGCCAGTTCAAACCAGCTCAGGGGCTACCTGCCCCTGCTCTGGCGCGAAACTGGACAAAGGGAAGTGGGTGTAGCCACCCCTCCCTTGACCCTCCCATAGGTGGGGTCAAAGAGCTAGTCCATCCCCTCTTTTTAGTATAAGAGGGGGAACCTTGCCATTGCAAAGCAGATAACCCCTGTACGACGCTCTACAGAAGAATCCTGGCCCTTCGACGTTCCACTACCTTTGGAAGACAGAAGAATCTCCCTTGGAGTCAAGGAGTGACTCCCCTGCTTGGCAGGCACCAAAAACGACAACGACGGTCGCAAACTACGCCGCTCCGCCGGAGTCCAAAGTCCCTGCAGCCCAAGAAGTGGATTTCCTGACTTCTCCAAGGCCATCGTGAGTCCCCAGCGAAGCTGAGGCAAGTGGACCCCACGAGTGACGAGGAACCGCGACCCCTGGGTACCGTGCACTATTGTCGAGTGCAACCCCTTCACAACGTTCCACGAACTTGTGCTTTGGACCACGTGTGGTCCCGACCTCTAGCAGAAATCCCTCCGAAGATCAGAGGCCTACACCGTCCCGAGTGACCGTGGGCCCCTGTTGAGTGATTCCGCCCGAGGTGTCTTCGCGATCCCTTGCCAGCCAGCTCGTGGGTCCCCAGAAGACTTCTTAAAGAAACCAAAGGGCTCCCCTGGTTGCTCCAGGCCTGCCCTGACTTACCCTCGATGGGTGAGTCCCTCAGACCTTGCTGGTCTGTGCCATTGACTTTTCTTCATCTCCCCAAGACTTGCTGTTGCCAAGGCTTGTTGGCTCGAATCGAGTTGCCGACACCGCAGTAAGCTGCAGACTTCGTGGGACACACAGAATCCAGCTCCTGGTCATCGTCGACGCCTCCTGGACCTCGTGGCTGAAGAGTCAAGGCACCCGCAACCGACCTGAATCAACCGACGACGGTGGGCATCCATCTTCCTTGCCCAGAGTCACTGCCAAGTGACTTTGAACACTGTCCCCTCTGCTTTCAGGTCATCCTTCTTCAGAATCCAGGCTTGGATTCCACCGGACACTTCTTCAGCTCCCGCAAGCAGCAAGTCTTCTTTGTTCGCCATTGAAAACGACGCCGCGACCCGACACCAAAGGACACCTATGCACCCGGCTTCCCTGGGTGAGGTAACTCCAGCACTACGGTGCTCCTGTGGAGTGTGGGCCCTAGAACTACTTACCCTGTAAGTGACTTGCTTGTAGGTTCTCCCGAAGTCTCCTAGAACTCTTAATTTCCAACCGCGACTTGCCCCATTGAAGTTAACGGCGATCCGCGCCTGTGTATCCACACTGCACGCGTCCCCCGTGGGTCCTTTACTTACCTGCCTTGGGTGGTTTCGTGAGGCCCCAGCGCTTCTGAAGGCCCTAGGCCTTGTCTCCCTGCAAGTCGTTGTTGCTAAGTCCCTTTTTTAGTATATGGTCTGGTACGCCCTAGGGCCCCAGCCATATTTTGTGCTTAACTTATTGTGAAACGTTGATTTGTGCATATGTTTGTCTTCTAATCTCATAAAGAGATTAGTAGAGAGTTATTTAGAAATAAATACATATATATTTGATATATATACCTGTGTGGTGTCTTTTCATTTGGTGATTCAAGAGATTATATGGTAAAACAAGCTGCTTTACATTCCTTCAAGACTTAGCCTGAAGGCTGCTCTCCACAGCTACCACTAGGATAGCTTTCTTTAAAAGGTTGTCTTAAACCTATCTACCATAAGAGTCGATTTGCCCTGGTGCAAGGTGTCCACTTTAATTAGTGAACAGCATATACCAGGCCAACTTCTCACACATGCTCATTGGTCCAAGTACTCAACTTTTCCCATACTAATCTGCCTGTTTTTTTTTTTTATTATCTTTAGCTCTGGGGCAGGTATGTGACTATAGGTTATTTCATGCCAGAAGAGAGTTCTACCCCTCCATGACAATGTGCTTTACCCCAGTAATCCCAGAGGTCTGCGTCATGCACTTTAATCCTTATATATTTGGGTCATAGCTAGGAAGATAGGTTAAATGACAGAAAAGTGAGAAATAATTCATCTTGGCAAGAGAGCTGGTGAGTATACCGATCGAGCTGTGTGGTGTTAGAGCCCCGATCCTTCTAAGCACAGTTCCTACAAGGCATCAACCATACCCTTGGTGCTGGTACTTAATACAAATGAATAAAGATATCAATAAAAAAAAATGACCATGAGGAGAGTTTGGCTCTGAAAAGCTTGCAGGATGTGTCATCACTAAAGTTAACAAACAAACTAAAATACGTTTAAGGCTAATAAAAAAACAAAAATGTTACCAGGTCAGATAAATGTATAGAGTCGAAACCACCACCTTCATCATATGACAGACATCTGTCCAATTGTAGCCTCAAATGTCCATACACAACCATTCAACAGCCAGGACAATGTCTCAAATGCTTCCTTACAGCCTCAATTTACCATAAAAAGCCCAGGCACAACACTAAATGTCTGGCTACGACCCCACATTTCCTGTCGCCATTCCACATGCCAAGATACAAACACAAACTAGCGCCAAGCCCCCAAATCTCCGCACAGCCTCAAATGCCGGAGCATACACCAAATTCTGCCCAGGCCCATCCTAAAATGCCAAGCCACGTCCATCATATGTTTATACACAGCCTGAAATGCCCAGTGCCTTGCTCCTCAACGCATGCAGAGCACAGTCTTGTGCTCGGGTACACCCTCAAATGTTCATTGCTTTCTCCTACTTCCCCTTTGTTTACAACCAAATACACAATACAGTTTCACCTTACACAGCAGTGATTTCAAATAAGATCAACCAGGGCAGCCTTCCTATATACAGGTATAGAACCAGATGCCCAATAAGACCCCTTGTGCAATGCAACCTTAAATGCTAGCTTGGTGTTCTAACGTGCTTGTCCAGTGCACCTTGTATCCCTATGGGTATTTCACCAGCCGCCCATACAACATACCGAGACATACTTTTTCTTGCAGAAACCCATTTGCTGCTCCTCACATTCTTTACACACAAACCTCCATATGCTGAGTATACCCCCCCTCCCAATTGTGCAATATATATATATATATAACTTCAATCACCAGTTTTCCCCTCCCCATGTGAAGATGTAAGACAAATGCCCAGTGGTGGCCTGCTCCAAGCTCAAATATGGCTTTAAATACTCTTTGAAACCTTTCAATGCAAGGTTTGGCCTCAAATGCCCAGTGCAGCTCTCCTGACTTTGAATTTCTGCTGCTGGTCCCATGCACGAGTGGGGCTTCAGGTCCCAGCCTAATTTTCCATTCTAAATGGCCAGGCCTGAGTTGGCACAGCATATAGGCAGTGTCAGCGGTGAGCCTCTACTGAGTTACTGAGTTTTAAGGAAGAGCCAGAACCTATTGATTATGAACAAGGACTGATTTTGGGCAGTGCAACTGGTGCAGCCGCACCTGGCCCTGAACTTGGTGGGCGTTATTTAGAATTAACTGATGGGTTAAAAAGCAACTGCAGCAGAGTTCCTTGTGTGCCTTGCAGTTTTCAGGCAAGAATAAAAATGTCAGTATAACTCTGATTAATTTTCCTGCTGGAGAGAGATTGGAGTTTTATCTAGTGGCAGTTTTGACTCGCTATAAAGTAGCGCAGAGGGTTAATATACCTGCTGCAAGGAATGTGGACTATGCAGATCGCACATCTGAATGTTATGTGGATAGCTCAGTAGGTTTCTCTTACTGTTACTTCTAGTTCATAAGTTGCAATAGTAATATAGCACAGTGACCTATGAGCTGCCATTAAAGAACTTCACACGAACTGTATGGTATTTGTTAGAACATTGTTTTTTCCCCAGTCTTTCTTTATCCTAATATTGCTAATAAGTGTTTGTTTTGGTAAAAATACATTCTTAGTAAAGCCAACCCCAACCACGGTGGTAGGTTTTGAATCCTCAGCTTGTGCTTATCCAGACCAGACATTCTTGAAATATTCTGCTTACCAGTATGTATGACGTGACTACTATACCTTGTAATCCTCATTGTTTTATGTAGCAGTTCCTATATACTGAAATACACATGATTCATTGTCTCTGTAGAACATCTGTATTCTGTAAAGTGCTCCTACACTCGTACAAGTAGTGATATAAAACAGATGAAATACCTGTGAGATAAGGAGCACTGCTGGAGAGTGGAAGTGAGGGAATGCATGGAAATTGGTCAGTTGGCGGGGTGCAAAAAAAGATTGCTGCACCGGGCTCTACCAATGCTTAAGCCGGCCTTAATTAATGGGACAAAGGTGAAACAGTCCTAATTGCCCTGCTAGCCATTTTCCAGAAGCTATTCAAATATGGCGATTGTACAAGCTGTTTTTTTGTAAAAGCGCATTTCAAACCTACCATTATAAAGAAGTCAGGTTTGTGATTTTACACCAGTTATGGTATTACATAAGATGTCCCAATTTCTGTCCGCCTACCCCCTTCCTCAAACTATCATTCCACTGTGTCAAAAGAATAGTCTGAGCAATGTATTTGTGGAGAAGTACCAAGACTGAAATTCAGTTTTGTGTTGAATTGTGTGTCAGGTCCTACAAAAGAACTGCTGTTTGGAGGTGCCAATTCCCTACGAACTTCAGTTGCCTTAATTTCAGTAATACATACCAATCTATATGCAGGTCCCGGTGGGGAGGCCCAGGGCCCCCGCAGCCCCCGGCTCCCCTACTTTCACCCATCATGGGTGCAGTGGAAGTCGGCGTTGCTCCAACTCCTTGGGAGCAGTTTTGTTTTGCTCCGACAGTGTGAGAGCAATTCAAAGTACATCCCTGCCCAAGGACGTGGGCAAGGAAATGTTTTGTTCACCCACCAGACAGGAGCAGCTTTGTGCTCCCGTACGATGGGAGAACATTTTCACTTTGCTTGCCTGCAGCTGTGGGCAGGGAAAGAGACTATATTCCAGGGGTTGTGGACCCAGGGACACAATCAATGAGCTGGCCCCAGAGAATGGGGTACCCTGGGCCATTGTATGACTCATGGAGGGGGGCAGGGCCAGATTGGGAACAACAACCAGCCCTGTCAGATTGCTGCTTGACCGGCCCTGGGAGCGTGCTAGCAAGAAGCACCTCTTCCAGCTTTTGTTACGGGGGCCTATATTGCAGCACTACTGCAAAACCGTCCCCCAGTGACAAAACCTGCCCCACATGCACAAAACCGGCCCCCACCCCTTGCCTGCTACGGGCAGTCTGCCCCGTGCCTGGTACGGGCAGTCTGGCCCTGGATTGGGGCCCCAAGCCCCTCCCCTTTATTTAAACGTTGGCTATTGTGAATGGGGTCCCTGAGACCCTCTCCTGGCTTGTGGAAGGGAAGCCATAAGACCCCTCCTCATTATTAAATGTATTGGCCCCGTGAATAGGGGCCGCCCCTAGGGCCTTTTTAGGTTCAGGTAAATGGGCCATGCGCATGCGTTTTATAAACACTAACACCAAAGTAATATTGTAGCTACTCGCCACTATGTAAATAATAAAACAAAGTAACTCACTCTTTGGATGAGGTCATCAGTGATCTCATTTATGTCATAGAACATATCATGAGTGATGTAATATGTACGGTCATAAGCAGTGCATTGTGCAAGTTATAGTTAGCTCTCCTTACTATAATTGGTGATTTCTGTAGTTTTTTTAGTTAAAACCCTTAATATTATCAAAGACCTATTCACCTAACAGGTCTTTTTTATCTCACCTAACTGTAACGGTACTTTAACCTTTGTTTTGTCTGTGAATTTCAAGTTTTTTGTTTAAGTAATATTTTATTACAATACATAAAGCCAACCCCCGGTACGCATGGCCTTCGACCATGCAAAGCAGGAGGTTGGCTACAAGACCTAGCTGTGGCCAACCCCTCAGAGGCAACCAACCCCACCATTGCTCACAGCCAGCACCACGCTTCGCATTGCCTTTGTTCATGCATGGTGTGGTGTTGGGCACAGGGCCTGCCTTGCAGCTTGGCCCTGCTCTCAACTCCCCGCAGGCAGCCAGCCCCACGTTGCAGACAGCCTTCGGTTGTGCGCAGCAGACGTTGGCTTGGCCTGCTGCGAGGCTCTGTGGCTAAACCCCAAGCAGACTGCCAATACAACACCATTCACGGTCTTTGGCATGTGCAGCCTAAAGTTAGCCTTTGGGCTCGGGGAGAACTCCTCCGCTGGGGCTGAAATATGTAAAATAGGGGCAGGGGCATGCATCCCCCCCCTCCTTTACTCTTAGTTGCCCCAAGGACCCATTGCCAGGGCCAGTTCTAATAAAAAGGGAGGGGGGGCTGCATTGGCCCCCTATCCAACCCATAAAAGGTCCCAGGGACTTGATCCCCTGGGGCCAAGTACGATTAAACATGGAAGGAGGAGGGTATATAGCCCCCCTCCCTGAGCCGTCTCAGGCTCCATGGATCCCATCCCCAGTGCCAAAATCTAAGGGGAGTGGGGTGTGCAGCCCCCCCAACCCGAACCCTAAAAGGCCAGTGAGGCCAACTATAATAGAAAAGGGGGATCCCATCCCCCAGGGCAAAGCCTAATACAAATTGGGAGGGGGAAGCTTAGACCCCTTTCCCCTTAAATATAGCTGGTCCCGGGTATGGGGTCCCCGGGCCTTAAAAGGGCTGGGGAGAGAAGCCCTATTGAGCCCCCACCATATAAATATTTATAGCAAAATGGTGGCCACCATTTTTTTTCAGTGTTTGCTGTGATCTCGAGAAAAACTACCAATTATTTTTCTATTTTGTCCCTGGGGAATCTCTCTGGTCCCCCGCATGGGGCTTAGGGGCAGGGTATCCCTACCCTGATCCTTTATATTATGGTTTTTTTCTTCACTTCAGGACAAACGACTAAGTCCCAGAGTCCTGTAATCGTTGGCTGCCAGCAACATTTTTCTCATGTTGCTGGCAGCCAATCAGAATGCTCGCTCCTAAGAGAGTCTGACTACTGCAGGAGCAAATTGGCCCAAGGAAAAAAAGCTCCCTGGGCCAATCCGAAAACTCTATTTTTAAACTGGCGCTTATGTTAGACTCTCACGAGTCTCTTGCGGACTCAACCTTCCAGATATTATTTTTTACCCTTAATTTCTCAAAATCTACTAAATGGATTTCCACCAAATCACAGAAAACTCAATCTGTGGACCAGGATCTAGCTTCCTGCCAAATTTGGTGAAATTCTCTTCCGCAGTCTTTGGGGTATCACTTCTTAATGAAGTCTATGGGAAATGCCGGAGGATTTTGCATTTGGGACCCCCCCCCCTTTTATTCTCGACCTCTGCTTGATGGATCACCCTGAAACCTTCCATGCACAATCTAGGCAAACAAAAACAGCACTTTTTTGGAATGTTTCGTGGACATTCATCAAATGGTGAAAAAGGTACTAGCAACACATAAAAACACATTTCCTATGGAAACGCGGACCTAACTATAACTGTACGCAGCTCTACTCTACTATTCCACTGTATGCCACTCCAATGTATGCCATTTCATTTTACGCTACTCCATGCAACACACTACTTTACTACACTGCGCTATTACACTGTATGCCACTCCACGCTATTACACTGTAGGAAACTCCAGTATACACACTCCACTCTACACCAATTCACTATATGCTACTCCAATATACTCTGCTTCACTCCACTCCACACCACTATACTATTCCAATGTATACCACTCTTCTCTATGCCACTCTGCTCTATGCCACTCTGCTCTATGCCACTCTGCTCTATGCCACTCTGCTCTATGCCACTCTGCTCTATGCCACTCTGCTCTATGCCACTCTGCTCTATGCCACTCTGCTCTATGCCACTCCCCTCTATGCCACTCCACTGTACCCCACTCCACGCTACTCCACTCTATGCTATTTTACTCTGTCACTAAACTGTACTCCACTACACGCTATTCCACTGTGTGCCACTCACTATACACTGTTCCAGTCTACGGCACTCCATTCTATGCTATTCTATTGCATGCCACTCCACTGTACAGCACTCAACTGTATGCTGGTTTACTGTACCCTACCCCATTGTACGCCACTCCACTCTACGCTACTCCACTGCATTCTATGCTACTCCACTCTGCCACGTCACTCTACGCTACTTCACTCTACGCCACTCCACTGTACAGTTCTACCCTCTGTCACTCCAGTGTACACCACTTCAACTGTACGCCACTCCATTCTACACATTTAGATTGGGTGTCACTTAACTCTATGCCTCTCCATTGTATGCTATTTCACTCTATCACACTCCTCTGTATACCACTCAAGTCTACTATACTCCCCTGTATACCACTCCACTGTACTCCATTCCAGTCTATGCTACTCTACTGTATGCTACTCCACGCCACTCTAGTGTACCCCACTCCACGGCACTCTTGTCCACTCTACATAACTCCATTCTAAAAAAAAAAAAAAAACTCTGCTACTCTATGCCACTCTACAACACTCTACTCCTCTCTATCACTGTACACTCTACTGTCCAACCCGTACACTAAATTGTACAACTCTACTGCACTCTACTAGACTTTCCAAAGCTATACAACACAACACTCCAATTTATGAGTGTTTACTCAACTCTGCGCTGTGCCACTAAACTCTTTTCCATTCTACAATACGCTGATACACTATTATACTTTACTCCACACAACGTTATTCTATTCTATGTGAATTTGTAGCGTGCATGGCGATCTGTAGGCATCTCAGCGCTAACAACAATGCGGCAGGGTCCACCAAAGTGCACGGGGTAGATTAGTTTTCAAATAGTCATGTCTTTAAAAGCTTCGGGAAATTGAGGTCATTGTCAGTGAGTCTCCTAGTGAGGGGGAGGGTGTTCCATAATTTGGCCACCGTGTGGCCATAGGACTGCCCTCCATTTCTCGCTCTTTTTATAAGAACGCTGACCAGGTGAGTGTTGGTAGAGCGGAGGGCTCTATTCGTATAATGGGATACCAGGGGTCTGAGGATAATGGGGCCTTTTGTTTGGAGTACTCTGTGCGCTACACATAGGGCTTTGAATTTTACCCTTTGTTCGACAGGTAGCCAATGCAGGGTGGCCAGGGCCTGCCGGGCAGAGTTGTGTTCAGGGATATTCAACAGAGCTCGGGCTGATGCATTCTGCACCACTTGAAGTTTTTTGATGACCGACTTTGGGGCTCCCAGGTAAAGTGAATTCCCTTAATCGAGGCGTGAGAGGATAAGTGCCTGGACCATGAGCCTTCTGGAATGGAGGGGACGTAGATGTTGTATTTTGTGGAGTAAGCGGAGATCTGGTCTTCCATGCGTAATTATTTGTCCAACCATACACCCAGGCTGTCAGTAACCACCTTGGGAGCAGGGGGAGTGCCTTAGCAATCAGGCCTGCTCAAGTTGGGTTGGGTATTGAGGTTCTTGTCCAGTACCATCTGCTCAGTTTTCTCCCCATTTATTTTGAGGCAGGAATCTGCAATCCAGCTTGCTACTCTCTCTAAACAAGGTCCTAGTGTTTGAGAATGGGGGTCATCTCCCTGGGATAGAGAGAACACCAGTTGGGTGTCATCTACGTATGAGACCAGGGATATCCCAAATGACAGTACGATGCCTGCTAATGGACGCATATACAAGTTAAAAAGTGACTAGCCTTGCGGGAAGATGTCCAATGAAAAGGAACTATCAAAGACTTGGAAGGTCCCATTTTTCAGGAAAGAGGTGAGCCAATTAGGTGCCGGGCCCATGACACCTACACTTTGAGTTTGCTTCATAAAGATGTCCTGGTTCACCGTGTCAAATGCTGCACTGAGATCAAGGGGAATATGGCCGCTGTACCTCCTTGGTCAAGCAGAATTTTTTATTCCTCTGCTACTGCCAGAAGGGCTATTTTTTGTGCTGTGCATGGGGTAAATCCATTCTGCGTGGGTTTCAGGATATAGTTTGTTTCAAGAAGGACCTAGAGATGCCTGCTTACATGCATCTCTACCACTTTGCTCAGACCAGGTATCAAAGGGATGGGTATGTAATTGCGTGTTTTTATGTGGGGGGCACTATTCCTGGTGCTAAAGATAGGTTGGTCATTTTCTACAACACTTGGAAGGTGAGTTCAGCTGCTTTAGAGAGAATGTGTGGAGGTGCAGGGTCAAATGGCGACCCTGATTTAACGTTATTACATGTAAGTGTGAAACTATCAGGGTAAAACTGGGGAAGTTCATTAGGACATTTTTCTCCGCAGTTACATTGTTTTTGATTGGACTGAGACTAGGGTTCTTTCTAAGCTCTGGAAGTGTAAGATAAATATCAATTTTTTTATTTTTATTTTTTTTAAAATATTTTTTTATTAGTTTTCCAAATAACATCAGGCAAAAATACAGCAATCTTAATACTCAATATATATCAGCACCGCAACACCTCTGATCAACTGTCTCAGTTTCACCTATCAGTACAAGCTCGCGGTTTGATAAACTTATAGTTTATAGGCTATTTCCCATCCGCCACATAGCGCTATAACATATCGCAATCAGAGAAACTCCATTTCCTGCTGACAATCACAGAGCACTAGTGCTATGGTAACTGATTAATATAACTAAAAATAAGCCAACCCACACCCAGTTCCCTCCCCCCCTCCCGCCCCCCCTTACCACCGGTGTGCCCTGTCTACTTACAGCTTATAAATGAGAGATCAGCAGATCCTTCTGCAATACCTATCGCAGGAACAGCGGGACTATACAGGCTAACCACCATTCATTCCAGTTCAACGGATGCACCACAGGGTTATGGCCAGGGTTTCCCTACTGCACTTGTAGTTCAAGGCGAGCCCGTCTGTGCATCCAGGGCCGAGCTTGCATCTGAGTCTGTCTCGGGCACCAGCAATGCCGTGACTATGGCCTCCCATGCCCTTGCAGTCTCCAACGCCTTATCATTATTAGTCCGCTTAGCATGTTGAAGCCGAACCGTACTTTCACTCGTTGCCCATTTAATCAATTCTGCTTTCCACCTCTCAATGTTGGGCCCTCGCCTAGATTTCCAGTGTGCTGTGATCTCCCTCTTAGCCAACAACAAACCTAGATCTAAAAACGTACTCGTTACTTTCGTTTTGGGTGTATGCGGAAACCAGTGCAGTAGACAAGTGCTCACGTCAGATTCTACTCGTCGGTCTGTAACTCCGCAGAGCTGGTCGACCACCTCTCCCCAATACGTTCCTAGTCGCGGGCAACCCCACAGCATGTGATGAAACTCCGCCCCCCCCGATTTCAACGTGGGCACTGGGCAGTGTCTATTCCAAAGTATTGATTAATCTTAGCAGGAGTTAAATATGCCCTATGTAAGATAAAAAAGTGAACCAACTGAAATCTGGCGTTCCTAGTACTTTTCCATGCTCTCCTAACTAACTGAGCCCATGTCTTCTCGGGGATCTCCTTACCTAGGTCCGCCTCCCACTTCCGTTGCAGGTCCCTCAACGGCTCCATTCCCTCGGTCACCATGCGCCTGTAGAGACATGTAATAGCTTTAAAGGTCCCTGCCGCCATCACTACATACTGGCATGCCATGGACGTCTGCGGCTCCAACAGTCCTTCCCTCCAGTGTCGTTGTATTGCCGAGACCAGGGCCGAGTGTAGTAAATAATCCCCCCGAGGGAGGCCATATCTATCCTGCAGGGCCTGATAAGGCAGTAGAGCACCATCTTCATACAAATCTCCCATTACTTGTACACCCATCACCTCCCACTCGGCCAGCGCCGTCCAATCTCCCCCGTGTGGGAGGGCGGTGCACATTCCCAAAGGTATCTCCGGGGCGTAAGGACGGGTAATTCCAGCTCTGCGCTGGCTCCGATTCCAACACAGCCTCAGTGTCAGCTCCTCATTAGTAAGCGTCCCAAGGCACAGCCGCTGCTGAAGTACAATAAAGGACAGTATATGGCGTGGGATCCACCGTCCATCAGGACCGTCTGGACCCTTGAACTCCCGAGCCACCGCCTGAGTAAGCCACTGCAGTTGAGCTGCCAAATAATATAGCTCGAAGTCTGGCACAGCTAGTCCTCCGTCGGCTCTCGGGCGCATCATTGTGGCCAATGCCACCCGCCGTCTACCATTCCCCCACAGAAACCCCCCGGTCATTGAGCGGAGCTGTCTGAAGATTGATCCCGGCACCCAAATCGGCAGTGTCCGAAAATAATACAACAACCGGGGGAGCGCTACCATCTTCAGGAGCACCACCCGGCCTGCCACCGAAAGTGGCAAAGTACCCCAAAATGTTAAACTACCCCTAAGGCCTCGCATCGCTCTGCCTATGTTACCCTCCAACAGTTCATCAGGTTTATGGTAGATATTGGTTCCGAGATAGGGCAAGCATCTAGGCTCCCATCGAATACCTGCAACCTGGGTTGGACCCGCCTCTGATGGGATCACTGGAAACAGACAAGTCTTCACCCAGTTCACCCCCAGCCCCCGCCAAATGCGCGAAGCAAGTTCGTCGCTCCGTCCAAAGCCTCCACCGTATTGGCCAGAAACATAAGTAAATCGTCGGCATATAGTGATATATACTGCATATCCCCGCGTAGGCCTAATCCGGGGTAGTGCCGTCCCAGTCTGGCATGCGCAGCCAATGGCTCAATGGCCAGTGCGAACAACAAAGGAGAGAGCGGACACCCCTGTCGCGTTCCCCGCCCTACTGAGCAGGAGGAGGAAATCGTCGTCCCTGTCCGCACTCGAGCCGTCGCTGATCTGTAAAGAATCTCTGTCCATCCCACAAAAGCCTCCCCAAGACCAAGCGCACGCATAACCCTGAACATGTATGGCCATTCCAGGCTGTCAAACGCCTTTTCAATATCTACCGAGAGGACTGCCGCGGTGGGAACCATACTGTGATCCTCCCCCAATATACAGAGTAGACGTCGCACATTAGTGGATGTATTTCGGGTTGGGATAAATCCCGCCTGATCACGGTGGACCAACTGTACCATATACGGGAGGAGCCACGTTGCGAGAATCCTACTCAGAATTTTATAATCGGAGGTTAACATGGATATTGGGCGGTAAGACGATCTATCTGAGGGGTCTTTCCCTGGCTTCAGTAGGGGAACAATGACAGCCTCTCGGGTGGAGGCTGGCAACCTTCCCGCCCTCCGTGCTTCCTGAAAAACAGCCAGCAGCTGAGGAGCCAATAAATCTATATAAGTCGAATAAAACTCTATAGGCAGCCCATCCGTGCCCGGCGTTTTGTTACGCGCCATATGTTTAACCGCACATCTTATTTCCCCCAATGTGATCTCCTGTCCCAGCAAGTCTGCTTGCGCCACTTCTAGCTGCGGCAACGTTATATCTGCCAAGAAATCCCCTATGGCATCTCCAGTGACCCGAGACTTGCTCCGGTATAACTCTGTGTAATATTCTAAAAACAACCCATTTATCCCTTGCTGGGTATATACCGACTCTCCCGTCGAAGAGGTCAAAGCTAATATGGGTGTGCCCCTAGAGGCCGGGTTGGCCAACCATGCCAGCAGTGTGCTCGCTTTATCCCGTTCCGCATGCGCCCGCGCCAAATATGACCTGTGGTCGAAACAACGCAACCGCTCTATCTGTGCGGCCATGGCCTCTCTAGCATCTGAGACTTCCCCATGTGCTCCCGGGTTCTCAGGACGGGCCCTCTCTGCCGTTCGCAGACGTTGCTCTGCTGTCTCTATATCTCGCAATAATGTCTTCCGTACTCCCACCATTTTAGTAATGCACAATCCCCGCACCACCACTTTAAAAGCGTCCTACTCCAGTGCCAACGTTGACGCCGTGTCCTCATTCGCGAGAAAGTATTGAGTAATACCTGCCTCAACTTCTTTGCGGAAGACAGGGTCTTCCAATGCCTCTGGCCGTAACCGCCAGGTCGGAATCACGCGTCTCTCCTGGACCCAGTGTATCTTCAGCAATAACAGATTATGGTCCGAAAGTGTTCTTGCAAGATATTCACTGTGACCCACTTTTGCATGAATGTCTGGGGTGCATAATATCGCGTCTAACCGTACATGCAATTCATGCAATGCAGAAAAGAAAGAATAGTCTCGCTCCCCCGCGTGCTGTGCGCGCCATGTGTCTATGAGCCCCCATCTATCTTGCCAGTCCCGTCTGATTTTGGAAATTCTATGTATGGGCGCTTCAGGTAGTGGAGGGTGAGACCTATCCATGTTGGCGTCTGTTATAGAATTAAAATCACCCCCCATTATTACCGGGCCAGTCAAGTATGGCGCCAACCTCCCTGACAGATGGGTAAAAAAGGCCGCCTGATCCACATTAGGGCCATATACACTACATAACGTCACATCCATACCGTTCAGGCGTCCCGTCACCACCACAAATCTCCCTTCTGGATCCACTAACTGCTGCGTCAGCTGAAATGGGACCACGGCCCTAATCCATATCAGTGTCCCCCTAGCAAAAGCTGAGTACGTTGTGTAAAAAAGTTGCCCTCTCCATCTACGCTGAAGCGCCAGTCCTTCGGCGCGGCTAATGTGGGTTTCCTGGAGGAAAGCTATGTGTGCGCCCCTACGCACCAAGTAAGCATGTACCTTTTGGCATCTCAACATTGTATGTATCCCTCGTACGTTCCATGTAATGCATTTGAAGTCGGGTAATGTCCCCATATTGTGCTCTAAATCCCATAAGTAACTGCTCGCTCCTTGTGGACACACCGGTGGCCCTTACTTCCCCAAAAGAAACCCACAAAACCCCCCAACAACCCCACCCCAGAACAGGCGCTAAAATTCTAGTACCCATCCAAACTATCAAACTAACTGCTCCTCTGGTAGCTACCAGGGAACCACTCAACTAACAAAAATAGGGGAGGTGTCCAAGAGCCGAGAAGATCTGGTCCACAGTGCCACCATTATCTGGCACCGTACCCCACTGATAAGTGAGCCTCAACTTCTCGTGAGGCATGCTGGTTTGAGGGAGCCGCAGACTTCAAAAGCCCTCCAACCCTTGCCTTCATAGCTGTTCAACATCCCAACCACTTCCATAGGAGAGAAGGGGACAAGGAATAGACAGCCCTCCCCAAAAATTCTCATGGAAAAGTCTTACAATATTATGCATCAATAATCTCATCCACAGTCCCAGGCGTAACATGTGGCAGTGGAACACTTCCCGTGTCAGTCTCATCTGAGTCAGATCCCACGGAACCCTTCTCCGATTCTGTCACCACCATCGATACTGCTCCTTTTTCTTGGGATATTTCTATTACCGCCTGCAACGCTGCCGATCTCTCCCTCTCCGTTTGAGTCAGCGTGGGTCTGAGTGCCAGGGCGACGCCGTCTGGTGCGCCACGACCGGCGGGGACGCAGCGCTTCCGCCTGCGGCCCCATGCCGCTCCCTGCTTCGCCCAAACCTGTTCTATAGGACTCCAACCAGGTTCACGCCTCCTCGGGGCTATCATGAAAATATGCTTTACAGTCCATGGTCACCCTCAAGCGTGCAAGGAACATTAAAGAATGCTGGATGCCTTCATCACGGAGTGCTTTCTTGACCTCCAAGAATGAAACTCGACGGCGCTGCACTTCAAACGTGTAATCCGGGAACAGTGTCACATTATTATTTTCCACCCGGTAGGGGCCCGAGGAGCGAGCCTTGTTCAGTAGCAGGTCCCTGTCTTTATAATGGAGTAGTCGCGCTACCACCGGCCTGGGCGGCCTTCCAGGTGCCAACGGTCGGGCCGGCACCCTATGTGCCCTTTCCAGGGTATAGAAGGGGGTGAGGCCCTCCGGGGCAACCTCAGTCCGTAGCCAGTGTTCTAAATAGTCCACCATATTGGCCCTTTCCACTCCTTCCGGCAGCCCCACCACCCGTACATTATTCCTTCTGTTCCACCCTTCAGCATCTTCAGCCCGCCGCTCCAGGGCTGGTAATCTGCGAGTGACATCCCCCATCTGAGCCTCCAGCGCTTTCTGGGTGGGCTCCAGGACCTCCAATGTGACTTCGGTCTGCTTCACATGGTCAGTCAGCTTAGCGTGGTCCGCTCAAAGGAGGCCCAGCCCTAGTGCCACATGCGCAATATCCTGCTGAAGGGCATCCCTAGTATCCGTGATGGCTTTAAGTATTTGGTCGACCTGCTGCTGCATCATCCCCTCATTTTGCGGTTCTACCGCAACCTGCTTCCGTTGTTCCGCCACCTCTTCCTCCTGCTCCGGGGTGCTCCCCCTTGCTTCCCTCGTGGTTTCCCCATAAGTTTCGGTGCTTCAGGCCACCAACAGCAACTGAATCTCTCGAAAGTTCCCTCACTGCATCCGTGCAGATCGCAGGCGCCAGACAGTCACCAGTGCCCCCAGCAGTACGCTCACTGTCCAATCGTCAGCTGTGCAGGGGAGCCCTCTGCCTCCTCCCGGCAGCTCCCTGCTCAACTGTTCGCTCAGCAACCTTGCTGTACCTCCAGCAGCCCAGGCCCAGAAGGCTTCCCCTCCAGCCGTCCACTCCTCCTCCCCAAGTACTTGGTGTGGGAAGATCTCTAGCCAGAAGCTAATGCCCCAGCTCTTGCCTGGGGCAGGCGGGTCCGTTCTCCGCTACCCCCAGCCTCAATAAGTCCCTCGATACGTTAGGCCCAGGTGTGTGTGGTCCGTCGTCGCCCCGTGAGATCGTGCCTAACAGCGATCCCTGTCTTGGCGCGCTCAAAATGGCGACTGGCGGCGCCCAGCTCGATCAGGCCAGGGGCACCAACCAATCTTTAAATAAAGGGGCCGCCACAATACCTGCTCCTCGACCGAATGCCCAAGGGGGAACACCAATGTGCTCCGGCAGTCACACCATCTTTCTCCGCCCTGTAGCGATGCTGCAATGCGTCACCCCAATCGGCGGAATTACCGCAACAAAAGCAGTCCAGCGGCCTCTATTACTTTCAGCGTCCCGGGGGCACAGATAAATTTTCCACTTCCCTCTGAGTTCCAACATCAGCGAGAGAGCCGGGTCATCAGTTTCAGGAGCATCTCCGCAGTCACCAGATCGCTGCGAACGGCGCCATCTTAAGGAGTTTGGGCCGGTCCCGCTGCCTCTCTCGGCCTCCGCGGCCCGATACCAGCTTGTCTCTAAGCCGCCTTCTCCGCTCCGCTCAGCCCCCGTGTGTCCCCCGGGGGGCCAGTCTCAAGTGCGGCTTGGTCCGTCGTCTCCCGGCGAGGCCGGACCTCGCAACGATCCTTCTGTGGCTCACCCAATATGGCAGCTAGCGTCACATAAGCCAATCCGGCCAGGGGCATCAACCAGCTGTCCAGTGAAGGGACCGCTGCAAAGACCGCTCGCCGTCCGACCTCCAAGGGGGGAGCACCGATACGCCCCGGCAGTCATGCCATCTCCACACTGTGCGGCGGTAGCGTGGTGCGCCACCCCAGTCGGCGTTCCACCCACAGCAGGACCGATCCAGTGTCCCCAACTACTCTCGTTTCCCCGAGGGCTCCCCCGGTGACACAGACTGGCTTTATCTCTCCCACGGCAGCCTCCGCAGCAGCAAGGCAGCAAGTTCAGCAGCTTATAAGCTCCGTCACAGCCTCCCGATCGCCGCGATCGGCGCCATCTTGTGGAGGTCGGGCCGATCTCGCCACCTCCTTCGGCCGTCGCTGCTCGGTGTCTGCCTAATTCGGCGTTGTTTCGCAACCGGTGGGTACCAGAACCTTTTATGTCTAGGTCCCGGTCCGTAATCTCAGTGCAACGGCCCTCTGTACAGGATAATCGGTGGGGTCGGCGCGGAGCTCCAAGCTCAAGCGACCGTCTCCATCGGCTCCGTGGCCACGCCCCCTGTAAGATGGATATCCATGATCTTTTTTTAAAGAAAAAATTTGCAAGGTTGTTAGTGTCCTACAGAGGGATCAGTCATGGTGCTGTAAGATGTAGGTTCCATCAGTGTTTTTGCAATCTGGAACATTTCACGTGGAGCATTGGAGTCAAGGTTGATCCTTGCCCCTCAGTACACAATACTGCCCCCTCATTTGCCACACTACATTAACTCACCACTCTACCATGCACTGTTGTGACAAATGATTTTATTTGAGATGTCATAAGTGTTATGAATTCTACAATTACACATAGTATGTGATGTAATATGCAAGGGTACGTATAACAAGTGCACGGAGATTGGCATCCAATCTAATTTTGTAGAATGGAGTGGTGTTCACTGGAGTGACGTAGCATGGAGTACCATACAGTGGGTTGGCATACAGTGGAATAGCATAGTGGAGTACAGTGGAGTGGCATAGAGTGGAGTATTGTACAGTAGCATGGCGTAGACTGGAGTGGCATAGAGTGGATTAGGGTAGAGTGCACTAGCATACAATTGAGTGCCATGGAGTGGAGTAGTGTGCAATGGAATTGCGTAGAATGGAGTGCTGTAGAGTGCTTGTATGGATTTGTGAATGGGTATGTAAGTGGTTGTCTGGTTGTCTGGGGGTGTGTGTGTGTGTGTGTGTGTGTGTGTGTGTATGATTGTATGGGTGAGTGAGTGGCTGTGTTGAGAGGCTGTATGGGTGAGTGAGTGGGTATCTGAATGGCTGTGCAGGGGAATAAGTGGGTGTATGTGTAGCTGTATAGGTGAGTGGTTGTGTGAGTGGGTGTATGACCACACTACCTCCTACAAGAGCACCTTTGTATTGCTAGAGCAAGCCCTGCCTACTCATAAGGTAACCCCTGGAGACTCTGCATGATATACCTAATTTTGGTATAGCATAGAAAAAGCCAGCTTCCTACACCCACCCACTCACTCAGTCACTCATTTACCCATACAGCCACTCACCAATACTGACACACACATTCACTCACCAATACAGCCACTTACATACCCACAAAGCTACTCACACAGCCACGTACACACCCATACAGCCACGTGCACACCAATAAAGCCACTTACACAGCAATACACCCACTTGTTATCACATGAATCCTCCTATATAGAAGACAGCAAGACTGCAAAGAGGTGAATCTCCACCAAACAAGGGTACTTCCTCTTAACTGTATGAACCAAGTTCTTCTTTCTTTAGTGGAGATGTTCTCATTTTCTACTGTATCAATAACAAGTCCCCAAAATCGGCGCGAAGCATGCTGGTGGCCTTTTGTTTTGTTACGTTATTTTAATTTATTACATGCACGAATCACCCCGTGATGGGTATTTCAGCGCGAGTTCCAAGATAAAATGCAGAAAGTAACACTGTTAGAATAGGTTAGCCTTAAGCAATTCCTGAATTAGAGATGATCCTTGCAAATTTGCATTTGAAAAGGCAGCTTATTCCAATAAAAAGAGGCTAGGAAAGAAATCGACCTACCCCCTGACCGGGACTTTCTGACCCTAGGAACAGTGAACAGAGCTTTGTCGCAAGATCTTAAAAGTCTTGTCTTGAGGGGGAGTAGCGGGTAAGCTTTGAAGATAGATAGGGAGGCCCTTTACCAAATAGAGTGTTGTTAAACAGCAGATCTTAAAGATAATTCTGTTTCTCACCGGTTGCCAGTGTAAAGCATTTAAAAGATGGGAGGATGCAGATCAGTGTTTCACTGACCATGTTATGAGTGATGTAATATGTGAGGTCATAAGCAGTGCATTGTGGGGGAATAAGTTAGAATTAG